>JAFFSR010000035.1:1722500-2322500 GCA_017163975.1 Anastatus disparis | reverse complement strand
GGCTGATATTTTGCACAGATTTCTAATTTTAATAATACTAAAACATATCTCAAAATCAGCAAAATCGCTGACCCACGTGCGCACATTTTTTAAAAAAGATGTTATTTTGACCCATATATATATATATATATATATATATATATATATATGTATATGCCTGTGTGTGTGTGCGCATGTGAATTGACATAAAATATCCGATGTATATGTATATACATATATTCATAAGCCCATGTGTGTGTGCTGCATGCGCCTTGACAGGAATAGCCCCATATATATATATATATATATATATATATATATATATAAAAGAAAAATATATATAAACTCAAGTACGTGTGTCATGCATGTAAATTGACATGAAACGTCCCGTGTATATAAGCCTGTGTGTATGTGCGCGCGTGTGAATTAACATTAAATATCTCATGTATATGTGTACACAGGACCAAATATGCTGGATTATTCGAGAAACGAAATTGTTGACATTCTGTTGTCTCTCGGGGCATGTCAAGGCCGATATCGTGCTGCGGCAAGGTATTACCGCCAAAATTACCCAGGGAGGCTTCACTACCTGGACCACGTGAGAATCCGAATCATTGAGCGAAGAGAAACACGTCGACCACGAATACGCAGAAATCGTCGTCGCATCATGATACAGAACAACGATAATCCATGAATTCTCGTCGTTTTGGCAATGGTTGATTTGGATCATTATATCTCTTTGCGTGACATTGAGAGACGTACTGGAATTTCAAGATCAACAGCCGGTCGAATTTTTTGGCTTCACAGATTTCATCCGTATCCTGAATTCTTTAGATACGTAATATTTTCGGACGAAACTACATTCCATGCTAATGGGCGACTCAATCGCCATAATAGTCATTATTGGTTTATCCAGAGCCCTCATTGGGTACGTCATGTTGATAATCAGCATAGATGGAGCCTTGTAGTTTGGTGCGGTATAATAAATGGTTATCTTCTAGAACCTTATTTTTTCGATGGGAATGTCAACGGTGCAGTATATCTTGATTTCCTGCAGAATGAGTTACCAGAATTATTGGAAGATGTGGACTTGGAAACAAGACGTCGATTATGGCTACAGCATGATGGTGTACCGTGTCATCGCTCAATAATGGTTCATCACTTCTTGAACCAACGATACCGAAAACGATAGATAGGCATTGGTAGTAACATTACTGAGTGGTGAATATTGTAATTGACCTTGTATCCAGACAAGAAAAAATTATATCTTTATCATTTAATACATTATTGTAATAACAACGTTTCGGTTCATTAAGTTTCGAACCTTTTTCAAATACCTGCAAGTATATAGTATAAAAATTAAAATAAGCCGAAATACAATTACAGCTTTTGACTAGTACATCTTAGTAAATTAAAAAGAAAATTTAACTCACATTATAAAAACATGTTATCACAGTATAATGTTTTACAATAGTATGTAATTAAATTCATCTAACAATAGATATTGTCATAATAAAATAATTTTAGTCTGCCTAAGCAATGTTTATCGTTGATAAAAGTGTATATAACTGAAAGAAACACAATACATTGCAAATCTAAAATCTAACGTAGCAGATAAGATATGTAACTATGTATATGTAATAACTAAGATTGTCAAACCTATCTTGCAAAAACTAAAACTAATGCGATGTCACTATACGCCTGCGCACAAGTTACAATCACGAAAAAACTGGTAGTAAGTCATATATTCATAAATTAAACATAATCTATCATATCAAAATTCAAAATATAATCGCATTATATATATTGCTTAATTTTTCAGTATCTAGTTGTAGATTTAAGGTTTCATCAGTATTTCTTATACGTAACATTTCTGAGATGCAGCGCTTGGAATAATTCTTTTCTTTGTCTAAAATCTTAATATTCCCTCAATCAATATCGTGTGTCATATCATGATTAACTCTATGTGCAGAAATTACGTTATGTTTATCTTTAGGTTTCTTAATATTTTTCCGATGTTCAGTTGTTCGAGTTTTAAGCGTTTTTTTAGTTTGTCCTACATAGCTGGCTTCGCAATTTTTACAATTTATCTTGTATATAACATTATACTGATCATCGGTATTAATTTGATCTTTGCCCCTCTTAATGAAACAATTAAATTTATTATCTAACTTGGTTATAACATCAATATTATATGACTTTAAATGATGTCTAATCATGCCAGTAAGTCCCTCAATGTATGGCGTCATGATGACATGTCGAGTAACATCTTGTATTGCTCTTTCATTGATGTTTTCTTGAGGATCAATTAACTTGTTTCTAATATATCTAATTCTATTTTTTATATGTGTGTCTATGAATTTTGATGGATATTTATTTTTCTTTAAAATTCTTTTAAGTATTTTCAAATTCTCACTATGGAAAGAAGAATCTGACAGCTTGATAGCATGATCTATTAAATTGTAAACGATAGCTTTTTTCTGATTTAAGGGATGGTGTGAATCAAAATGTAATGTGCGTCCAGAGAATGTAGATTTGCGATACTAATTTGTGATTAATTTACTATTTTTCTTTATGATTGTCAAATCCAAAAAAGTAATTCTATTGTTAACTTGAATTTCATTGGTAAATTTTATCCTATCGTCATATTTGTTAAAAACTTGCATTACTTCATTAGTTTTGTTATTGGGAAAAATACAAAAAACATCATCAACGTATCTTTTATAGAAAATTATGTATGGTAACTCCTCTAAGCATTCCACCTCTAAATCTCTCATCACAAATTCATCAAATATAGGAGACAAAGGAGAGCCCATCGGAGAGTCCACCGGAGAGCCTTCTATGTGTTTGTTAAACTTATTATATATTGTAAAAATTGCGAAGCCAGTTATATAGGACAAACTAAAAAAACGCTTAAAACTCGAACAACTGAACATCGGAAAAATATTTAGAAACCTAAAGATAAACATAACGTAATTTCTGCATATAGAGTTAATCATGATATGACAAACGATATGGATTGGGGGAATATTAAGATTTTAGACGAAGAAAAGAATTATTCCAAGCGCTGCATCTCAGAAATGTTACATATAAGAAATACTGATGGAACCTTAAATCTACAACTAGATAATGAAAAATTAAGCAACATATATAATGCGATTATATTTTGAATTTTGATATAATAGATTACGTTTAATTTATGAATATATGACTTACTGCCAGTTTTTTCCTAATTCTAACTTGTGCGCAGGCGTATAGTGACATCGAATTAGTTTTAGTTTTTGCAAGATAGGTTTGATAATCTTAGTTATTACATATACATAGTTACATATCTTATCTGCTACGTTAGATTTTAGATTTGCAATGTATTGTTTTTCTTTCAGTTATATACACTTGTATCAACGATAAACATTGCTTAGGCAGACTAAAATTATTTTATTATGACAATATCTATTGTTAGATGAATTTAATTATATACTATTGTAAAACATTATACTAAGATAACATGTTTTTATAATGTGAGTTAAATTTTCTTTTTAATTTACTAAGATGTACTAGTTAAAAGCTGTAATTGTATTTCGGTTTATTTTAATTTTTATACTATATACTTGCAGGTACTTGAAAAAGGTTCGAAACTTAATAAACCGAAACGTTATTATTACAATAATGTATTAAATAATAAAGATATAATTTTTTGTTGTCTGGATACAAGGTCAATTACAATATTCTTTATTCTGTACATACCATACGTTAATTAATATAATTTAAAATTACTGAGTAGTGTCCAAGATCACCAGATCTGACAAGTTCAAATTTATTTTTATGGGGCTACTTGAAAAATGTTGTTTATGCACAACAACCAACAATACGGTAAGATATGATGCAATGCATCACACAAGCTTGTAGAGTTATTTCGCGTCACGTTTTGTTGTCCACAGTTGAAAACTTCAAACGTAGAATTCAACATTGCATCAATTTAAACGGGGCTATTTTTGAACATCTTATGAGATAAATGTTTGCATTCCCACCTTTCCTTAATTGGCTGGCTAATCAATTTCTTGCCTTCATTGGCTGGGTAGCCATCGTCTTGCCTTGATCGGCTGGGCGTTGCCACCTTGCCTTAATTGGCTGGGTAATCAATACCTTGCCTCCCTTTTTGCCTAGATTGGTTAGATTGATTCACGTACCTAATTGTCGTATGAACACACGTAATGAGCAAATGTTCAGATAAACGGACTTTTATTTATTTGGGTTATTGGGTTTTGGTTATTTGGGTTATCGGGATACTGGGGTTTTGGGTTATTGTTATTATTATTATTAACCTCACCCTTGCCCGATCATTCGTGTGCATAGATGAAAAAAATAATAAATTTGCCCCTTACATGACCTTGGAGGGGTCGACCGCACCTCACACATAATACTTTATCTGAACGTAAAATTTCTTGCTCTTTCCGAATCCGGGATCAAATGTGGAGGTTCCGATTCAAAAATCACTTTGACCTTCTAATGACCTTGAAAATAAATCTTAAGGTCAAAACTAATTTTATAGAAAGATAGCCCCCATCGTCCCGAATAACTTTCGTCCAAACAATTTTTTTATACAACGCCAACTGTTGAAAATATCTCAGTGATTTCTTTAAAATGGGACACCCTGTATATATATATAAATGTTGAATTGAACTCTTGGAGCATATACTACTGGAGGAAGCACGCCTGTACAAAAAGTGTATAAGATATTGAGAGAGAGAAAGCGATAGTTTGGGTAGCTGGTTCCTCTTAGAAAAAAGTGGCGTCGACCAATCATGTGCCTGCATGAGAGAGAAAGGTGGTACCCAAACTGTCTCTCTTTTTCTTGCTGGTTTGTCTACACTCTTTCCATAAACGTGCTTCCTCTAGTAGTATATGCTGTTAGAATGAACTTCTCTTTATTTCTCCTTCTTGACTTTCAGTATAATAATTTTAGGCAAAGCGTAGCCTTAGAAGGTAAGTATGAAATTAAGCTTGCGAGCTAAAGGCTCTTGGGTTTTCATACTATGGTAAAAGACAGTTGCATTCTTTCATATGTATGATATTATTGATACTTTTATAATTTCGGGAAAAAGATTGATTGAATTTAGCATGTGATGCAGTTTAGAGTTCGATCGCCTCTTGTGCGTTGCATTCTCGTATGTCGCATTCTCGCGAATGTATAACGTTATTGTTTGCTATCGCAGTCTCGAGGTAGAAGCCTTGACATATGATGCGTACGGAGTTCAATCACTCCTGAGTATAATGTGCAAGATGAATATAAGTATGAATGTGCTATGAATGTTTGTCTTTATTTACACAAACACGTATAAACACGTAGAAACTCCTATACACACGTCACGGGTAAAAAATTTTGATTTTAGGTGACGATTATTAGTGAAAAAAAATTCCAACAGTAGCTCATCCAGAAGCAATAATGTAATCGATATCAACTTGAATCTAGATCCAACTTGTTCCTTTTCTCAACATATATTTAAAGAATTGTAAAAATGCATAACAATTGAATAAATTTTAAATTATTATTATAAGAGCATATTAGGAGAAAATATATGTTTATTGAAATATATATATATATATATATATATATATATATATATATATATATATATATAAGATATATATACATACATCAGAAATGCATAATGATAATGTTCCTATAAATGTTGAATATACACAAAAAGAAATTTGGACCTATGAAAATACCGAGATTGTTTGATTGAAAATATTTCAAAGGCTTATTATTTTATCATTTATATAATTGAATTTAACTACTTTGGAAATATTAATATTAGATTTCAATACAATATTTATTTTGCATAATTCAAAATATGAAAATTTCCTATACCAAATTAGTAGGTGGTTATAATTGAGATTTTATAAGTTTTGTTCACTCTAATATGGAAATTTGACGTTCCTAATGCTTAAAATATAGTAAATCGAGAATTTGACAGTCGTGTCAGATTCGATTGAACGAAATGTTTGCCCTGGTAGAGAATTGACCATATTTTGAGCACAGTTTCTGATTAACTGTAATTTGAAATGATATTCATCTAAAAAATTTTGTCTGAAGAATTTCTAGAATTATTAAATAAATGCCGTTTTAACTTTTGTTGACCAGGAATTCTGCCCAAAATATGCTCAATGTTCTACTAAGGTGTTTCAATAATGGAATTAAAACAACATATGGTTCTAAAAATATTATATCTTAATTTAAAAAATGTTCTTGTTTTTAAAAATTTTTTCTCGAATAATAAGAAAATTTAAAGTATTAATTGTTATGTTTAGTATAATCGATAATAAATATGACTGAAGTTTTTTCGCTCCAAAAGAATATTTTTTGTCAGACTATCTATTGTATAATAAATGATTAGCACAATAACGTTAGTAAATTAATGAAGAAAAAATAAAACTATTTGAATATTTTTAGTTTTCCGATATATCCCGATAATATAAATGAACAATGCATATAGTTCCAAAATATATCTTTCATTTTGAACTACTTTCACTTTTTTAATATTTATACATCCATCTAACTTTCATAGGGACATAATCATTATGTATTTCTGTTATGTATATATAAATATATTTGCTTGTAATATGTTTTTATAGTAATCACATAAGATTTTTTTCCAATTTGTGTAATTTTTTAAGTTTTTTTGGGTAATATATTGAGAAAAGGAACGATTTGGATTTGGATTCGAATTGACATCGATTATATTAATGCTTCCGAATAAGCTACCGTCGGGATTTTTTTTCACCAACAATGTTAACTCGAAATTGAAATTTTTTACCCGTGACGTACAAACGCGTACAAACCCGTACTAGTTATATATGTAACTCGAGCGTTCGGAGGATGAATATGGACGAAGCTAATGTTTTTCGTTTTAGTAGTAGTGGGTCGAGGGCGTTCGAAGCGCACCCGAGACTGACTACTGCTCAACCGACAAATATTAGTCGATACCATGTTCATTCTTCGTTCGCCGAAGTTACGTAGATAATTTTATGTCACTGTAGGCCAAATGAGGGACTATAACCAAATTAATTTGAAATAAAAACAATATACTTACAACAAACTACACATTAAATCCAACATACTAATGCTTTAGATTAAATAATTTCAATCGAATTGCCACAACATTTTGATTTAATTAACACTTTTTTTATTTATTTGATTTATTTTTATGTTTTTAACATTAATAAATAATATATTAATGTTCCTTTAGAATTTTTTGATAACATGTCAAAATCAGCTGCTGTCACTCTTCTATTTGTTTTTTATTTGTAAACATGAATCTACAATTTTTTCGCATCGGTGTTCGCATAACCCAAAATTTTTTCATGGTTAAGAAAATGTCAAAATCAGCTGTGAGTATGAGCGCGCTCGCGTCATACGGTCTACCTAAGTCTACTAGTCTGAACACTTATATAATCCATACGACTTCGGATTCGTATGGAAAGCTTCTATACGTCATTGAAAACGTATAGAAACATTTAAACATAGTTGAGAGACGAGCCAGGACGTATGCGATGTCAATACAAAGAGTATAGCCAAATAAGTATGTGAAAATAGCCTTAACTTGGATTTCCCTGGAACTTTGCTTATTCTTTTGTCTTGTCGAAAAACTAAGATCCTCAAAGTTTCAGATCCCCACGCTCAAAATTAGCTTGATAACCTCAAAAAACGTGTTTTTTTGTTTTCTCGCTATAATTAAGTGATTCCTGATAGTTCTCCAAAATTTCAAATCGAGGTGAAAGAGAACGGTAAAATGCATATATTTAGTGACTATATAGAACCTTACGAGCCTCAACCATAACCTAAAAATACTTTCGAAAATTTCAAAATGGCTTGTACATTAATTGCATTAATGCATTTTAATTTTGGCTTCTAAAAACTTTTCTTTCCATAAAATCTATCATTTGTAATTTTTGCGGAACTGTAGGAATGGTGGAAAGTACCTAAAATATCAAAAAACTGGAAATTTTAAAGATTTATGGCGTTTAAGAGATTCTATTGCATTCTGATCATGAAAATAACAAAAAAAAAACACGTTTAGCGACCCAACAAAATGTGCATCTATAAAATACGAGGATAAGCTTTAAAAAATTGTTTTACGACCAAAAAGACTCCTGTAATCTTTTTATTGCCATCCTAAACTATAATTTCACCACGTCATCTTTAAAGTAAGCTTAAAAATTTATTTACTGACCAATAACCTTCGTGATACTGATTGTTAATCTTATTCAGTACAATTTTAGGTCAAAAGATTAACCACAAAATATTCACTTAGTGACTAAAAATGACCTCAACTATTATTTTTTTGTTGTATTCCAAACAACATATTAGACAAAAAATATTTTGGAGGATTCTAAGAACTTCTCTCTGAGATTGTTTATATTGTTCTGTGCGATGTTTTATCGAGCACCACCAAAATATCGCCAAATAATGCGCCTAGTCAGCAAAAATATTGCATATTGTGCCACAGTATGATTTAAAAGTAATTATCATCAAAATAGTAATGTAATATTACTAAAATATTTTCACAGTTTATAGATATGTTTTAAGGAAGTATTTCTAGTCGCGTGCTGAGCTTGTGTTAAAGTACAAGCAAGCAGGTGAACCCCACACAGCATAAAGCGTTTGAAATATTTTCAAAATATTTCAAAACATTTCATGCTGTACGGGACAGCTCTGTAGTTTATATTTGTTAGTGTTACAGTAGAAGATGTAGTTTCTGATTATAAAAGAGAAATCATGCCCTGATAAGAATACTATTCTTTACGGTATTAACTGTTCGAATAAGAAAATAAAAATAATGATTACATAACACAAGAACATAACGATAATTTACAAAAATATGCACATTTAGGCAATATAAATCTGACAATAAATTAATCTGCTATTTTAGTTGATAACGAAAAAAATACTATCTTTATTAAACTTGAAATATGATTTAATTATTAAAAAAATTGTTAATTTTTAAATTACTAATTTTTTATTCGCTTACTATTTGTTATTCATTATTCTCCTTTATAATTCAGTTGAATTCAGTTTTTAATTTTAAAAATAATAATTTTAATTTTAATAATAAATTGGTAATAAAATACTTTAAAAAAATTTTGGAAAAAAAATTGTGGTGTCCGAGGTTTAAACCCACGATTGAAACAAAAAATGATACTTGTTCATCAAACCCTCCACGAGTTCAATCACATTTAAATTTTAATTTAAATGATTCCATTACCTCATATTTTAAAAAAATGTAGATTTTTGGAAAAACTAGTGATTATTAATAGAAATTAAGGGTTGTCCGCAACTTGTATAGTAAAAAACAATATTTTATCTGATGAGAGCAAATTAATTTTGTTGCTTTGTTTTTAAGAAAAGTTTGACATATTAAAAAAATCATATAAGTTTGGACTGGAGAATATGATGTTTAAGTATGTCAAACTTTGCTTGATAACAAAACAACAAAATTAATTTGCTCTTATCAAAGAAAATATTGCTTTTTACTATACAAGTTGTGGACAATTCTTAATTTCTATCAATAATCACTAGTTTTTCCAAAAAACTACATTTTTAAATTAGAAAAGGATAGCGAGATCCAGCGTCCTCTTGAAATTAAAAACTGAATTTAACTGAATTATAAAGGAGAATAATGAATAACAAATAGTGAATGAATAAAAAATTAGTAATTTAAAAATTGACAATTTTTTTAATAGTAAATCATATTTCAAGTTAACAAAGATAATATTTTTTTTGATATCAACTAAAATAGCAAACTTATTTATTTTCAGATTCATATTGCCTAAATGTGCATATTCTTGTAAATTATCGTTACATTCTTGTATTATATAATCATTGTTTTTATTTTTTAATTCGAACAGTTAATACCGTAAAGAACGGGATTCTTATTAGGCCATGATTTCTCTTATACAATCAGAAACTACATCTCATGCAGTAACACTATCAAATATAAACTACAGAGCTGTCCCACACAGCATGAAATGTTTTGAAATATTTCGGAAATATTTCAAACGTTTTATGCTGTGTGGGGTTCACCTGCTTGCTTGTACTCCAACACAAGCCAATTTTGAGCCTAGGGATCTGAAACTTTCAGGATCTTAGTGTTTTGACAACACAAAAGAATAAGCAGAGTTCCAGTTAAATCCAAGTTAAGGCCATTTTGACATACTTATTCGGCTAAACTCTTTAGCTGGGTCTATAGATATTGAGCCAAATTTTGCCTACGGCGACATAAATACATGTAAGAACACGTACAAGCACGTACAAAAACATACAAATACTTACGCACACAAATACCCACATAAAAACACGTACACACACACAAACAAGCATGTACACACACACGTAAAAACACTTATACACACGTACACATGCGTACAAACACGTTCACAAACGTACAAACGCGTACACATATGTAGAATCATTATAACAAGATTCGTACGCAAAGTAAAACAATGAATTTCTTTTTAAAAATTGTTTTCTTTTAATTTTATAAGTGGTGCTGTTGTACTGTAAAGAATATTTTCCTTTTTTTATAATAAAGATTTGTAATAGCGTGAATTAAAATACTACCAATGAGGTAAAGATTATTTAAATAATTTGATTAGATGACTAATTGAAAATTAAATGTCCATTGATGATAACATTTTTGATACTCAGATAAATAATTATCAATATTTAATACATAATTTTCATTTAATTGAATCACGCACGCAGGGGCATAACATTCGAAATTAGAAAATACTATACTAGTATAGAAAATGGAAAACGAATTTAACTAACAAGGAGAGTGCATTGCATTTGGGTTTTGGATTACCTTCTAACTTTGAGATATTTTTTCTTACATAAAATCATGAAAAAAGCCGCGTCCATTCGGTCCAACGCTCGATTTTTTCCAAGTTATGAGCAGTTTTGTCTATTATGTTAAAAAATTTGCATCTGATTTATAGTTTTACAGTTTTTTAACTACTTATTCTATAAGGTTCTTACTAATTGTATATTGAAGTTGAGATTAAAACCTTTCGAATAAAAAAAACGTGTTCAGAAAGCTCAAGTTGTTTAAAAGTTTCGAAGGAATAAAAATAGCGCAAATATTTAGCTGAAAATATGCATAAAAAATAAATGCTGTATTTTAGTCTGAATTTCATTTTAATTCTCTCCCCTTCATAAATTTTGAACAACTTGAGCTTTTTGGACACGTTTTTTCTTTAATCGGAAGGTTTTAATCTCAATTTTAATATGCAATAAGTAAAAACCTTATAGAATAAGTAGTTCGAAAACTGTAAAACTATAAAGCGGATGTAAATTTTTCAGTAAAACAGACAAAACTGCTTATAACTCGAAAAAAATCGAGCTTTAGATCAAATGGACGTGGCTTTTTTCATGATTTTATATAAAAAAAAATATTCCAAAGTTAGAAGAAAATGCAATGCACTCTCCTTGTAAGCGAGTAACAAACTACATTAGTGTAATACAATTCCTTAGCGAAAAGAAACTGATTTGATGAGGGAGTCGCAAGGTAAAAAAGAGATAGTGAATAGAACGTAACGGGAGTGACAAAGATAGCCATAATAAAGAAGAAGCGACAGACGCTACGCATTTTCTTCCTTCTTCTTCTTGCCTCATTATCGTTTGATTAGTCGCACATTGTAGTCAAGTAATAATCCTCAATTATCAAATCCTTAAAGCTAATTATTAAACTTTTTTCTTGTTGTTAAAGCTAGATTTTTGTTATTTGTTGCGTTGTTGATGTTAAAGAAAGTTTATTATAAGTATTTCTTTTTTTGCGAGATTTTGCAATTATTATTATTGCAGCGATTACCAAGCGTGAGGCCAGACATTTTTTCGCTGAAGAAATAATTTTTTCTCTAACGGAAAAGGAAAAAGGAGATTATGGAGGCTCTAATGAAGGTATATTCATTTGTTAATAAAGAGACGAATTTTTTGCAATTCAATTTAATTTTCTTTTGTGTATCAATTAACTTACGAAACAAAGAAATAAAAGAAAAATTTACTAAGTGATATAGTGAGAAGTAATGATAATAGTTTCTTTCTGTGGTAAAATAAGATCTCTCACTCTCACTCTCACTCTCTCTCTCTCTCTCTCTCTCTCTCTCTCTCTCTCTCTCTCTCTCTCTCTCTCTCTCTCTCTCTCACGTAAGTAGATCAACACTACCATTCCTTCACTCTGGCTATTTTGGTCTCTGGTTGCTGCATATTTTGCCCACGGGCTTTTTGTTTCAGAGATTCTGCACGCACAAATTGCAGAGAATCTTCGTAGATATTATTCAACATCCGCGAGATTTTTTCTGCAATCACATTCGTTGATTTCCATAGTGCCAGTGGTTTGAGGTTAGGTGGTTCACCATTTTGGAGGTTATACAAGGCTGTTCTCCTGTCTTTCTCTAGTGGATAGCAACTAAGAGGCGCGCCCTGCTTTACCAACAGCGACTATCTGAGGCAGCACTTCTTTTTGACCTTCTGTTCGCACTATAGTGTCGCAGTGACGGTTTACCATACGAGGTAAGTGCTTGGTGTGAGATGTTTCTCTGCGCGCTCGTCTGTTATTATGGGGCTTTGTTCTCTTTGTAAAATAGTTGTCTTACGTACTAACGCGGCTCTTCTCTGCTCAAACTGCAAATCTTTATATCATTTGAATTGCTGTAAGAGCTCGTGGTTTCTAAATGAGAACATCATAGTTTGTTGTACGAAAGATAGAATTCGTCTTAGGAAGCCCTCTGATAGTGGTGTGCGTTCGGTGGCCACTGGTGATATTGTTCCGCCTTCTCATCGGCCTTTAAACTCGACTCCGAATAATCAGCGCTCTCATAAGAGGGGCGTGGTCTCACGTGGCCACCCACTTGAACTGTCGCCTAAACGGTGCTGTCATTCTGACTCAAGTTCCTCCCCCTCCTCTGTGGATAGCAGAGTCACTTCGAGTGTGGATTACTTACAGTATAACACCTCTGCTTCGCTCTCTTTTACTACTACTGGTTCGCTAGCGTCTCAAGACCCACCCATAGATTCTCTTCTTCTTACCGATACTATGCCGGGACCTCTCTATCCTAAAGTCGATTTTCCAGAGTCGGCACCTGAATGGTTTACATTGCTCTGTGGTAACCTTGACAAAAAATATGATCAAGCACTAGAAGTATCAAATAAATTGCTTGAGTTAAATAATAAGTTGGTCGAGTCTAATAAAACCATTTTAACTGAATTGAGTTCACTTCGTTCTGAAATTAGAGAGGTTAAAAGCTCTGTTGCTGACATTGAGAAGCAACATGAGGCCTTATCTGATCGGCTTGATCAACACATTGCTTCTTATTCTTCAACAGAAGTATCATTAATGCGTGATTCGTATAAAATGCTTTTTTCTGGCATTCCATCCACAGTCGAGCTTAGTAATGAGGACATTATTGTCTCTGTGCTTAAGGGGATTAGGCTCGATTATGGTACCAGGTTTATAATTGGTACTCGTGAATGGTTACCTGCTCCTAAAGGTGGCTCCTAAATTGCGTCAGCTTACTGCTCAACAGCTCTTTGATTCTGGTGGAAATTCAAAAATCTTTGTGAGACCCATTTGGCCCAAACCGGTCTATAAACTTCTTTCTAAGGCCATTCCACGAGCCACAGAGCTGAATTACATTCGGCCGATAGTTCGAAATTGAACAGTTTGTATGAGACTTTCTAAAGAAGAGCTCATACCGATCTCAAATGAGGCTCAGTTAGCAGAGCTGAAACCCTCTAAAGCTAAAAAATGAGGCTTACATGGCTCTCTTGCAATGAACTCCTGTTCATTAAATGATGCTTCTCTTAATTCTAACCTAAATAATGCAAACTTTAATCTTACCTTCGATCAAAGTTCAAACCTTTTCAATACTAAATCTAACATTAACCATTTTCAAAATCTTATCATTTCTTACGCAAACATAAACCGCATTAAACTCATTTTTCTGAAATTGAATTTCACATAACCTCCAATAAACCTGACATTTTTGCAGTAACAGAGACATTTTTGACAGATCTTGATGATAGTGCCATTATTTCTGGTCTCTAATTGGTCTTTTAACCTGCCCTAAGATCTTTGTTAACAATGTTCCTATAGCATTTACAGATGTTGTCAAGAACTTGGGAGTCTGGATCAGTAGCTCTTTAAACTGGAGTAAACAAATTAACTCAGTTATTGGTCGTATTTTTGGAACGCTTCAGTCTCTCAAGTTCCATCGACATGCTCTGACGAGAAAGGTCAAAAAAGAGCTTATTGAGGCCTTGATCTTCCCAATTATTGATTACTGTAGTGTAGTTTATTATGACTTGCCTCAAACTTTAAACCTCAAACTCCATCGTGCTCTTAATGCCTGCGTGAGATTTGTCTCTGGCAACATTGGCAAATGTGAAAGGGTCACCCCTTTTCGTCTTGAACTGGGTGGTTATCAGTCGGTAATAGGCGGCTTTATTTTAAAATGGTTCTTGCGCATACTATTATATCGTACCAAAATCCACAATACCTTGCTACGAAATTTGTTCGTGCAAATGGTAATGCAGCTGTTAGGTCGTCAAGTAGGCTACCTCCTCGTCTACTACACAAAAACACGTTCAACCATGTATTACAGTATGAATGGACCTAAATTGACTGTTCACTTGTGGCGTTGGTAGCAACAACTGTTTAATTGGAAAATCCGCTTATTTTACTGATTTATAGTTATCTAAATTAAGCTATTATAAATTCAAATTTATTATTTAAACTTTATTGTTTATGATAGAATAGTTTTATTGTTCTTTTACTAGAAAATTCTAGCTATGTTATACATTATTATTGTGATTTATATTAAACCTTGTATACTACTGTAAATCTTTATGGTCATACGGCGTTTAACCCCATGCCCTGAAATAAATGTTTCAATCAACCAATCTCTCTCTCTCTTACTATTGATAAAAATTAAATGAATTTATTTTGGAATTGATATTGATTAGGTCAAAGTAGAGAAAAAAGAAAATTAAAGAAAAAATTAGCGGAAGTCCACGGCAGGCTATACGTATAGTCACGTGGCCGCCTGACCTAAAAATATTGCGGAAATTCTATTGCATTTGCATAGTGAGAATTGTGTATAGCGTTCAACTATTTTAATAGAATCTGTTCGTAATTTGTGATTGGAGTGAAAAAAGTAAAGTTTAACAATTGGATTTTTTTTTATTTATTACCTACAATCAGGAATATAAAAGTAAAAATTATTTATTTAATAAGTGGTATATTTCTAGATAAATTAAAATTTGTGATCGGGTTCACTTATTCATAAAGTTTTTCTCTTTCTTTTTCTTGCACTCACCATATTGAATTTAGCCATCAATAGCTTAATGAATAGATTCTTTAAAGCTGTTTTTCTCGAAAAACAAATTCTTTGTTGTTGTTGGATTTATAAAATTAATTGAGTTTTTGATAAGAATAAGTATAGATGCGAAGTAATTTGAAATTTGAATAATCACTTAAGCAAGAAAGTTTGTGCTTTTGATAAAAAAAATAAGAGTCAATAAGATAAAATAGTGTTCAAGGTGGAACCTCACCAAATCCAAACCTCACATATACCTCTCATAAGAATGATATAGTTAGTGAGGCCCAGAGGGATTATAAGAAGAATCTCAGCAGTAGCGCCACCAACTGGATACCTGCGTAATCTGAGATACGCATTGTTGTTCGAGCCCCCACCCTTAAATAACCTAAAAACCAGGGGCACGTGTTGCTTGTCGTTCCTCAATTATAATTTTGTTAAGTTAAGATTAGTATCTTATTATTATTGAAAGGAGGGTTCCCATGAGTATAAGAAAATTTCCCCCGAAGAAGGAACGTACGAGAGCTTAATAATTGTTTAGAACATCCAAAAAACTAGCCGATTGAAAAAAAAAAAGGGTGCTAACTCTGGGGGAAGTAAAAAGAAAGAAGATTCAGATTTCTGGATATTTTAGATAGTTTTTGTAGAAAAATCCACTAAAAAGTAAGCTTCGCACGTTTTGTAGTAGGTCGAACAAAGCTTAAAAGTAAGTTAAAAAAAAATTGTAGCTAATGCAATCAGTTTTATTCTAGAAGAACCCCACAGGTTATCACATTTCTGAGGTAAACGTTTCAAGGGTGAACTACCCCTTCGTCACCTTAGAATCATATTGAACGGTTTACGCGTTATTTTTGAGTGCAATCACACATTTAATTAAAGAAGACCATTTTAGCAACTGATATAAAAATAATCTAAACTGTAGCGGCTTTTTTGAATAACTTAAAACTTTGTTTGTACACAAAAAATAAAAATAGTATTTTTTAATGGGATAATCAATTTAGGTGAAAAAAATCGTTCGCATGTTTAAAAAAAAAACAAGACCAGGAATGTAGACAGAAAACGAATATCTTTCCAACTGATTTGTTTCTGAACCAGAGCACCCCTCAAACCATAACGTTTGGAGCATAAAATGTTAGGGGTGGCAACATACCCCATCTAATAACACTGGAATAATGAAGTAATGCACGTTTTTCTTTAATGAATGCTTTCATGTAATTTCAATGGACCATGTTAGCACATAGTTTAAGGATAATTTGAACCAGAGGAGCTTATCTAAATAACTGAAAATTTCGTACATACACGAAAAATAAATACAAGACTTTTAATTAAAATCATGAATTCCGATGAAAAAAGGTCTTTGCACTTTAAAAAAAAAAAACAAGACCAGGAATGTAGACAGAAAATGAATATCTCTCTAAATGATTTGTTTCCGAACCAGAGCACCTCTCTAACCATAACATTTGGAGCGTAAAATGTTAGGGGTCGCAACATTCCTCATCTAATAACACTGGAATAACGAAGTATTGCACGTTTTTCATCAATGTATTCTTACATGTAATTAAAGTAGACCATGCTAGCACATGGTTTAAAGATGATCTGAACCAAAGCTACTTATCTTTTTCACAATTTGGAATTCAACACTTAGCTGAAATATAAGAATATGAAAAGCTTTGATACGACCTGTATGGTACGAGTGACACTGAAAGAACGGATCATAAGCAGCTCGTCGGTTGGGCAGAATAAAGAGACATGTTGATTATAGTTTTAAAAAGGAAACACTCCGTTTTTAATCGCAAAAAAAACAAAACAAAACCACGTGACCTCTTTCCCAAATTAAAAACGACTTTTCCTTTTTTTCCAAATTATAAATGACGTGTCTTCTTTTGCACGCACAAAACCGACGTATAACGTGGAAAAACAATAAAAATAACGTGTCTTTTTTTTCAAATTAAATACGACGTATCCTATTTTTCAAATTAAAAATTATCCGTCTCCTTTTTCACGCTTAAAACCGAGGTGAATCACGGAAAAATGTATAAAAATGACGTGTCACCTTTTTCAAATTATAAATGACGTATCTCCTTTTCCACGTTCGAAACCGAGGTGTCCTTTTGTTCCGTCCATAATTCGAAGTTAAACATATGTATAAGGATATCGAGTTACCCATACTGGCTGGCATATAAGGACATCAGGTTATATTGTCGAGTCGATAAAAAGTCCGAATTCATTTTCCTCCCCAGGGAGGCAAAGAGATATTTTGGTCCCTCATAACAGCTGGTTAATAATAGTATTTTTGACACTCCGTGCGAGAAGCTCGATTTCACGCACGCTGTACAAAGTGACACGTGCGAAAATGGAGCTTCTCACACGTCGTGTCAAAAAATAGTGTTCGATACTCGTGCGAGAAAGTGATTTCTTACTCGTGTGACCTTTTCACCCTCGCTTCGCTCGGGAGCAAACCGCCACACGAGTAAAAAATCACTTTATCGCACTAGTACCGAAATATACTATTTGCGCTCTAAGTGCGATGAAATCATTTTTGCATGTTTGCTCCGCTCTCAGCGTTACCCAGAATCACGAACGAGGACGTGACGAAGCTTGGTTCCATTTTTATGTTTTTTTTTAGTTTTTGGTATTTTCATTTTCATTTTCTCTTGTAATTTTATATTTTTTTACTTTTTCATTTTTTTGGTACTTTTTTGTATCTTATATTTATGTCATTTTCATAATATTTTCGTATTATAATTATAATAATATTTTTTTACAAGTTTGTAACGTTTGAATTTCAGTCATTTGATTCAGACAGGTCAGAATCCATTAAAATTTTATTATTTAAAAAAAAATCTCGCAAAAAATGGGCAGGCTGTTTTATTGTTGTAAGATATCTACCATAACCCAAGTACCACATAACAGACATTAAATGGGCACAGCAACCTACGGTTTATGCACCGTTTTTACACTGGCAGTAAAATTCGAAAATTGATTTTTTACCTTGCCGATCTTCATCAATTAATATAAAACCATAGTATCAAGATTTTTTCGAATGTCGCGAAAGTATATGAATACGTATTAACAAAGGTTTTTCAATATTGTGTTACGTGGCAAATTCCCCGGACCTCCGAGTGAATCCCCGAAACCACGAACTTACCTGGGTTCACAATATTTATAGTTAATTTTAATTGAACGCCAGTAAACCCTGCTCAGCTAGCTGGGTAGAGCAACTGCAGAGGGGGTCAATACTTACTGGCCTGCCTCGGGTTGCAGGCTGGTTCTAACGATCAGAGTGGTCCAGAAAATTTTAATATAATTTATGATTTAATGAACAAAAAATTATAAGTTAAAAAAAGTAAATTTTAAATTTATAAAGAAATACTATTAATATTGAATGACTCTAATTAGTCGAAATAAAAAAATTAATGATACAATTAATTTTCTTTAACTTATAATTCTTGTCCTGAAAGGAGGAAAAGCAAAAAATAACTATTTGACTCTCTATTTAAATTTTAAATCTGACTTTTTATATTCTTAACTAGAAAGGAAACTTCGCTTACGAATTGGAATCAAAAACAAGAAAGGAAACACCGCTCTAATTAATGTACCACACTTAGGCTGTGGGCATGCGCAGAATACCAAGAATTTATAATTTTATCACACGCACAATCAATTTAATCACCTTTTAGGTTAAAACCGGATGAAGAATAATTATTTAAAACTTAAATTACGCGACACTCGATTATCTTACCACGCAGTCGCACAACCCAACACTTACTATTCGCACTTCAATAAATTAAAAAAAAATAATATCAATATCACTTGCGTTACTCTGCACAAAATAAAAAAAGAACTTTGAATTTCAATTAATAACTACGTATAGCTATCTCGCTCGCACTCCTTTAACAATGACCACCACGTCGTTTCTTTCTTACTGTTTAACTATTTTCTTTTTCACAATAATATAGGTATATATATAAAACAATCTTAGTAAATAGAATACGATAAGAGCAATTTTTATTTAATTTGATTTTTCACGATTTCCACATTTACTTTATAAAACAAAATGGCGTCGCGTCGCCAAGCACATGTATAATCAAATATAATTCTAACTATTTCTATTATTCTGCGTCACGCACTGATTCTACTTTCTTGAAACACTCTTACTTTAATATGTAAAGAAGTTTTTTGTAACCTTTAAAACCTTTGTAAACTTTATACCTAAATTACAAAAATCGCTCTCTTTCAGCTAATTTTTAATATAAAAATCTGAAACTTTCCAAAACACTTCTTTACATATTAAAGAACAAATCTCTCGCTGGAAGTTCTTCGAGACTTAAACTTCCCTCGATACTTTTTGTCACTGAAGTTAATGTATATCAATAAATGCTCTTTATCACTTTCCAACTAAATTGTTATAAATAAATTATTAATTTTATCACTTTTTATGATCTTATTGCTAGCGCTAGAGTATTCCCCGTGTGTGTACAAAATTTCAGAACGATCCGATCATATTTGGCTGGAATAGAGCGATTTATGTTTTAAAAACTCATTAAAAATTACTTTTTTTAAAAGTCTTTTTTTAATTTTTTTCTTTAAAAGTAAACATCTAATGAAAAAACTTTGCTTAAAAAAAAGTTGTGTTTTTTCATTTTCTACATGCCAGTATTTTTTAAAAATCGATTTTTCAATTTTTCATATTTGGCTGCTATAGTCGAGCCTGCGCCGCAGTTCCGAGCGTATACCTCATTATTGCATCCGGCCCTTCAATTAAGAACACTAATAAGAAAAGCCAACAGAACTAAAATTTATTATTTCTTACTTGCTAAACTCGCTTGAAGAAACTCCACTTACTGTCGCGTCGTTAACCCCTAGCAAGACACAAAAGAAAGAAAACGCCGAAAAGTCGAGGACTTAGGAAGACTCCGAAGATGGATGCTGTTGTGGCTGGAGATGGTGAGATGGTCGATGGACTCGTGGTCGGTTGCTGGACACTTGCTCCTTTCTTGCCACTAGTAAACAGGCTTACAACTCTCCTTGCCTTCTCAATTTTCTCTCCCTCAAATGGCTTACAATTTCTTTCTGAAGGCCCAAGGATGCACGAAAGAAAAAGGTAATAGTTCTGCTGTGTTGATCCAAAAAAAAACTCTTTACTTCTGATCAAAAAATCTTAAAAAAACTCTACACGTGTGCTTTCAATGCCGGTTCCGACAAGAATTACTCGTTCGTGCGAGTTACTCAATGACCGCTTAGGCGAAAATCTTCTCTTTGAAGAAGAAGGAAGTTCGTCTCCTCTACTTCTTGCTATCTACCCTTGTTGCACTTAGCTGTCCTCTATCTTCTGTTCTAGTTTCTCGTCACGTCTTAGTTTTTACTTTGATTTATTCAGTTGCAAGTCGCTATCAATTGCTTAATTGACTCTTGGTCGCGGATCTTCTATCTTTATCACAATAGTATTTTCCATACTGTACTTAAAGTTATGTTGCTTTACGTAGTAGAAACATGGATTATCGAAAAATTCTACTCACAGCTATCTCTCATTGGTTGATCTTATCTACTTGTGTACAACTACTAATGAACGTGGCGCGTCGCTTGAATCTTTTATTGTATACGCGTATATTACTTTTATTCTCCTCATTTCTTCATAGCCTAAATGTTATAGTACGCCTCTATGTGTTTTACATACGTATTTCACTATATGTTCCTCCCCTTCTTCGCGACTGTGCATATATGCTATACGTGCTTGTATTTCTTGCGTGTATAGCTTCAAGTCATCTGTTTCTTTCATCTCTCTCACTCTCGTGGCGCCGCCATGTTAACTTCTGCTTTGTCGCGTCGTTTTCAACTTCGTGTTGCTGCTCCATTGTAACTCCTCGTAATTTTTATGTTATAAAAATTGTAAAGGTGTTGATTAGTGTGTGTGCACATCTTTAGTATTATACGCATCTCTGGGTTGGTCGTGGTGTAGTGTGAGCCGTGTGTATACTTATTTAGAGCTACTGTAGAGCCCTAAGCTAGTACCTGGTTGACGTTTCCTTCTTGTTATTAAATTTGTGCTCTTCGAAGGTATTTCTTTTAATTGTGAACCTGAGCCACTTGTGCATCTAGTGTGCGTCTGTGTCCTTGCGTATATGCTTCGCGTTCGTAAAACCTTCCTCACTTGCTGTTCGTATGATCAAGATTTTCCGTCTTTCTCTCTCTCTCTCTCTCTCTCTCTCTCTCTCTCTCTCTCTTTTGTACATCACTACAGCTGATCCTTCTTGCTGTACTTCTGTTTTTGCGTCTGCTATTACTTTTAACTTACAATGAGTATTTTCTCTCTTTAAATATTTAACTTCCTATTTGAATTATTCAACCCTTCCGCTTTTATTTGAATCGATTATTTTTGTTATAACTATTAATTACTTTATTTTTATTTCTGGTTTTTCCCTATAGTTTTCTCAACCCTCCTTTACATTTGTTAATTTCTTACGTTTGAAGGAAAATCATTTTAAAGAACTTTAAAAAAATAAAACCTAAGATTTAAAAATTAAAAATAAACACGCTCGTTTGTTATAAATTCATTTTTTTTACTTAACAAATAAACTGTTTAAATTTTATTACTTATGATGTATTTTATACATCACAAATTGTAGTTTTCATAATTTAATTTTTCTTGCTCGTGATAAATTTGAAATTCATACTTGTCGTTATCATTTACATGTTTTCTATAATATCAAACTGCCTGCTTTATCTGATACGTACCAAGTGCAATATGATATAGGTCAGTATCCGTAAGTAGTGGAAAGTTAGGTATGCTTGTGGCATTCATGTTTACAAAATCTTTTCTTTTTCTGACGAGTCCCATAGCATTAATTAATTTTTTTAATTTATTCCGTTTATTCTGATTTTCTTTCATTTTTTCAACGATAAATTTGTAATCTTTTGTATCAGATTTTATTTTTGTTATATAGTCATTATAAATAGCGCAAGCAATTCGAAAATCTGCAAATGAATAAGGTAGACTATTGTTTGACCATACTTTTTCGAAATATCGAAATTGTGATATTAATATCCCATTTACAATTTCAACTATAGATCTCAGTTTTGTTACAAATCTTGAATAATTTGCCTCTTCTGTAGACAGTTGTTTTTCATGTTTTTTTAATGAAAAATAGCATTTTTGCAATAAAACCTTTTTCAATTAATTTAGCAACAACATCTTTGAATCCTCGGTCAATAATAAAAATATCACCAGGAAGAAATGATTGTTCAAACTATTCCGTATTCATTAGTTGTTGTAAAATATTGGCATCTGAAGTGTTCGCAGGATATAGACCGAAGACATCTACTATAATTTCATTAGTTGTAACTACAACCATAGGCTTCACTAAACACTTATGTTTATGCATACTATAAGACAATTTTTGAAAATAATAATTAGAACTTTTTTTTGTAAATAGACGGAAGTCCCATCCCAAATAGTTATTACGTCTTCTTCTCTATCCAACAGTATTTGAGCTAACGGAGTCTGGTTTGCTACAATTTTAGTTCGATTTAAATTCACTTCACCTAAATGTAATGGCACAAAATTCTCGGTTAGTGCTTGTCTTACTGAGTTGATATACCGTTCACTAGTTGATTTTGAAACATTCAATATTGAAGACAATATTTTAACCGTGTGTCCATGTTACAATCTCCAAAGATACAGTCCTAGGGCAAATAATTTTTTGCGGTTGATTTTTATTTCATTTACATGTTATAGAATTTCATTAAAATTAAATCTATTGAGTCCAGTTTGGCGTATTAATTGAGTCTCTGGAATTAAATCAAAATACGAATCATTGTAAGAATTTTTATTTTGTCGCAAGCAATTTAAATATAAAACTGCTTCATCAGGAGTTAATTTGGATGTTGGATTTTCAGCAATTATTGATCTAACATCAAGTTCATCTATTTCATCATTTTCTAAGAAGTGTTTGCTACAACAACAAGAAGTGCGGCGAACGTATAGACCTCCAATAACAAATATTTGTATTCGTGTTTTGTCGGGAATTGTACGAAGATTTTTTGGATTCATACATCTAAAAATACAAGCTTTATGGGAATAAAGTGTTGATGCTATGTTAACAATAATATATTCATTTTCCACTTTTTGCGGTTATCTAGAAGATTCTTTATTTGATGTGCCTTCTGTTTTCAAAGAAAATTTTTCATAACTAATATTTTCCCTGTCTTTGACAGACAAATCTTTTTTTAAACTCGAAGAACATTTGATCTTGGAAATTTGTCCATAACAAATTTTACAATAATATTCATTATTGGATATAAAATATTCAGCCCTCGCTTTATTTTTTAAAATCTTTTCACATACTACACATTCAATTTTTTTAGATTTATTATTTTCTGCTTGTGAAATATTTGGTACTTCCAACAATTTTTTATTGGTAGTCGTCTCAAAATTAGACTTATTACTTGAATTATTATCTAACTCTCCTTCTAAACTATTCATTGCAGTGATCGACTTTTGGAAAATGAATAGGTATGATAACTTCAAGAAAGATTTTAATCCCCAGTCAATTGCTGAAGCTCTATTTTATAATATGTCTAATAATTATTTGAAAAACAGAGATTTAGAATTATTTGATAAGTCATAGACATCAAGGATTTATAATTCTGATGACACGGTTTGGTTTGATGTCTGTCATTACATTATAAAAAGAGAAAGATTACATCACAAGACATAAAAAAAATATGTCAAAGAATCATACGATGACTACAGAAGACAATTTAAGTCTATTTAAAAGGATTATTTGGAGTTATTAAATGACAATGAAAATCGCATAAATACTCAAGACACTCATAAAAGTACCTTTAATTTGAAAATAAATCTTAATTCTGAAGTGGCAGACAGAAGAGAATTTGAAACTGAAGAATACGTCAAAATTGAAGAATCAAAATAACTTAGTGCTGATAATATAGAATCATTTTCTGATGGAATTAACTTACAAAACAATGAAATTATTATTAAAGATGTCTTGAATAAATATAAATGAGTTGCAATCGAATGTTATCTATTTGTTTAATAAATCACTGGAATACCTAGACAATTATCCTCATATAACTAAACTAATTGGTGGTATTCTGATTACGGAAAAATCTTTTGAAACCTTGAAACCAAATAAAATATTGGACGATAATATAATTAATTCATTTTTTTAGTTATGACTACTGTATCAAAAGAACAAGGTACAAATGTTTTGGCGTTAAAAACGTTTTAAGTTTCTATTGTATTAAATAAAGGTTTTGTTAGCGAGGGCTACAAGAAATGGATTTTAATATCTTAATTATGGGAGTACGGTGTATGAATTTTACCCGTACATCAAGAAACATTTAAACACTGGTCACTGTTCATTGTTTTTTTTTAATAATAAAACCATAATTTACCTAGATTAACTACACATCTCTCCATCCAAAGTTTATAATGATCGATTACTCTTATTTATGGACGTTTTAAATACCGATGCAATAATATGGAGCGAATGATCTCTTTACACACCCCGTGATATACCTCTACAAGATTCTATAAAAGCATTTCAAAATTATTGCGGCACACATATTTGCTCTTGGATGTATATATTATGTACTGGCAAATCCGAATCATCTGATGAAAAATCATATGAACTATGCCCGGAAAGGAATTTCTAATATTTTAGTTGAATCCAATATTGTCAAGAATTGTTCGAAAAAATCATCATTTGATAAGTTACATCTTGAAAATTTCGAAAACAATTACCCCGTAAAGAAAATAATGAAATTGTAATTTTTAACAATACACCACCCGTTTCATTTCCATCAACATTAAACTATTTGACATGTGCTACTTTATCTAAAAAATTATAATACAATGAATTAATAAACCGTGTGAGACAAAAAGTATATAAAATAAAAAAAATTTCAAAATCAAATTAAATAAAATAAGAAAAAAACAATTTTTTTTATAGATAAAAAAAGTAAAACAAAAATGATTGAAGATACAAAAAAATTATAAAATAATAAAAAAAAAACATTGACAAAACTACCACAAAAAAAAAAAAAAATTAAAAAAAACTGAAAAAATTAAAAAAAAACAAAATAAACGAAACCAAGCTTCGCCACGTCCTCGTTCGTGGTTTTGGGTAATGCTAAGAGCGAAGCGCAATTGCAGGAATGATTTTGTAAAATTGAAGAAAATATTTATTTATCGTTTCTCAATTTTGTTTAGAAGAAAAATGCAAATATCTATCAGTTGCTGACATAATCTTCTTTAATAACACCTTAGAAGATATTGCAAAAAGACGTGTAATACTACATTTCTCCAGTACAATTCAGTGACAGATGTTACAACCTTTTACTATTCATCACCAAAGCTTACGATTTGAGGGATGTTTTTATTGAGAAATAAACTGATTAAAAGAATATACATTTCCCGTTCCCGCTATCATTTTCTTTAAAAAAACGTGATAATACCTTTTTTCATCTATATTCATGATTTCAATAAAAAGTGTTAATATTATTTTTTGCATACATAGAAAGTTTTTAGCCACTGAAAGAAAAGCTCTGCTTCAGATCATCTTTAAACTATTTGCTAATATGGTCTCCTCCAATCACATGTAAAAATACATAGAAGAGAATACTTCGTTATTCCACTGTTATTAGATGAGAAATGTTGCAACCCCTATTATTTTATGCTCCAAACGTTATGGTTTGAGGGATGCTCTGGTTCTGAAACAAATCGATTGGAAAGATATTCATTTTCTGTCTACATTCCTGGTCTTGTTTTTTTTTAAAAAAACGTGTAAAGTCCTTTTTTATCGGAATTCATGATTTCAATGAAAAGTCTTGTTTTTATTTTTCGTGTATGTATGAAATTTTCAGTTATTTAGATAAGCTGCTCTGGTTCAAATTATCTTTAAACTATGTGCTAACATGGTATACTTTAATTACATGCAAGCATTCATTGAAGAAAAACGCGCAATACTTCGTTATTCCAATGTTATTAGATGGGGAATGTTGCAACCCCTAATATTTTATGCTCCAAACGTCATAGTTTGAGGGGTGCTCTGGTTCTGAAACAAATCAATTGGAAAGATATTCATTTTCTGTCTACATTCCTGGTCTTGTTTTTTTCTTTGAAAAAACGCGCAAAAGCCTTTTTTCATCTAAATTGGTTTTCCTAATAAAAAACACTATTTTTATTTTTTGTGTATATACAAAGTTTTAAGTTATTCAAAAAAGCCGCTCCAGTTTAGATTATTTTTATATCAGTTGCTAAAATGGTCTTCTTTAATTAAATGTGTGATTGCGCTCAAAAATAACTTGTAAACCGTTCAATATGATACCAAGGTGACGAAGGGGTAGTTCACCCTCGAAACGTTTACCTCAGAAATGTGATAATCTGTGGGGTTGCTTTGGAATAAAACTGATTGCATTAGCTACTATTTTTTTCAAACTTGTTGCAAAACTTTTTTGCAAAGCTTACTTTTTAGTTGGTTTTTCTACAAAAATTACCTAAAATATTCAGAAATTTGAATCTTTTTTCTTTTTACTTCCCTCAGAGTTAGCAATCTTCTTTTTTTTTTTTAATCAGCTAGTTTTTTGATATTCTAAACAATGATTAAGCTCTAGTACGTTCCTTCTTCGGGGGAAATTTTCTTATACTCATGGGAATCCTCCTTTCATTTGAAAATTTTCTTTTTCATTTAATAGTTTTACAATTAAATTCAGATATTAATAATCTATTTAACGATATAATCAATAGATATTCAAAGAATTCGCTTTTGATAGAGAAATTTATACGTAGTCTAACCTTAAATTCTTTTATCAATGTATTTGATACTTGTTTAGTTGATTTTTTGCTGGTATATTTGTAAGTTTATTAATTTTATTGTTGAATTGACTTTATTCAAGTTGATAATTGATTCCGATATAAAATTAAAAGTATTTAATTCCTTTATTTAATCATTATTATTACTTTTGCAAGTTAGGAAATTTTAGGATTTGGGGGTTATAAGTAAGCTTTTATTTCGTGTTTAATTTTATAATTTTATAATCTCCCAATTAAAACTTACCATTATAAAGTTTATTTTTAACTAAAAAAAAAATAAAATGTATAATTAATAAAATTGAATAAAAAAATTAATTTGTGATTTTGTATAAATTAATATAACACGGGTAAAAAATTTCGAATTCAGGTGAACATTGTTGGTGAAAAAAAATTTCTATGGCAGCTTATTCAAAAGTAATAATATAATCGATATCAATTCAAATCAAAATCCAAATCGTTCCTTTTCTCAAGATATTACCCAAAAAACCTTAAAAAAAATAGAAATTGGGAAAAAAATCTTATATGATTACTATAAAAACATATATTACAAGCAAACATATATACATAAAAAAATACATGATAATTAAGTCCCTACGAACGTTAGATAGATACATAAATATTAAAAGTGTGAAAGTGGTTCAAAATGAGAAATATATTTCGGAACCATATGCGTTGTTTATTTGTATTATCGGGATATATGGGAAAACTAAAAATATTTAAACAGTTTTATTTTTCCTTTATTAATTTATTAATCTTTTCATAGCAATCACTTATTATATGATGGATAGTCCGAAAAAAAAATATTTTTTTGGAGCGAAAATACTTCAATTATATTTACTACCGATTATACTAAAGATAACAATTTATACTTTAAATTTACTTATCATTTGAGAAAAAATTTTTAAAACTAGAAAATTCTTCAAATTAGGATTTAATATTTTTTTAAACATATGTTGTTTTAATTCCATTATCAAAACACCTAAGTAGATCATTGAGCATATTTTGGGCAGAATTCCTGGTCAACGAAAGTTATAACAGCAATTTTTTAACAATTCTAGAAATTCTTCGAACAAAATTTTTTAGATAAATATCATTTGAAATTACAGTTGATTAGAAATTGTGCCTAAAATATGGTCAATTTTCTACTAGAGCAAACATTGTGTTCAATCGGATCCGACATGACTGTCAAATTCTCGATTTACTATATTTTATGCATTAGAAACGTCAAATTCCCATATTAGAGAAAACAAAACTTATCAAATCTTGATTATATCCATCGTCTACTTTGGTATGGAAAATCTTCATATTTTGAATTATGCAAAATAAATATTGTATTAAAATTCAATATTAATATTTCCAAAGTAGTTAAATTCAATTATATAAATGATCCATCCAACAATGATATATCCAACATTTATAGGGACATTATCATTATGCATTTATATTAATATAGCGTACGCTAGATTTAGTATACACAAAAGATTAGCGCACGTTGCATTAATGTACGCTAGATTTAATAGAAAAATATTTAGAATCAACTCTGATTTCGAGGGAACGATCTTATTTATTCTATTGTTCTTATTGTTGGGATATAATTCTGAATTAATACATTGAGGACGATGTTATAACAAATAAATTAAAGTTTTGATACAATGTGAAAAAACCTTTATTTTATTAACTTATTGCTCCGATGAAAAACAGAATTATATTTAATATAAATGTTATAATGAAAGTTTTTTTATAATAAATTGACTTATGTTTTTATATATTTTATGTGAACAATTTTTTTTTTCATAAATATAGGTGCATTCTTTCCAAAAACCTCGACTTTAGAAATAAAAAAATCTAAATCTCAATTTTAAAATCTCGTCCAGGGATGTATATATAAAAGTACCTAATCACGTAAATTTTAGATGCACAAAAATAGTATATTTTTTACCCAGGGAAAAAAAGTAAAGAATGTCCGAAATCGTATGTAAATTGTCACTTCAGCCAAAGGCGAGGGCGGTTTAGGGCATTTTTTTCCCTTGTCGAAAAGGCGATTTTTTTGGCGCTATGTAAAAAAGTAGTACTTTCGGACCAGGTGTTGAAAAAATATATTTTATATAATAGATGTTTTTTTCATCTTGTACATAACTAAATATATACTGTGTATCAAATTTTATTTTTATTTTTTCGTCATGAACCATATTATCTCAAGTATATGAATACATAATTCAATTATTTGAAAAATCATTTCCATGATAATATTTATAGTACATATGATTTTTGTTTTTTAATTAGCGAGATAAGAAGTTGATTAAAGATTTCAGTTTGTTTCGGCAGCGTCTTGTACCGTATGCGAAGACGATTTCGCGTACGCGAATTTATCAGCATGTCACTAAATTTGCATGCGAATAGATGTGCCAGTTCGCAAAAGAAATTATCGATTCCAAGTTTATTCTAAATTATTTTTAAAATTATTTCTTTGATTGAATTTAAAACTAATAATCGAAAGACAAATATCCTTCTAAGAGATACTTGGGTATTTAGGTTATTGATTCTATAATTAACTCCTTAAATAAATTCATAACTAATTTTAAAAAATATCTCAAAAATTTTTCGTGAGCGAATTTGTTGACATGGTGATAAAGTCTTTCGCGTGCGAAAGTTTTTTAAATCGACACTTTCTCCTGCGACTGTGTTATACTGCCTTTCACATACGAATGTGTTGGGAATTTTTTTTTTACGTGAAGTTACAGGAAAATTTTATTCGTGAACGTAAAAGTTCTCCGAGCTTCACGTACGAAAAATGGATGGATTGTCTTTTTCAGGATGGAGATGAGTGGAAAGTGATTTCGCGTACGCGAAGCCGTTTTCGCATACCATACAAGACGCTGCCGAGACGAACTCAAATCTTTAATCAACTTTTTATCTTGCTAATTAAAAAAAAAATCATATTTTATATAAATGTTATCATGGAAATGAATTTTAAAATAATTAAATTATATTTGACCCCTTCAATCACAGGAGCCACTATAGTAGCACCCTTTCTCATTTCCTTTTTTTTATTGTTTAATTTGCACTTCAAGTTTAATCTTTATTCTTTTTGCATTTTCATATAATAGAGTGTTCATTTTATAAGTATCATATGATATATTTTAAATATATGATTGTAAATAAATCTAAAAAATTAATGTATGATAGAAAATACGTGTTTTTGCGAAAATAATTCGTGACTGAAAGGGTTGAGATAATATGGTTCATGCACAAAAAAATAGAAATAAAATTTGATACACAGTACATATTTAGTTATGTACAAGATGAAAAAAACATCTATTATATAAAATATATTTTTTGTGCATCCAAAATTTATGTGATTAAGTACTTTTATATATACGTATCTGGACGAGATTTTAAACTTAAGATTTAGATTATTTTTATTTCTCATGTCGAGATTTTTCGTAAAGAATGCACCTATATTTATGAAAAAAAAAAATTGTTTGCATAAAATTTATAAAAAAATAAGTCAATTTGTTATAAAATAACTTTTATTATAACATTTATATCAAATATAATTTTTTTTTCCATTGGAGTAGTAAGTTAATTAAATAAAAGTTTTTTTGCATTGTATAAGAACGTTAATTTATGTGGTATAACTTCATTCCCAATGTATTAATTTAGAATTATATCCTAATAATAGGAACAATAGCATAATTAAGATGGTTCCCTAGAGATCAGAGTTAATTCGAAATATTTTTCTACTAAATCTAGCGTACGCTAATGCAACGTGCGCTAATCTTTTGTGTAAATTAAATCTAGTGAGCGCTTAATCTAGCGTACTCTAATCTAGTGTGCGCTTATATAGCGTACGCTAATGTAGCGTGCGCCAATCTAGCGTGCACTAATGTAGCGTGCGCTAATGTCTGTTTATACAAAATTTTTGCGTAAGTTCAGAGAGTGTACAAACAGAGATTAGCGTACACTTGCTCGCCGCCTGGACACACTCTTTTTTCATTCGTATGCATTTTCACAATTTTTTAGGTATATCTTAAGAAAAAGAACGAGCTGGATTTAGATTCAAGTTGATATTGATTATATTAATGCTTCTGGATAAGCTACTGTTGGAATTTTTTTTCACCAACAGTCGTCATTTAAAATCGAAATTTTTTACCCGTGATGGAAATATTATAAATTAAACAATATTTATATAGAATATTTTTATATTTATTTGAATTGTGGTATATTTAATAAGTTCAGTATTTAGAAAAATGAAATAAATATTATTCAAATGATTTTATAAAAAGATCATTAAAATTTAAAAAAAAGTTTAGATTAGATTAGATATTGTTTTATTTTGTATTATAATTACAAAAAGAGCGTGTAAAATTACAAATAGAGTTAAAATACATAAAATACTTCAAATAGTCTTGCGCATATAAAATTAAAATAGTACAGTATGATATCACAGTCATAAAACATAATAGAGATAATAATACTGTAATAGTGTAAATATAAGTGATATCACAGATAACACGAATAAATACACGTAAAGAGTATAAATAATATAATTAAAAATCAGTCTCAAATATCTATCAGTCAAAAGAAATACATAAAATCAAGCGTGTAAAGAGCGCAGTCGAAATATCAGCTGTATACAGTAAATTAAAATCACAGAACAAGCTTGAATGTACAGTAATATACAAGTCAAGCTGATAAAAATATAAGCATTCACTCTATGCACACACATCCTACAATCATGCCTTAAATCTATAAAAGGTACATCATTATTACATCACGATTACTTCCTAAGACGATCGCCTTTGTTTAACTAGCATTCAAAGTAAGTAGTAATAAATCAACACATATGATATAGTCCGAAAATTATACTGTTTGATCGAGGTCTAGTAAATACCTCCTCAGAGCGACTTTAAACCTGCTGATTGATGGAAGATTTTTAATATCAGCAGGTAGGGAGTTCCAAAAATGCGCACCTTGAACTTAAAAGGAATTTCCTCCAGTCTCAGGGCGCATGAAGGGCACCGCAAGATCTTTAATCTCACCCCTAGTGGTCGCTCTGGATATATATCTAGTGAAGAGACCCACTTGATATTCAAGAGTATTCATACGTACGATTTTGTACATAAGTACAGCCATAAAATACTGTCTCCTCGAATCAGTACGTAGCCAACCTAAAGCTTGTCGATGGGGAGAGATGTGATCACCCATTCTCACGCTCAATACATATCTCACACATGAATTTCGCATTGTCTGTAGCCGTCTTCATAACTCCTGCGAAGCATTGAGCAAAACCACTGAGCAGTAATTAAGATGTGGGAACAGCAAGGTGGTTGTGAGCTGCTTACGCAGAGCCTCAGTGGTGTACCGACGGAAAAACCGCAGGCTATCAATCAGTCTATTGAATTTTTTAGTCAACATATTAATGTGCGGTTCCCATGGCAGTTTAGAGTCAAGTACAACATCAAGGCTCGTGATAGTGTCAGAGAAAGGAATACCGATACCGCTCCCCAGGTCAATCGTCCTTGGCTCACCCGAATAAAAATTTTTAATAAAACGATTACTTCCAAAGACGATCGCCTTTGCTTAACTAGCATTCAAAGTGAGAGAAACACCAGCAGCACACCCCGACACCGCCCAGGCCACCCTCTGTAAAATACGAATCCCCTCATCCACATCATCATAAGGGACCTGTGTATAAATTTGAAGATCATCCGCATACAGCAAATGCCCGACGCAAGAAGAGTACAGTGCGTCACGTACGTCATTTATGTAAAAGCAAAACAACAGAGGCCCCAGCACCGAACCTTGAGGTACTTCTAGATTGGTTGTTAGCCAATTCAATTCCTCCTTTACATGCGTGGAAACCATTTGTTTCCTACCTGATAAATAGGAGTTAATCCATCCTAATGTGACCTTGGAGAACCCCATCGATCTAAGCCTCGCAAGAAGTTTGGAAGGAGAGATCGTTTCGAATGCCTTACTAAAGTCAAAAATTAGTAGAAACGTGACGAGTTTCCTGTCTAGACCTGACCTTATATCGTCTGTAAGCTTAAGTACAGCAGTCTGCGTAGAATGGTTTTTCCTGAAGCCCGTCTGCATAGGATCGAGCAATTTTTTGGATGTGATATACTCCTGCAGTTGGTCATGGGCGATCTTCTCAAGAACCTTTGAAAGAAGACATAAGATGGCTACAGGATTAAAATCTTTTGGCTGCTTGGGTGCAGCACACTTTTTTAATGGTATAATACGTGCTTGCTTCCAGCGCCAAGGGAAGACCCCCCGTGTAAAAGAGGAGTTGAACAGAGTCACAAAATGTTCACCAATAAATGGTAGAGCTTTAACTATCATGCTTTGCGGAATGTCATCCTCACCACAAGCCTGTGAGGAGAAATGTGAAATTGCAAGAACAACATCATTAGAACTAATTGGTTTAAAGGTAAACCCACTTTCATTGCATTGAGAAAGAATTCTTAATCGCTCTTCATCATCCTCCTGTGGCGAGACTGATACCCCAGCAAAGTGCGCATCAAGCTCATCTAGAGTGTATCCATTTAAATCCCCTTGAGGTCCGAATAGCAATCCCAGGCCTCTCAGCTCCTTCCAGACAATACCACCCGCAAGAGCATCGAAGAGTCTATTGTGAATGTAAGCAGTCTGAGCATGGTCCGTGCGTTCGTCTACCACCCTACGCAACCGCAGAAATTCAAGGAGATACTGCTCGTCCTCTGTCCGTTTGTATCAGTCATAAGCGGCGACCATTTACAGCCAGCAAGTTTCTCTCCCAATGCAGTTGGACAAATATTTTTATAGTTTCTATACATGATAGGTTTTTGATCTTAAGTTATAGTGTTGCGAGGCAAACAGACGTCAATCAAATTATGCCAACTGTGAAAGGTCGTTGGTAGGTTCCGTGCATCAAGCACCACGTCGTTGTCATCGACAAAGATCAGGTCAATCCACACTCAGAAAAAAAACAGTTCTCTTGGCCTTAATGCGCCGGGCAGGAGAGTCTTTAGTTAACTCAAGCAAACTTTACCCGAGCCTCAAGTAGTGTCTTATTGAAAATCCAGCCTGCCTACTTTATCGCTCGAATGTTACCGACTGGACAAAGCCAAGAACCGTTAAAAGGAATATAATAGAAAGTTTTGTTTACGATTAATTTGTGTAAATTGTTACGAATAGTTCGAGAGTTAAAAAAAATGGACCTCTGGTCAATTACTGGTCAATGCGACCAAAGTTTAAACATAGGAAAATAAAATTGTCAGCTATTACGTCAAATAATAAAATAAATTTATTAAAAAACCCAACTTTAAAAAGCCAACTGCAATTGGCATTTTTAAAACAAATAAAAAAATTCCAACTGAAGTGGAATTTAAGTCTTTTTCTGCAATTGATCAGCTCACCAGACAAAAGTATTTTCAAGATTCGAAAAAAGAAATATTTTCAGTAAATCACGCAGAATCAAAAGGCATCAAATACAATATCAATATGGTTTTTGTAATTGAGATTGCAGAAGAAAATATAACTTTTGGTAAAATTATTAACGTTTTCGTTGAAAATAAAGATATATTTTTATTAATGCAACCCTTAATAAGTTCATATTTTGATGACCAATATTATGCGTATAGCGTATAAGAATACACAATCAAACTTCTAGAAAATACGAAAGATTTACCAGATATACACCCTTGTGTTATGCTAAAAATAGAAGAAAGTTTATTAATTACTACAAAATACATTTTGTAAAAAATATTTCATTAAATAAAAAGTTTTACTAATATATTTTTATAATCATTTATCGCTTACATTATAAATAACACATCTATACTAACATATGCATAATTACGTACGTTAATTTACTTATATAAACATATGTTATCATTATTGTTGTATGTAATGATGTCTTTTGGTTTTACTTTTAATTATGCATTATTGTATATAAAAATAAAATGTATATGTATTACACACATCAACTTTAAAGATAAAAATTAAATTTTTTAATGACAGTTTCATTTTATTTTTAGAACTCGTGAAATTTCTTTCATTTTAAATTCATCTTATTTAGAAAAATCTTTCTATATCTTATAGTTATGATGATATTTAAAGTTAATTTTCATCTTCTATTCATAACTGTTTTTTGATTTCAATATATTTTTCAATTTTTCGATTCATATAAATTAAATTTCACAGTTGATTTACGATTCTATATTATGTGTGTGTGTATACATGTGCATGTAGAGCTCTTATGCATATGAAATTTATAACCTCAAAATTTCAAAACACTTTTCCGACTTTTAGAAAGGACTACGGTTAGTACAACTGGATTCTCTAGTTAATACTTCTTGATGACTCAAGCAGAGACTCCTTAAGTCTCCCGACTTGAGCGTTCAGGCAATGTTTATCGGAGACTCAAGGTATTGTAACTTCTGGCAGTAAGTTATCGCTTCTTAAGTCCTGCTACCCGAGTATTAAAGACAGAGCGACCGGAGATTCCAGTGACTACGGCTGTTTTTTTTTCTCAGTGCACGTGTGAGACGTCGGAGTATGATGCGTAGCACCGTGCTGGACTAACTGTAACGAAAGCTCAACCAACAGCTTACTAAGAAACTTGGCATCACTGCTCTCCTTAAGGAGGTCGGAATTCAAATCCCCCATCATAATTTTATGAGGAAAGTCTGAACACAAATTTCTTAAGTCATTCAACAAGTTAGAGTTTTTAATAAACGAAACAGCAAGAGGACGATAAATAACAGAAACTAGCACGGGCTCGGAGCCACCAACTCGCACAGAACAGAAAATATACTCAGGCACCTGAATGGCTTACCGCTACTATTACCAGTTTGCGTCTTTAAAGTGGCCTAAATAGTGCATTTTAGATTATCCTTAATATACAAGGCAACTCCTCCATCACGCAAGTTTCTATCCTGTCTAAACACTTTGTATCTCCCGACCCGAATGACGTTATTTGATACAGACGGACCCAGCCAGGTCTCAGCAACTCCAAATATGTCGTAAGAATGATAACCACTTAAAAGTTTACGAACTTGCCCAATATGAGCCCTCAAAGAGGTCACATTCAGGAAGCACGCGCGCAGTTCACCCCTCTTCCCTTTTCGACTCTCCGAAGAGAACCAGCGCAGTCATTGGGGAAAGGCTCCATCTGAGGATATAACATGATTTTTAATTAATTTTTTATTCGAGTTCATCCTACTATTGTGAGGTTTGAATCTGTCATTATCGGTACTTTGTTTGTTAGAACTTCATCGTGTTTCCCAATATCAGTTAGTTAACATTTTTCTTTACAATACATTGAGATTTATCTAATATTTCATTTAAATCATGTTCACTTTTAAATTTGTGTACTCTCTCACCTCTCTCCCTCCTCACCATAAATTTACCACCTCTATGCCAAAAAAACTTGCAACCTTTTCCTTTAGCATACTTTTTATGATTTTTAAATTTCATATATTTATCTTTTTTAAGATATTTATATATATTTGAGAATGGTGCTTGGTGGTAGAAAAACTGCCGAGGAGGAAGGGATCCAGATCCGCTGTCAAAAAACCCTTTAATCTACGCCTAGCCATAAATACCTTCCACGCTAAGTTATCTCCAGAAAGTCTAACCAACAATGAGTACGCAACACTCAGACCGCCAACGATCTCTCGCCCAGCAGACATCCTGTCCTTATTTTTATTTTCAGAATTAGAGATTTCAGTAACAGATACAATATTTGAATGTTCAAAACCCGGAAGTATGGTTCCCAGAACAGCGCAAGCATAATCCTCCAGCCCGACATTAGCCGCAAAGCAGTCCAGTCCGCTGGACATCACCAAGACACTATTTCCAGAACCACACCTATTTACAGCATGACAGGATGCCTCTCTGCTACTATCCGTATGTGTTTTTACTACTTGTACATCGTTCGAATCAACAGGTGCTTCAGTGACTGTGTTATGAGAGCTACTATCTGTACGCTCAAATGATTGTGTTATATTCGAGTTTACAGGCATATCAGTGTTAGTGTTGGTGTTGATTAAGTGTTCGTCCTGGGCCGTGAGATCACTAACAGTCTGCACTACCTCAGCCACCTCGGTCATAAGTTGAAAAAAGTTGCTGTTCACTCCATTGAATTCATTACCTAAAAATGTCTGCATATTTTTAAAATTAGTCGTGAGAGATTTGAAAAACCTTTCATGCATGCCATTTAGAGCAGACAACAACTCGCTCTCTAAAGTACCTATCATTCCCCGGAGTTTACGATTCTCCTCTAGCAGCTGCGTCTGCCAAGCATGTAAATTCTCAATAATTTCATTTTGACTCTCCATTTTAGTCACGATATCCTGCAGACCCTTGTAAGTATTTTAATATGGCTCTCAAGAGCCGGAAGTCGATCTAGATCATTTTGAATCAGCTCGAGCCTGCAGGATAGTGCCCTCTCCAAAGCAGACAAAGCTTCCTGTACTAAGAAAGAATCAGCACCATCATTACTCTGCTTTAGACCACTTTCTTTATCCTTACTAATATTGTTATCCGGAGTGACCAATGCAGCACCACCTCTAAATTTTTAATTAATCAAATTAATACTTATGCAATGGTTTCCTCTAACTACCACAGAACAGCGAGAATTGGTCCTCTTTCTAATCACAGAGTGTCCTTATGCTTTCGTAATCGGTGCGACAGGTGAGCATCCTCGTGATCGAGTAGAAGCAACGATAGGCCGGGCTATAGAAGCTTCTTGCATAGTGGCATTGCGTGGTCCAGCGCCAGTGTCAGTGAGTGGGTCAGCGGGATAAGCGATAAGTCGGCCAGCTATACATCTCTCACAATTATATTTCGGATTATCACGAAGCTCCAAGATCAGAGATGACTAGCGATGGTTTCTATAGTGCAGCTAAACATTAATGGCGAGTAAAACAAATATTAATTTTAACTTTATACTATTTTGATTACTTTTTTTAATTAAAATTGAATAAATTATCTTTTATTTTTTAGTCAAATATAAGTTACCTTATATCTTTAATATTATTTAATATTATTTTAAAGCAAAATATAAAGCTATTGATTATTGAATTTCCAGGTGACTGAAATCATACACCTCAAACCTTTTTAAAGCCTTATATTTTACAAAAAAAAACTGATTTACTCCTTTTGTTTGGTTCAAAGAATTCCTGTCAATAAATCATATTTAACTTGATTAACGACGGATAGAACGTTATTGAAAAAATCCATTCAAAACCAAAAAAGAATAACGAAAGTAATGACATCAATAGGTGAGTATTAATAGGAATAATAATAATTTAAATTTTCAAAGCCAGTTTATTAAAATTATTTTTTTTTAGATTTTAATACTTTTGCCCCAAGGTTTTGCTCCGAGTTTTCATTGGATTTGTTTATGAAAATGTCCAAAATTATAATACAATCCATATAAGTCAAGCAGATTTTGAATAAATTTATTTCCATTTGCTAATTAAGCTATCATTTATGATAATAATAAATTTTTTTTTAATTTTTTGTTTTTTAATGATTGGATTTTTAAAGAAATGTTTCACACTCATGTAGATTTTAGTATGATTTTAAACATCTCCATAAAATTTCAAGTGAATTCAATGAAAACTCATAAAGAAATCTTGCGGTAATGAGTTTTGGTTCCAAACTTTGAACAAACACCAGCACTTCAATTCTTGAGATAGAATATAAAAAAAAATGTTTATATAAAAAAATGTTTGAAATTGTATGGTTTTTTTTATATAAAATTAGTCATTTCAAAACATGATCAATTCATGTCAAGTTATTCATGTTTTCTTCTTCTGCTTTTAATACTATTTCACCCCCTTAAGTTATTGAAGGTAAATTGTAGAATATTTCCTTACTTATAATCGTATTTTTATTTTAGTTTAGTATTTACTATTCCAACAATAATTATTAAACTAGCTTAATTTATCTCGCTTCTAACGTCACTTGGTTAAATTTTCATGTACATATAAATATAATACATGTCATGAACTTTAATATTTAAGTTATGTGCTACATTAAATTTTTATATTTTTATAAAAAAAGATTGATTAAAGTTTCAATATGCATAAAAATTGTTTAAATTCAAATCATATCACGATGAATTAGAAATTTGTTTTACTAAATTCGATTCAAATCAATGAGAAAATATTATATAAATCTAATCTTTTTAATCACGAACTATGAAATAATCGAAAACAGTATTTGACGATTACTAGAACTTACAACTGCCAAGCACAAATTCAAGACTAAGGTTGGAAGGTGGGAAATGGGCTTAAAATAAGTAGAAAATGGGTGTCTTTAAATAAAAGGGTAGAAAATAAGAGTTCTATGGGTAAGATATGGGGGGTTAAAGACAAAATTTTTTTAAAATTATATTATATAGAAAGATCTACATTTCTTTATATTATGAGAAGTTATCGCCGCTGTTGTCGACGCTGCTGCCGTGTATAAGAATCAATCGTGATCCCAGTTAGCTATAATATAACTGAAGTTTAGCTAGAATGTAGGTAAAATAGAAGCCACAAGTTAGCTAAAAATTGGCTAAAAATAGCTGAAAGTTGTATAAAAGTTGTATAAAAGTTAGTTAAAAGTTTAGTAGAAATAGGATAATTTTATCTGCAAATTAGCTGAATTTATTCTTAAGAGGAGGTCACGTATCTCTGTCCTTTTCTAATTAAAGAATTGAGTTTTTCATAGAAACTAATAGCTTTAGCAAAAAATGAAGAGAAAGCCGCATCTCATATCAAAAAAAGCAATATTTTCTTTGATAAGAAAGAATTAATTTTATTGTTTCGTTTTCAAGAAAACCTTGAAAAACTTAAATCATAGAGGTTAGGGTGGACAATTTCATTTTTCAAGGTTTTCTTGAAAACGAAGCAATAAAATTAATTCTTTCTCATCAAAGAAAATATTGCTTTTTTTGATACAAGATGCGGCTTTCTCTTCATTTTTTGCTAAAGTTAGTAGTTTTTGTAAAAAAATCATTTCTTTGATTAGAAAAGGACAGAGATACGTGACCTCCCCTTAAGGTCTGTTGAATCATACAAAATTTAGATGAAAAATGACAAAACTTCAGTTAAAAATTAGGTGATTAAGTTAAATTTAGCTGCATTTAGAGATGCGTTTAATATGCGAAAATTAAGAAGGGTACCTAAAGTTAGAGGGAGCTACAGAAGAATGAAGGAAGAAAGAATAGAGAGTGAAAAAAAGATAATAAAACAATATAGTAAAACATAGATTAAGAGAGTAATACGTGTATTAAAGTCCAAATAAGACCCAAAAATAAGGCCCAAAAAAGTGCTTGCATATGATAACTACTCATTACATAGGACTCAATAAATAATTGCTATTCTTATTACGAACAAATGCACAGATCCGTAGGACCCAAGAACTGTAGTAAAAGATAGTTTCACTTGAATATATAATAACTACTAATTATATAGAAGCCAATATAAAAAGACAATCTAACTACAAGAAAAATTACACACATCTGAAAAATGCACGAATCCGAACAACCAGAAATTCGAAAAAAAGGTAATATCACATTAATATAGAATAGGATAGTTGTTAATAAATTTTTTTTTTCTTCAGTCTAAAAGCAAGACAAGCTTAGACTTTAATAATATATTGATCTATATTATAAAAGATTTTCGCCGCTGTCAGGCTCTAAAAATGTAACCTCAACTTTCCCTCCTCTTTCTATATTATCTATATTATAAAAGGTTTTCAATTTAAGAGATTATCACAACATACCTTTGAGATATGATTTTTTTTTCAATTTTTTTTTCATTTTACTCCACGTAGTTTATCAACATCTATTAAGAGGAGGTCGAGTATATCTATCCTTTTCTAATCAAAGAATTGATTTTTTCACAAAAATTAATAATTGTAGCAAAAAATAAGAAGAAAGCCCCATCTTGTATAATAAAAATCAAGATTCTCTTTTATGAGGAAAAATTATTTTTATCGCTTCGTTTTTAAGAAAACCTTGAAAAACTGAATTGTCCATCCTAACCTCTATTTTTTAAGTTTTTCAAGGTTTTCTTCAAAACGAATCGATAAAAATAATTTTTCCTCATCAAAGAAAATCTTGCTTTTTATTTTACGAAATGGGGCTATCTCCTTATTTTTTGCTACAATTATTAGTTTTTGCAAAAAAATTAATTCTTTGATTAGAAAAGGACAGAGATATACGACCTGCTCTTAAGCCATTAAAAGTATATTATTTTTTTTTTTTAATGTTTTTAAACAATTTAATTTAATATACTTAAACAATTTAAATATTTTTCCATTGATCACAAGTAACTTTTCGATTATAGTTATATTTGTATTAAAACACAACTGAAAATGTAAATCACAAAACATTTTCAGCAAAATAAATTTCAACGCTATGATTATTGAAAAAAAATTTTCATTTAACTATCATCCATTGTAATTGTGTGGATTAGAATGAGAGTGGCATAAGTCACGTTGACATACAAATTTAGTTGACGGTGTAATGAGATATTTCTAGCAATGCATTAATTTATTTTCTGAAATGTTTTGCCTTTGTCACTTTTAATATTGAAAAAGAAAAGCAACAAAACACAATATTTCAGAAAATTTCTTTTTCTAATGCTAAAAGATATATAGATATACCGCAAATTAAATTTTTTTGGCAATGTGACTTATGCCACTCTTATTCTAACCCACACAATTATTACTTGTCCAATATGCATGTATGAATAATATATTGAATGAATAATCATTTCATATAATAAACAATTGAATACATTTATATATTTATAATTGTATAAAATAATTTATTCAATTAAAGTTTTATTCAGTTATCATTCAGAGAATAAAGTGCTTAAATTAATTTCATAAAAAAACATTATCATTTGAAAAATTCTTCATAAATAATATTCATGTGACCTTAATTACATATTCATAAGTACGTCTGTTCGTATTCACATGAATTGACATTCATGTAAAAACTGTTAAGAATTAAATGTATTAATTATAATTTCATTAATGCAATAATATTTTTATTAAGAGAAATATATTAATTTTTAGAATATATCTAATGACCTCATTCAAATGATCATCATTAAATATATTCTTTTTTGTATTTTTTCAACATACATTTTATGAAATACAATCTTAAAAAAAATTTTTTTAATATTAAATTTTTTTTAATAGTCAATCATGAAGACAGGGAATTATATGAAATATGGATAAATTTTTCTGATTATGTCTATAATTATAAATTCATATTTATGAACTGTCTAGATAGAAGTAAAATTTCCCATAAAAAAGTAAAAATTTAATAGAAAATTTACTTATAATTAGCAAGACATTTATTAAGAATGCGGGAAATCAATAATATTCTTTCATATTACTCTAAAATTTGTAATTAATATAATAATTGAAAATTACAACTATTCTCTTAAGTTGGATTTGTTATCACAGTTAAATTCTATTTTACTTTAAATAATTCATACTTACGAAATTTCCATAATATTTTAAATAAACTATAAAAATGATAATCGCATATTTAATATTAATTTAAAATATGAATAAAAAGTTTACATAATTATTATAATCAATTACTTATAAATTGTTATATTATTTTATAAAATATAATTACAACTTGAATAATTAACTTTATGTTGAAACTTAATTTTATAAGTATTGAATTTCACGAGTTGATATATATATATATATATATATATATATATATATATATATATATTAATGATTTTTTTTCGTAATAGTAATAAAATAAATATTTTGTTAAATTGCCTTTAAAAATTATATACATATATATTAGACAGGTCGTTATTTCCTAAAGCTTACCGATCATCGCTCCCAACCCTTAGATCGATGTGTTTATACTAAAAATTGAAAAAGCAGCTGGAATACCTTGTTGGAATAGAGATTTAACCTTGCCGAATCGCAAAAAACCGTATTTCTTATTGTTTTTTCTTATTTTTCATGTTTCTACATACAGCTATGACTGCAAAAAATTTTTTGTGACCCTCTAACACACTTTTTCTATTGCCGTAAGTTAAAATAATATCTTATAAGGTTATTTTAGAGCCGAGAAAAATTGTTTTTCCGAATTGTTGCTCTTGAAATATTAAAAAATTTTACTCAAACGGGTTTATTTTTGTGTATTTTGAAGTTAAAAGCACTTTATAACTTTTTTTTCATTTAAACAACCAACATAACTTTAAATTAGGCTTAAAGATCTTCAATTTCCTTTTTTATAAAAGTTTCTAGGTGCTTTTGATACTGAGATATGGCCATTTGAATTTGATAGGAAATTCGTAGAATAAAATCTGTAAACATCGCGAGCATGCAATTGACTATCAACTCCCTCTGATCACAAATTCAGTTTCAAAGCACATAGAAACGATCTAAGTAAAGCAAAATGAAGGTCTTAATTTCAAAAAAAAAGTGGCGCACAGGTGTCTTTCGCACAGTCAGAGTTATAGAATTAGTAAATACCCATCTAGAAATAATTTTCGTGAATATCTGTAAATATCTGTAAATATCTCTAAATAACTGTAAATAATTAATAAAAAGTATTGAGACTGAAACATTAATAAAAGTTATTTACACTTATTCATTATTATTTACAATTATTTATAGTTATTTAGTTATTTACGATTACTAACTGATTTTAAAAGTCATTTACTATTATTTACAAACACTTACAGTTACTTACTCTTAATTACTATTATTTACTATTATTTACGATTTTCAAAATTTTTAGCTAAGTAAATAGTATATTGTTATTTATAATTATTTAGGATGATTTACAATTATTTATAGTTATTTACTTTCGTTGTCTTAAATAATTTTTCGAAACGCATGTACACTTACCGTTAGATGATTTTTTCCGAAGGTGTAGCTAAAATGACAACGTCGCATATTTAGTCTATGGCGTAAGCGAACTATGAATTATACATCGAGTTTCAAATCATCAATCTTTTTAAAGTAATTAACGACATTAATTTCAATACAATTTAAATTTATAATTGTAATACATAAACTATGTTTTAATACAACTTTTTATTTATTAAATATATAAATATGCATATATCTAAAAGAAACATGATCTACAAATTTCATGCTTCAATAAACTTCTAATTTTTCTATTATGAATTATTATACTAATTTTAATAAAGTTAGTATGACATAATGAGTGCCTCCTAAATATAATAGTTGACAGAACCATTGCTTTCAACATTTACATAATTTTATTCAATTATTTTTAATAAAATTTTACATAAATTAATGATTCATGAAATTATTATTATAATTAATCAATTATGAATCAGAGTTATGTATACGGGCTCCATTAATAGCTATTTTAACAGCAGCATCAAACCCCAGATCAACTTCAGTATCTGCAACTTATCGAGGTGTTGATAAACTGTGAAACAAGGAAATTGTACCTTCTTCGCTTGCAAACAGTTGACGCAAGATATGCATCTCATTTCTTTCTTCACGAATAGTTATTAATTAACTACTCAGTAAATAAATGGACTCGTTCCAGTATGCTTAAATTTCTTAACAAGTGTTTATTGTTATTCCAGTATTCCAATATTTACATCTCCTCGATATAACCAATACAGCATCCATGGTTCTGTTTATGGGAAATAAAGGAATTTTACTCTGTTTTACTCTGTTGGTAGCTTGCACCTGCTATCTAATCTTAGCGGCTTCAACATTATATATGATTCCAAAACATAATTTATTTTTTAATATTAATTTTTTAATTATTACAAATATTATACTTTTAGACATGATTTAATTAAAAAAAAGACATGATCCACTAGTCATATGCTTTATAACACTTGAGAATGTTTGATTAAATTTGTAATATTTGTGAATAATAATTGTATTAGATGACATAATGTTTGTTTTCTATGAATACTTGTTTACGTAATCAAGGCTTTTTATGATTTCATAATTTTATTAACCCATCGTCTCCAATCAAATTTGAAATTAATTTCTTACTTTTCGAACTTTTATTTTTATTTATTTATTGTGAATCCATAAAAGCTATTGGTATGAAATTCCATACTTACAATTATAAATTAGTCGAAGAATTGATGAACTGTGAAACAAGGAAACTACAGCTTTTTCGCTTACAAACAGTGAAAGCAAGACATGCACCTCATTTCTTACTACAGGAATGCTTAATGATTAACTACTGAGTAAATGAATGGACTCGTATGCTTTTGTTTAAATATCCTATCCTGCATCCGGGAGGACATAAATTTTTACTGGATACAAATTTGACTGAACAAGAAAGAAATTTAAACTTTAAATTTCTTTACGAGTGTTTGTTATTTAAAAATTTTACATTTCTTTAATACAACCAATAGTGCAAACTTAAAATGTATTGAAAAATATTTTTTCAACATTATATATTTTAGGCACTTCATTTATATTTAATATAACTATAAATACTTTGAAAACTTTATAATAACAAAATTTTTAAATTATTCTTTGAAATATATAATTATATAAAAATGTTAACTTGGAACTACGTTTTAATGATTATAAATGACTTTAAAATTAAAAAATGAAGCAAAATTTCTTATATCATATCTTTATTCAAAACTTTAAATAATAATACATAAAACTTTTATAATTTTTAATCTTATGAACTACTTTTATGAAATCACAACAGGTGTATTTTGTGCGCTGCTTGCGCATGTGTAGTGTGCAAACGAACTTTGAACGAAACTTTTAATTTTAAATTTTTACATATCTTATGAGATTTAATTAATAACATTAAAACTTTTATAATTTTTAATCTTATGAACTACTTTTATGAGATCACAACAGGTGTATTTTGTGCGTGGCTTGCGCATGTGCAGTGTGCAAACAAAGCTTGAAAAAAATTCAAAATCAAAATTTAATAGATTTCTTCATCATTTATAAAATAAAGTCATCAAAAATCAATAATCAATAAATCCACCTTCATTATTTATCACTTTCTGCAATCTTCGTGGGACAGAATCGCATAAATTATGAAAATATTTTGGATTATCAAATAAGGCAGTCCATGCTTCTTGAACGAGTTCCACGAGCTGCTCACGATTTTGTGCAATTCCAGGTCTCCATCCTTTCACCATATATGACCAGACATTCTCGATGATATTGAGATCTGGTGAACGTGGTGGCCAGTCAAATCTCTGAAGCTGGGGATGCGCTGCGTACCAATCACGCACTATATGTGCGGTATGTATAGGACTATTATCCTCCACTATATTAATTGGCACCTCATCGTCTGCGTATCGTTTTCGTAGACTTGGCAGAAGCTCATTTTCAAGAATGTTTACTTATGCTTGAGCATTGAGTCTTCTGTCAATACGAAAAATACGATCGGGACCTTCACCGTTGACCCACGCTCCGGAAAATGATCTAAGACAACGAAAGTAAATAACTACAAATAACTAAATTATCATAAATAATTATAAATAACAATAAACTATTTACTTACCTAAAAATTTTGTAAATTGTAAATAATAGTAAATAATAGTAATTAAGAGTAAGTAACTGCAAGTGTTTGTAATAACTTTTAAAATCAGTTAGTAATCGTAAATAACTAGATAAATATAAATAATTGTAAATAATAATAAACAAGTGTAAAAAACTTTTATTAATGTTTCAGTCTCAATACTTTTTATCAATTATTTACAGTTATTTAGAGATATTTACAGATATTTACAGATATTTACGAAAATTATTTCTAGATGGGTATTTACTAATTCTATAACTCTGACTGTGCGAAAGACACCTGTGCGCCACTTTTTTTTTGAAATTAAGACCTTCATTTTGCTTTACTTAGACCGTATCTATGTGCTTTGAAACTAAATTTGTGATCAGAGGGAGTTGATAGTCGATTGCATGCTCGCGATGTTTACAGATTTTATTCTACGAATTTCCTATCAAATTCAAATGGCCATATCTCAGTATCAAAAGCACCTAGAAACTTTTATAAAAAAGGAAATTGAAGATCTTTAAGCCTACTTTAAAGTTATATTGGTTATTTGAATAAAAAAAAATTATAAAGTACTTTTAACCTCAAAATACACGAGAATAAACCCGTTTGAGTAAAATTTTTTAAGATATCAAGAGCAACAATTCGGAAAATAAATTTTTCTCGGCTATAAAATCACCCTATAAAATATTATTTTAACTTACGGCAATAGAAAAAGTGTGAAAGAGGGTCTCAAAAAATTTTTTTCAGTCATAGCTGTATGTAGAAACAAGAAAAACAAGAAAAAACAATAAAACATACGGTTTTTTGCGATTCGGCAAGGTTAAATCTCTATTTCAACAAGGTATTCCAGCTGCTCTTTTAATTTTTAGTATAAACACATTGATCTGAGGGTTGGAAGCGGTGATCGGTAAGTTTTGGGAAATAACGACCCGTCTAATATATATATATATATATCTAAATAATATATATATAATATATAATAAATATATAATATATATATAATATATACATCTAATATATGTATATATATATATATATATGTATACATATATATTTATATATGTATATATATAATTGCCAAAAATAACTATTTTTAAAGCGTTATATTATTTTTACAAATTTCATTATAATTTTTTATCTTATTACAATTAATTCATATTATTTTTCATAATTGTTTCTATTTTTTAGTTTTTAAAACTAAGAATACACTAAATTAAATAAGTTTATATAAAAGCACTTATATTGTGGATATTTTAAGAAAAATTCCAGTTGAAATTAATAAAAATTCTCAAAGGATTTTCAATTTTCAATAATGAGTTTGATTGAGGAAGATAAATTGATTGTTAAAGGACAAGAATTGTATAGTGAAATTGCTTCCATGTTAATTGATATTTATATGTTAGAATTTTTCAATATTCTAAATCGGTGCACCTCATTTAATATGCAATTAACTTTACTAATTCAAAGACCACAATATAATGTGGTCCTTGAATCTCCCTGTACGACCCTCCTCTGAGGGTCGTACAGGGAGGAAGGGTGAACTGCGAGCGTGCTTTCTGAATGTGACTTCGTTGAGGGCTCACATTGGGCAGGTACATGAGTTTCTGAGTGATGGTCCTTCTTGCGACATATTTGGAGTGGCTGAGACCTGGCTAGGTCCATCTGTTTCGGATGACGTCATTCGGGTCAAAGGGTATAAAGTATTCAGACAGGACAGAAACTTGCGTGGTGGAGGAGTTGCTTTGTATGTTAAAGACAATTTGAAGTGCACTATTTTGGCTACTTCGGATACTCAAACTAATCATAGTGAAGGTAAACCGGAGGTACCTGAGTATATTTTTTGTTCCGTGCAATTGGGCAGCTCCGAAGCCGTGTTGGTTTCTGTTATTTATCGACCTCCTGCAATTTCCTTTTTTAAAACTACCGATTTTTTGGATAACTTGAGAAATTTTGCTTCCGAATACTCTCATAAAATTATAATGGGAGACCTGAATGCCGATCTCCTGCGTGAGAGCAGTGATGCCAAATTTATTAATAAATTGTCGGCTGAGCTTTCGTTACAGTTGGTTCAGCACGGTGCCACGCATCACACTCCAACATCTCACACGTGGATTGACCTGATTCTTGTTGACGATAATGACACAGTACTTGACGCACGCAACTTACCGGCGAATTTTCACAGTCGGCACAACTTAATTGATGTATGTATTTCTTGTCATCACATCAAGACAGATAATAAAATAATTAAGTATATAAATTACAAAGATATCTGTCTAAACTAATTGGTACAGAGTTTGGCCGGCTGTGATTGGACGCCATTTACAGTTGGTACAGTTGACCCAGAATCTGCACTTGGCTGCCTCTGTGACAACCTTACGGCGGCAATACAAAATCTAGCGCCACTAAAAACACTTAAAATTGGTAAAGATAAATTTCCTTGAATTGATAAAGAGTTGTCGCAGATGCGGCACAAGAGAGATGCCACGTATCGTAGATTTAAACGGACGAAGGAGGAGCGATATCTCTCCGAATTTTTGCAGCTGCGTAAAACAATAGATGGACGGACGGAACAAGCTAAAACAAATTATTATCATAATGGACTATTCGATGCTCTTGCTGGAGGTAATGTCTGGAAGGAGTTAAAAGACCTGGGACTCCTGTCCGGACCTCAAGGGGACTTGAATGGATTCACTCCAGATGAGCTTAATACACATTTTGCGGGGGTGTCGGTCTCGCCACACGATGATACTGCGGAACGTAAAAGGATTCTTTCTGAGTGTAGTGAAAGTGGTTTTGCCTTTAAGCCAATTAATATTAATGATGTAATCCTTGCGATTTCGCATTTTTCATCACAGGCTTGTGGCGAGGATGGCATCCCGCAGAGTGTGATACTTAAAGCACTTCCGGTTATTGGAGAGCATCTTGTGACTCTGTTCAATTCCTCTTTTGCACGGGGGGTCTTCCCTTGCCTTTGGAAGAGCGCACGTATTGTGCCTTTGAAGAAGTGCCCTGCACCTAAAATGCCTAAAGATTTTAGGCCCATAGCAATATTATGTTTTCTTTCAAAGGTTCTTGAGAAGATTGCCCATGACCAACTGCAGGAGTATATTATGACACACAAAATACTTGACTCTTTGCAGACTGGCTTCAGGAAGCATCATTCTACGCAGACTGCCATACTTAAACTTACAGACGACATAAAATCAGGTCTTGACAAGAAACTTGCCACGATACTACTCCTATTTGACTTTAGTAAGGCATTCGACACGATCTCCCCTTCCAAATTGCTTGCGAGGCTTAGATTAATGGGGTTTTCTAGGGCTGCACTCGAGTGGATCAACTCCTATTTATCAGGTAGGAAACAAATGGTTTCTACACATTTAAAAGAGGATTCGGATTGGCTAACAACCAATCTAGGAGTTCCACAGGGTTCAGTGCTGGGGCCTCTGTTGTTCTGCCTTTACATTAATTACATACGTGACACGCTCGACCCCTGTTGTGTCAAGCACATATTATATGCTGATGACCTCCAAATCTATACTCAGGTCTCTTATGAACATCTAAATGAAGGTATTCGTATTATGCAGAGGGTGGCCAGGGCGGTGTCGGGATGGGCTGTCGATGCTTCTCTCACATTAAATGCAAGCAAAACTGAGGCTATCGTTTTTGGCAGTAGTCGTTTTATTAATGACGTTTATGCTGGTGAGCCAAGAACGATTGAGCTTGAGGGAGGTGTCGGCATATCTTTCTCTGATACCGTTATGAGCCTTGGTGTTGTGCTTGACGCTAAGTTGTCTTGGGAGCCACATATTAATATGGTGACTAAAAAATTTAATAGGATAATGTATAGTTTACGGTTCTTTCGTCGGTACACCACTGAGGCCCTGCGTAAACAACTCGCAGCCGCCTTGCTATTTCCGCACCTCGACTACTGCTCAGTAGTTCTGCTTGATGCTTCGCAGGGGTTGAGAAGACAATTACAAAGACTACAAAATTCATGTGTGAGATATGTATTAGGCGTAGGATTGGGCGATCATATCTCTCCTCATAGAGATGCGCTTGGTTGGCTGCGTACTGATTCAAGGAGACAGTATTTTATGGCTGTACTTATGTACAAAATCGTGCGCATGAGTACTCCCGAGTATCTAGTGAGTCTCTTCACTAGATATGTACCTAGGGTAGCCACTAGGGGAGAGATCAAGGACTTCGCGGTGCCCTTCATGCGTACTGAGACTGGAAGAAATTCCTTTCAAGTTCAAGGTGCGCATTTTTGGAACTCCCTGCCTGCTTATATAAAAAATCTTCCATCGCTCGGCAGGTTTAAGTCGGCTTTGGGGACGTACTTACTCGACCTCGAGTGAAATTAATTTTAAGTATTTTAATTTTTGTGTTAATTGATTTTGATTTGTCCTATATATAGATTTAAGGTGTAAATGTATTTATTAGCGTGAATGATGGATGAATGTATGCGGAAAGTATGAGTGGTTCTGTTTTTATTAGAAGTCATGACATCTTCGGTATTGTTTTTAAATGTAATTATTATTTTATTTTTTAATTATCTACTATTATTTTGTTATTGTATTGTTCAATTTTATTTTTATAGTATTGTCCAATTTTATTTTTATTGATGTCATGACAGTGATTCCTCTTTTAAATTATGTATTTTAATTCAATGACTGATAGATATTTAAGACTGTTTTTTATTGTAATTTATGTTTTCTGCGTGTATTTAGAATATTCTGTGATATCACTTTTACATGGTGACTTACTGATACAGTATTATATATTAATTTTAATAATTGACTGTGATATCTTATCTTATTATGTGCAATACTTTTTATAGAATTATTACTTACTATTTCATGTATTACACGCCTTTTTGTACTCTTATTACAAAATAAATAAATAAATATCTATATCTATATCTATATATAATAATTCAGTACCGATTGATGAAAAATTATTGTTTTCTGGAAATTTCGAAAAAGATTACTGGATTTGTATGTATTATGATGATAAAATAATTCATATATATGACAGTTCAAATCTTAAATATCTACAAGATGAGCATAAGATTAATACGAACAGATTATTTCCAAACAAATCAGAATTGAGCATAGTTTTCGGAACAGTACAATCACAAACAAATAATCATGACTGCGGCCTTTTTGCAGTTGCTTTTGCTGTTGCAATGCTTTATAATTTATGTCCATGTTATTTAAAATATGATATTTCTCGCACGCGATTACATTTATTCAGAATTTTCGAAACGCAACAAATGAGAATGTTTCCAGTTTTACATAATTATAATAATACAAATGTTGATTACAATAATCCACTGGTTATAATAAGAGAAGGTTTTTGTCATGAACTAAATGTTTTATCAAAATACCATTAAATTGAGATATCGGCAAAATTGAACTTCTTGAAAATAACTAACCAATGTATTTATTAGCACAGCAAAGAAAGATTATAGAAATGTATCTTTATGTAATTCTTTTGACTAATAGATATTTGAGACTGATTTTTAATTATATTATTTATACTCTTTGCGTTTATTTATTTGTGTTCTATTTTCTATCTGTGATATCACTTTTATTTAATTTATTGACTGACTATTACAGTATTATTATCTCTATTATGTTTTATGATTGTGATATCATACTGTACTATTTTGATTTTATATATGCTAGGCTATTTCAAGTATTTTATGTATTTTAACTTTATTTGTAAACAAAAAAATGAAAATTTTGAAATGATCGAGATGGAATGGATAATGACATTTCAGATACAATTTTTTTCAAACGAAATGATGATTTAATGGATTTCGATGATATTCACATAAATTATTAAGATTAAGACTGGTGAGATTAAATTAAATGCAGGAAAAAAAGAATTAATAGAAATAGACGACAAAGGAGATTTATGTATAACAGGATTCTATAAATGATAACAGAATAATCGAATTAATATAAAGAAAATTCAGAAAAAGACATGAGTATGAAAATGCAGAAAAAAAAGTAATGATAAATTAGAACTTTGGCGTGTTCGTAATGTTTACGTAAAAAAAATTATATAAAAATAAAAGAAGATCGATCATATGGTTCCATTGAAATCTTCCATGCTATGTGGGCTGTGTTGAATTTTTAATTTTTAACAATTTTTCTCTTAATGCAATAAAAAAAATAAATAACATACAACTCTAGTAAAAACATACAATGTATATCATAACTGAATCACTGCTGATGAAAAAAAATAATCTAACATAAATAATGTTGTATTATAGAAATGTATCTCAATCATGAGCAATAAAGATTGTCAAGTTACCATTTTGATCTCAAAGTAGCGCTTACGCAGTCGTTATAATATTTGAATAAATAACACAAAAATCAATTAAACAATGACAGCGAATCCGGTGTTTATTTAATATAAATTTTAGATTATTTAATATTCTAATCCTCCATTAGAAGATCTTAGTTTACATTATGATATGACAGTTGAAAATTCTTTTGTTGATATTGTTTAAATTCTTTATCGTGTAGATTCTATGGATCCAACGTATGTGGAAGGCAAAGACTGTCTTATTGATTATAAAAGAGTTCTTGATGATATATTAAATCTACATCAACGTAAAAATTGAAAATCCATTAGACAGCCCTAGTATTGTTAAAGTAACCCCTGAACTTTTGATGTCAGAGAAATATTCTTGTGTAAGTTAAGAATTTAAGCAAGAATCGGTTCAATTTTTGAAAACAGTTACAATTATAGTTGCTAGGATCAGACAACATATTAAACCAGATGTCCCAGTTTACAGGTATATTATACGTTTAACTGTGTCACAACTTCTTGAATTTATTTATACAAGCAAGAAAAAATATATAAAAGCAAAAATTGAACCAGTCACTGCAGTTGGTGCTTTAGCTGCACAAAGTATTAGAGGACCTGATACTTGAATAACCTTGAAAACTTTTCATTTTGCTCGTGTAGCACCTATGAACATTACTCACGATGTCAGAGGCAGCGACTGGCCATTTTACTGGGTATGGAGTTAGTATGCGTCAAATGTAAATAAGAGTATTTAGTGTACGAATAGATTGTCATTTTTAATTCTTATTAATATAATAACTTATTAATTTATCGATTTTAAACTCATCAATAGATTATTCTCAAAATGCTTATATTACGTATATTTTATTTTGTTATGAGCATATAATACCTATTTTGTATTATTTCATTTCAAGATTTTACGTATTATAAAATTTTTTGTTTTTCTATATACCAACAAACGAAACATTTGGTTGTGACAATTACATATTTAATTACTCACCAGAGTCATTGAAAAAAGATAAAGAAAAACGAGTTTGCAAAAAATTTTGCTGGTTAGCTATATTATCCATACCAATAATAAATTTACCATTATTTATATTAGTCATATACGATCAGGGTTGCGAAAAAAGTAATTAAAAATTATTTGAATCACAAATCATTTTTGAATTTGTAATTAAAGTTTTATTTAATTAACAATTCCTTTTAAATTAATAATTAAAAATATTTTAATTAACAAATCAAAATCTAATCGTGAATTGAAAAGGCTTTAATTAAAAAATCAAAAGGAATTCTCAATTAAATAAATTTCAATTAAGAAATCAAAATGTAATCGTGAATTGAAAGAGCTTTAATTACAAAATCAAAAGGAATCCTTAATTAAATAAATTTCAATTAAGAAATCAAAATGTAATCGTGAATTGAAAGAGCGTCAGTTATGATTATGATTTGTGAATTCGAGGGCTTTAATTAAAAATTCCACAATTCCTTTTTAATTAAACTTACTAAGGAATTTTTATCATATATATGTAAATGGAAAAACATATGTGGACACGCACATACATACGCACCTAGGCTCATATATATGCAACATTTCATGTCGACCCACACGCACACATACGGACAAGTTGATATATATATATATATATATATATATATATATATATATATATATAATATATATATAATATATCATAGTCCGTTTCATGTCAACTTGCACCCGTTGACCCGTATATATTTTGGTTTATATATATGTATATACATATACATACATACATACATACATACATACATACATACATACATACATACATACATACATACATGGGATATTTCATATCGGTTAGCACGTACTCATAAGTACAGGTTTTCTTTATATGTGGTACATTTCATGACAACACGCGCACACCCATTCGTGTACCCTTATTTTTATATATATGGGACATTTCATGTCGATTCGCATGCATGCACAGAACGTTAATAAACATAGGATTTTTCACGTCAATTCGAAAGCACACACACAGGTTTATATATATATGGGACATTTCATGTCTATTTGCATGCATGCACACAGACTTTAATAAACATGGGATTTTTCACGTCAATTGGAACGCACGCACTTACAGGTTTAGATATATGGGACATTTCATGTCAATGCGCACGCACACACACACACACACACACACATGATTATATATGGGACATTTCATGTCAACTCGTACATACTCATAATGACAGGCTTTTTTATATATGTGGGACATTTCATGACAACACGCACACACCCATCCGAGTAACCTTAGGTTTATATATACATATGGGACATTTCATGTCGATTCGCATGCATGCACACGCACGTTAATATACATAGGATTTTTCACGTCAATTCGAACGCACACACACAGGTTTACATATATATGAGACATTTCATGTCAATTCGCATGCATGCACACAAACTTTAATAAATATTGGATTTTTCACGTCAATTGGAACGTACGCACATACAGGTATATATACATGAGATATTTCATGTCGATTCGCGTGCATGCACACGTACCTTAATATAAATGGGATTTTCCATGTCAATTCGAACGCACGCACACACACAGGTTTATACATATGGTACATTTCATATCGATTCGCATGCATGCACACACGTTAATATACATAGAATTTTTCACGTCAATTATTACCCACGCCTATACAGGTTTATATATATGGGACATTTCATGACAACTCTAACACACCTATCCGAGCGTCCTTAGGTTCACATATATGGGACGTATCATGTCAACACGCACGCACCGGTTTTCATATATTTGACATATCTTGTCAACTCGAACGCGCAAACACATCTAAACATGTATTTGAAATTTGTATTTATATATATGGGACCGTTTCTGTCAATTCGCATGTACGCACACACATGGGCTTATGAATATATATATATATATATATATATATATATACACATATACATGTGTGTATATCTGTGTACACATATACAGGGATATTTAATGTTAATTCACACGCGCACATACACACAGGCTTATATACACGGGACGTTTCATGTCAATTTACACGCATGACACACGTACTTGAGTTTATATATATTTTTTTTTATATATATATATATATATATATATATATATATATATATATATATATATATATATATATATATATATATATATATATATATATATATATATATATATATATATATATATATGGGGTTGTTCCTGTCAAGGCGCATGCACGCACACACATGGGCTTATAAATATATGTATATACATATACATGGGATATTTTATGTCAATTCACATGCGCGCACACACACAAACAGGTTTATATATATATATATATATATATATATATATATATAGTGCCATCAGTGTTTTTTTAACAAGTGAGCAGTTTTTAATCAGTTACACAAACAGGTTTTTTTTTCTATGTTACTTAAAATAAAAAAAATTCTAGTTTAGGAAAAGTTGCTAATATTAATACTGATAAAAATCTTAAAGATTTTTAAGGAATGGTTTTACTTTTTGATGGATACTTTGATTATATGATTTTATTTTTGAAAAAGTTTTTCACATAATAGTTATCTGTAATAAAAAAATTCTTTTACAATGTTAATTACATTTTCCTGACATTCGTTTTGAAAGTTTGCGCTTAGCAATTTTAAAATTTGGTTGTGACACTGATGATGCTGCTATAAATTATTTTGGATGTGTTATAATTAGTGTGCTGCCTCATTTTTCAACTAAAGGATTATAAATTAAGGATATTTTGGATTGAATTGCGGAAATAAAATAAATGATTAAAGAATTACAATCAACAAATCAATAAATTCAATTATTAATAGTTGAAAAAAAATGTTACCATGTCAGTGAGTTTTTTCAACAGGGTTATACATAAATTAAAATAATTAAAATTAATATTTTCAATCAATCATATACCTATTTTTTTATTAAAAAGATATATTTTTACAAAATATGTAACAGTAAAAGAGTAGTTCACAGAAAAAAAATTGTACTTCGTTAAAAAATTTTATAAATCATAAAAACACAAGTTTTTTAAACTTCATAAAATAATGAATAGCATACTGTACATATTGTTCTTGTAGCAAAAATTCTACATGTAAAAAATGTAATAAGATTAAAATACAAATAACGATTAATTAAACGTATTTATAAATTATAACATAAATTTAGCAAATGAAATAAAATTTTAGGGAATCCTATTCTAATCTCTGCTGCACTGTAACAATAGTCTCATTCTAATATGAAAAATTAAAAAAAATTATAAAACTTATTCTTTTTTATAACTTTGGCATGAAAATTGCATGAAATAAGCGACAAAATGTTTTTTATTTAAAAAATAGACTTTTCAAATTTTTGGAAATTATATCATACAAATTTTCCTGGACATTTTCCGACTTTACCCCCTTTAAATTAATGTTTAGTGACAAAATATATAAATAAAATTTTTTTGATCTAGGCCGCAAAATGACCATTTTGATCTCTATCGGCTACGGAAACTCTCCTAGCTACCTATATTAGTTATAAATGTCCTCCGTATTCAGGTGAAATACTCCGGTTAAAATGTACATTAAGGTTTGGAAAGATCCTGATGTAAAAGAACCTTTTTAATTTTTTGCGGTTTTTGGTACCAGTCCATAATACAACTTTGTGAACTCTTATGAAAAAAATTGTCATGATTGTCGTTGATACCTTCTGAACTTTTTTGATTCATTAAGTTTTACTAAGGAATAGTAACCTTAATTTTATCGTATTCACAATTAATGAACAATTAAGATCGCTTTAGAATTGAACAGCACTGTAAAGTTTTCAGGAGAAACCTTCTAGATTGTATTTTAAAAAATTCTTCAGAAATATTTTTAACGTTTTATCATCGTATGAATATATTTATTAAATTATTGATAAATAAATGATTATAAATCTATGAGATCATTTAAGAATACGGATGAATCTTTATATTTTCTGTATATTGATTGAAAGGTTAATGAAACTTCACGAACTCTGTGGTAGTAAATCGAGATCAATTATTACAATCTTGTCAAGAGTTTAATAGCTATTGAAGATCCTTAAGAGGAGGTCGAGTATATATGTTCTATTGTAATCAAAAAATTGATTTTTTTACAAAAATTAATAATTTTAGCAAAAAATAAAGAGAAAGCCCCATCTTGTATCATAAAAAGCAATATTTTCTTTGATTAGGAAAAAATTTTTTTATCAATTCGTTTTGAAAAAAACCTTGAAAAACATAAAATATCGAGGTTTGGATGGACAATTCAGTTTTTCAAAGTTTTTTTTGAAACGAAGCAATAAAAATAATTTTTTCTCATAAGAGAAAATATTGCTTTTTATTATACGAGATGGGGCTTTCTTCTTATTTTTTGCTACAATCATAAGGTTTTGCAGAAAATTGAATTTTTTTATTATAAAAGGATAGAGATATACGATCTGCTATTAATAAAATACCGTGAAAATTATTTATGATTCTCAGTAACGATTTTGAAGTTATAAAAAAATATACATATTATTAAATTTTTTTAACTCTTGAAATAGTTAAGCATACCATGGAATTGTTCGATAGTGGAAATAAAGCCATTTTACATGACTAAGCTATAAATTTTTTTTGTGAATAAATACCATAAATCGCACTGATTTATTAATACTAGGCAATTTTTCAGTTTATTAATAAGTTAATTTCATTAATACTATGATATGCCCTATATAAATCACTATTTAATATATTAGAAATTCATAAAGAATCTGAAGAAGTCATAATCATATTTTTTGATATATGGGGATATCCACAAAACTTTTAATTCTCTAGTAACAGGTCATGTTACAGCTGTTACTGGGTTACCGCATGATGCACATTATTTAAACTAGGTTCAAATCTTTTGTGCTATCTTGTAACTCTATTTCTGATGTATTTTGTAAATGTTTAACAAACAGCGCAGTAGATATTTCTATGAAACATTCATTTTTACACATAAAAAATTACCGTAATTTATCTTATGTGTAAATTTACTTTTTATAGAATTATCTGCTGCGCCGTTTGTGGCACATTTACAAAATACATCAGAAATAGAGTTACAGGATAGCACAAAAGATTATAACCTAGTTTAAATAATGACCTATTACTAGAGAATTTAAAGTTGGGTGGATGTCCCCATATAATACCATGGTGGTACACATGAAATTGAAAAGGTTCCAAAAATATATAAATTACAATAACTTTTCTGATGAGGATATATTATTCAGATTAATATTATTTTTAAAATTAGATAACATTATTTTTATTTTTAAGAGCATGACGAAGCTTCCAGTCTTCTAATAATATTTCCAATCCCAAGTTATGAATAAACAATGCGTTTAATAACATTTTTTTGCGTCAAAGAAAAAATTTGTAAGATTTAACTCGAGTGCGGACAACTCAAGAAACCCACGAAAATACTACATAAAAAGTAATAATACAAACTTTCAATGTAACGTATTTTAATATTAGGTTTGTCGCGCTTGATATAATTTCCAATCCAAATTCATAAAAAATTTACAAGTTTAAATGATTTTTTATTTTAACAAAAATTATTTTATTAACATAGCTTTAGTGCGGACAAGTCATTATATTTGTTTTTCTCATCCGTGCTGGGTAAGTGGCCTATAGCGCATGCGTTTTTGGGGTAGTAAGTAGCTAATAACGCGCGCTGCGTGCGTTGTTTTTTGAGGGCGTGTGTTTCACAGCTATGTATAATATTATTTTGTATTAAATCACGTAAATACGTTACATTCTGTAAAATAATGTCACGCAAAAGCGTTAATTAATGTAAAATCGCAAAGGTTTATACAAGCGCAGCGCCCTCATACTGTATCTCATCGACCATTTGATGAATTTTATACTCTATCTCGCTTTAACCTCTGACAAAGTAAATCGTATCATCTATTCTTGTATTATTTTTACATTAACGAAATCGTAATTATTCCGTACATACGTGAAATTGGTGAACTAAAAGTATGTAATTTAATTACAAATAATAGTACCAAAAAGTATTGAAATATACTATTGCGAGTCAGTCGTACGGCAGATATGAGAGAGAGAGAGTCTCGGGCAATGGCGCTACTCGCTACGCTCGTGCGCCAACTTGCCCTCGCGCGCAATAGTCAACTAAACCTTATTCGTTACACAATATACTATTAATTTACGAATTTAAAATGATATTAATTAAATAAAAAAAGCAAAACTCGATTGCTGCAGCTCCAACATCAGATAAATATTACGGAAAGAAACATAATGAATCACCCAAATTCACAATTTTATAAATTACAACTGAATCACTGGAAAAATAGTTGCATACAATAGACTTTTCCAAATTTTATGAGTAACGGCTTATAATTGAAATTTCAATGTCGGAACGATTCGGAAAACTTGAAACATTTATCAATTTTCATTTCGTAATAGTTCTTAAACATTCTTTTAAGACCGGAAAAATATTTGTTCCGATTCTTTCAGAAATTTTCGGGTCATTTTAACGAGGATATAACTAATGATGATGTAACAAAATTCAACTGCAATAATCACAAATTTTCCAATCGAAAACGTTTTCATGAAAAATTTCCATAACTTTATAATTTCCGCGAAAATAATCATAATCTTCATAATTCCGCAAAAATGACGATTTATATTGACTTTTTCATAAATTTAAGTAACTTATAGAAATTTTCTCAAATTCAATTTACTTGTTTTTGTCATAAAAAGTGAAAGATAATTAGTCTTAAAGCAGACTTAACGTAGGTAAATATTATTTTTTTATATACGCTTTTCTGATATTCGCCTTCATGTCTGTTTGTTTGTTTGTCTGTCTGTAATCAAATCTTGCGCGCTCGATTTCAGGCACTTTTTGACAGATATAAATTCTGACAATTGGCATAGACTTTGGTCTTGGATGACAATACAATAATCAGTTGTCATTTTGGTACCTGGACATCCAGGTCGATGATAAGTGAGAAGTCATCTCCGAGGAAGTATAAATGGGGAGGCTTTCTTTGGGTCAAGGCGAGTTTCTCGGGGGTTTTCAGGGTTGCTAAAACCGAATTTGAGATCAAACAATTGCCACAAAGTGATTCACGTTGTCCAGAATACGCATGGGCATCGTCTCCGAGGAAGTACAAGTGGGGAGGCTTTCTCTGGGTCGAGGTAGGTTCCCTGGGGGATTTCGGGGCTGCTAAAACCTAATTCGAGGTTTGAAAGTGAATCTATAATGCATAATAATGATTTAGGATGAAGAGGTCGAACTGGAGTACCAAGTCGCCGATAACGGATGTACCTGAGTGTAATCTTCGAAAAATCTGGTTGCAATGTAACTCTAAATGATAATAAAAACAATTTTAACTTAAAAATAGCAAATACAAAATTTTAAAAACATGCTTCAAAAATAAAATACAATAATTGAATAAATAGACTAAAAAGTATAAAATAAATAAATTAACTTTCTTGATATTACTTTTATATAGTTTCATTGCAATAATCAATAGAAAATTTTACAACAACAAATTAAAAAGAAAAGTGTGGTTGCTGAAATTTTTTCTAAAATCTTGTTAAGAAATTATTAAAGATAGTATTGAAATTATTATTAGATTTACTGAAAATCAGTGCACACCCTTTTCTTTTATAATTTTTGTTGTAAAATTTTATCTTGATTATTGCAATGAAGCTGTATAAAAGTAATTTTAAGAAATTTAATTAATTTGTTTAATACTTTTTAGTGCATTTTTTCAATTGTTGGTTTTTTTTTAACAACGTGTTTTCAACATGAAAAAAACATTTTTTTATTTAATTATATTATTTCACCAATTAAATAAACTCAAATATCTTCATATTATAATTTGCAAAATGTGTTATTTATTTAACATCAATTATTGTTTTAAGTATTTATCTAAAGTTTATAGTATTCGAGAAAACAATTCATTACAGAATTCATTAAACAATTCATAGAAAAAAAATTTTTTTTAATGTACATTGTTTCATTTCAACACTTTTATGATTTAGACCTATAAAATTTTTTGTATATGTTTTGTGTATGAAAATATATGATTAATCTGTAAGTGAAAGAATAATTTATAGACCACCAGTTATTTTATTACCGCAATTAATATAAATGCAAATCTTTGTACAATAACATAAAACTGGCTGACAATTTTTTGAAAAAATTAGGGAACGTAGATATCTGTATAACATAACCTTTTACTTTGGCATTCTGTACTTTTCTCAATAACGTCATTATAAATTTTCTATTTTGAAGTGAAACTTCTTTAGCGGTATACACCTCCCATAAGAGACGTATAAAAAAATTATACGGGAGTGAATTGATTTCATGACGGTACATGCAACGGAACTAATGAAACGGAAGTGTATATATATGAGGGGTGTCTGCGCCTCCTTTATGTAAATCAAGGTACTAGATACGTATAAAGAAAAATTCGCGGGACTGACTTGATGTCAAATGTACAGATAGTGCATGAAATTAATGTTTATGTATTTTTCTAACAAAGTTGGGTTTTGTAAAATTGAATTTTCGTTAAAAAGATTATAATTAAATTCATACTTTACAAATTTTAGACCTCGTAAAAATTTAATTCTAGGAATATTATTTATAAAATAAATTCTCAAATCATTCTTACTGGATCAATAAACCTATAAATACATTGTATTTTATTATGTTATTCATTGTTTTGTTGTTCACTTTAAGGATTTAAAATGAACAGTGAAGAAAATTCAGTAGATAATACAGATGAATTGCTAGCTAGTTTAAGAGTTGGTATAGATCGTGAACCATTACATGATGATGAAAGTCAGGGGACAGCAAATAATGGTACCCATTATGAGTTATCACGATTGCGTAATTCTACAGGAATTACAAATGTTTTAACGGCGCCTTCTGTTTCATTAAGTGATGAGCAAAAAGAAATGTTAGATGTCTGCTGTAAAACTTGTTATTTGGATGGAAAATTTTTCGATGCAGATTTGACGAAATCAAATGGCGATAAAATCATAGCAAAATGCATGACTTGTAACCAAATTATTCATGGAAATCTTAAAGTTTCATCAAATTTTTAACGCCATTTAAAGGTTATTGTTTTTACATGTATATGTTATTAAATCAACTAATTTATTTATTGTTATTGTGACTTGCAAAATTTAAAAAGTAAAAATTGTACTTTTTTAAAAATACCTTGATAAGGTCAATATTTAATGGTATGAATTGAAAAAAAATTTTGATGTTTTTTATGACAGTACATTCAAATATAAAGTTAATATTTAGATGAAATATCAAGTATCATGTTTCAATAAATATCTTGTTCAATGATGAATTTTCTCTTATGGATATATAAAATTGAACATTATTTATATTAAAGTTATATACCTTATCAGAAAAAAAGGTCAGCTATGTTGGTAGGTGACAATAATACTAAATTTTATTGTTATAGTGAACACAGAATAAAATGTTGTGTTCACTTTTTTACAATGTCATCAAATTGCTTTTTTAACACCTAGTCCAAAAGTACCATATTTTCTCCTATCGTCGAAAATAGAATATGGTATTTTTGACCTCTTGTTGGAAAATTTGTATTTTCACCTCGAGAGTAAATGAAGAATGACTTTAATTTTATGTGAATTGTCATCCAAGCCAAACAGGAGTTCTTTATTTTTACTCGCTCTAGGTGAAAAATATACTATTTCATACAAAACCAAAAAATTTTAATAATATTAAATGTTTATTTTGTATTAATTTTATGATTTAACATAATTATATTTTTAGAGAAAACATGAAGATAAACTACAAAGCTATCAGCAATATAAAAAATTTAAAAAATTGGATGGTGATGATGAAGATGAAAATGATGTTGTTTATCGACGTGTGACATGTGCTTTTTCTCAAAATACTTTTGATAAAAATGTTGTTGAGTTTTTATTGAGAAATCAACTTTCTCTTCGTCTAGTTGGAGATTCAGCTTTTCGAAAAATATTTAATGGTTGTATATTTTATATAATATTTTTTTAAATATATTAATGAATAACATTTTATTTAAAATATTTAGATTTCAAAATTAAACATGGTGACGCTCCGTTAAAGCATTTGACTCGTTATACTGCTGGAAAAAAAGTTGAAAATTATTTTCCAGGTTATTTAAATTGTTATTTTAAATCAATTGTATTAAAAATTAAATAAATAGACATTTAAATTATTGGATGAATATAATCAATTCTTGAATTAAATCAATATTAAATAATAAAGTAAATTAATAACTGTCAATTATCGGTAGATTTTCTTTAGATTTTATAATTTCTCATGAAACAAAATTTAATCAAACAAATCTAAATTTATTAAAAAATCTAATTTTGCTTAAAAGTTATAAATATAATAAAAAAATTAAAAAATTGAACTTCAAATTTATATGAAAAATCTTTATAAAATCTTAATAAATTTTCAAATTATTATATAAAAATTATTGCAGATGAGGATTCAAATGATTCTGAAGAGGAAATGGAAGAGTTTGAAGAAAATGATGGCGAAGAATCACTGTTTATGAACAGTAACGATAATGTAAATCCTGTAGAAGACGAAGCAATATTTTCAAATATAACACTATCTCGTCATTTTCGATAGGTCAGCCATACCTTGAGTTTGATTGCAACAAAAGATCTTGTAGACGCAATTAACAGAGCTCCAAATATTAAAAAGTGTCATAAATTTGTCATGGAAAAATGCCAACAATTATGGAAATGTTTAAGATCACCAAAAAAACGAGAAGAAATGAAAAAAATTTTTGAATACAGTTTACAGAGGCCCGTTATAACAAGGTGGAATTCTACGTATGACGCCTTTAAACAAATCATTTCGTTAAAAGAAAAAATTGATGATGAAAGAATTCATGACATGTTGGAATCTAATAAAATCTTAAGAAAAAAAGATTCTGAATTTATTGAAGATTATTTGAAATTTTGTCAACCCCTGGCTTCAGCGATCGATATTTTACAAGGAGAAAAAGATTGTCATTATGGTTATCTTTTACCAACATTGTTGACTATCCGAAAAAATGGAATACTTTATCGGCAAATAAAAGTTTGTCTATGTGTGAGCCACTGTTGAAATATTTAAAGGAAGCTTGAGACAAAAGATTTCATGATTTTTTAAAAATCATTAACAATGGCGAATTAGCAGCTATAGCAGCACTCACGCACCCCAAATTTAGAGCAAAATGGATTTCGTGCTTTGATAAAAATACACAAGCAAAAATAAAAAGGCTTGTTGAAGAATTGGTTAGGCCTAAAAAGCCGGAATCAGCTGTTCCAGATAATGAGGATACTGAAGACACGTTTTTTTATTTTGATGATGACAGCTCACATGCATTACTAAACACGGCTTTTGCACCTCAAGAACAAGAAGAAAATGAACTAATGAGGTTTTTAAATGAAAAAACGATGTCTTTGAAGTCTTTAAATAATTTGCCTGTTGTTGAAAGCTTATTTTTGAAATTTAATACCACATTACCTTTTTCAGCTCCAGTAGAAAGATTATTTTCTTATGCTACTTTAATGAACATGCCAAAATTTAATAGATTGTCCGATATTGAATTCGAAAAACGAGTACTGTATAAAGCAAATGGACTCAAAAGTTATTTGTAAGGGTATAAAGCTTTGAACTTAATAATACATATTTTATTATTTTTATGAATAAGCAGAAAGTTTAATAATTTATAATTGAATATTTATAATTATACAGAAACATTTTTTATAAAAGCAATCTTTCAATATGAATAGGTAAAAATTTTTTAAAATAATAATCGCGATATTCAAAATCATCGAAAGATTTACATTGGCTGAGTAATCGCCACTTCATAAATTCTTTTTAAATGTTTCATATCAGAAAATAATCGCGATATTATGAAATATGTGTAAGCTTACATTGGCTAAGTAATCGCCACTTCATAAATTTTTTTTAAATATTTCATATTAGAAAATAATCGCGATATTATGAAATATATGTAAGCTTACATTGTCTGAGTAATTGCCACTTCATAAATTCTTTTTAAATGTTTCATATTAGAAAATTATCGCGATATTATGAAATATATGAAAGCTTACATTGGCTGAGTAATCGCCACTTCATAAATTCTTTTCAAATGTTTCATATTAGAAAATAATCGCGATATTATGAAATATATGAAAGCTTACATTGGCTGAGTAATCGCCACTTAAAAAATTCTTTTCAAATGTTTCATATTAGAAAATAATCGCGATATTATTAAATATCTGAAAACTTACATTGGCTGAGTGATCGCCACTTGAAAAGTTATTATTCAAACTCTTGTGTTAAATATGCAATCATGATATTAAAAATTAACCAAAAATGTACATTGGCTGAGTTATCGCCACATATTGTAAATTTTTTCCAGCATGAAGTAAATAAATAATTTAAATAAATGACATGAAAAAAATTGTTTTATTGCTTTATATAAGGTCACATCGTATAGAAAAAAATTCAGAAGTCATGCATAAACAGCTATAGAGAACCTGTGTATTTATATTTGCCCACATAATTAATATTCGATGTATCCATAGTCCATACACAATATGCATAAATGCGTCTAATTATGTAAATCTTATTCATAGTCAATATATTATCTCCATTTTAATTTATTTTTTTTTATTCGAAAAACCAATTTTCTTATTAGCAAAGGACAGAAATATGATTCTTCCTCTTAAAATATATCTTTATTTTCTATAATTTTGTAATAGTATTAGATATCTCTAATGATTTCAAAGATTTATTTCTATTAAGGAAATAATATTTATAATAAATGATGTTTAAAAATATTACTTTTTATTTTTGTGAAAAATCAAAGTTTCATGATTTCATGTGAATAGCAAGAATGTTTATTGTTCGGTTAAATAAACAAAAATGTTAAAGATTTAATAAAAATTATATGTAAATGCATAACTAATTCAGAATTTCTTTATCTTTGGAATTTGACTTATATAGATTTTAAATGATCAAATTCAAATAAAATGAATTACTAATATGATTTCTTAACTTTCGTGGTAAGTAAATAATTGCTAAGATTCATAAATTCTCAAATTTTTTAAATAATAGCGCTTATTACCTGTATATCGGAATGATGTTTGATGAAAAAATGTTGAAATTATTTACTAATTACAATAGTAATATGCTTTCTCGAGGTTAAATTTCGCTGGCATTATTCGAACGAAAAATTCATAAATTAGTAGGGATAGTACCGCAAATTTATATGCGAGATAATTTGTATGAATGATCTTTATGTATGGGTATCGACTACGAGTAAATCAACATATTTCATGGAACTTGCATGAATCTTAAACAATTGTTCTTTTAAAATCTTTTTATTTCCGAGTATTCTCCGACCTAATCAAACAACCTTAGAATCAAAATCTAAAAGAATCTCCAAGTTTCATTTGACGTAGTCCCTGCAAATGTCTGTAAACTTCATAATCGGTATGGAAAATTTCAAAATTCCTTCATATAGACGATTTCTAGGTAGCCAGGATCACCTGGATATTGTGAGATGTCATCTCGGGAAACGTACGTGAAAAGACGCGTAGTCTTTTTCCAACGAATTTTTTAACTAAATTTGTTGGATGATTTAGAAAGAAAAGAACGTGATTCTTTTCCTTTGAAATTTTATCTACTCATGAAATTCCCTAACTAATCTTATTTTGAATTTACCCTTGTTTGAATAAAAATGAATTGACACTTGATTTTACTTTAACTTTGAATCTTTTAATTGAATTAAATTTAAATTTTACACTGTATTTAACTTTACCACTAAATTTTGCACACAAAGATCTATTAATTTGCAAAGAGAAATTAGATGAATTTACTGATACAAAGCAACTAACCTTGCGGTTGTAGTTGCTTTGTTTTAATTGATTTTATCTAAAATTTACGCTTTATTTATCGGGAAAGGATTCACTCAATAAATACACAAATATAAAGGGAAAAAGCCATGTTGCATAAAAAACCCTTGATTTATTTCCTATAATTTTACACACTATTTGCCGCACGATTATATCTTACTCGCACGCACGCACGCAAAAGGAGAAAAGAAAAAAGACACAATAAAATTTGTATAGCCGCGGCTTAGGTGGGCGAGGGTGATGCGTTGATTCGCAATCGACCGTTCGTCGCTGTACGGAAACTCGTCTGCACCAGTAAAGGCTTCTGATCGCCTTTTGAAAAGAAAGAATTGTACAATGATAAAAGCTTCTGATCGCTTTTTGAAAAGAAAGAATTGTATAATGAAACCTGATGTTCTCGCAAGAGACAAGACCGCTCGAGGCGAGGTCACGCTTGATACTAAACTATTTTTCCGCGGCATTTGCAAAGTCTCCCTATTCTCTCCCCCCTTTCGTCTATGAGCTGACTTAAGGGAGGTGAGAACAGGCGACTGTAAGTGCTGCCGCTCATCATCGTTTTTGACTTTTACATAAATTTGTGTTGCGACGCAACATACTGCGGGTGCAAGCTGCAAAATAAAGTTTTATGTTAAAATTGATTTTGTAGTAAATGAAATGAGTTAAACTAGATCGAAGCTTCGATTTCGCAACTAACCTAAAATTTAAATTTACATTAATTGGTATTTGACAAGTGTTTGACTAAACAAATATGTTTGAGCGTAGTTTCGTGTGGAGTGACTACGTCGTTGATCGCAAGTTTTATGAATGAGCGCAGTTTCCTTTGGAGTGACTACGTCGCTGATCGCAAGTTTTACAAATGATTGCAGTTTCCTTTGGAGTGACTGTTTTGCTGAATGCAAGTTTTAGAAATGATTGCAGTTTCCTTTGGAGTGACTGTTTTGCTGAATGCAAGTTTTATAAATGATCGCAGTTTCCTTTGGAGTGACTACGTTGCTGATTGATTTTATTCGCAATATTCGCAAGTTGAATTTGTGTTAATTTTTTCGTTTTTTACAACAAAAATAGATATGTACAGATATGAAACATGAATCAAAGATTCAATATGCAGGTGAAAGACAAAGTCTTGTGATGTTACGCTGATAAACGCCAGTGTTGGTCTTGACAGAAGCCACTCGAGCGATGTCGCCGTCCCCGGGAGAGACTTCCAAGACAATACCATTTTGTTTAGATTTGTAATTCGGATAATTATTCCTGATGCCAGTGGGCCCAAAAAATGTTGACAAGCTCTTGCAATGAAATTGCAAGCTGATAGTTTGTTATCTGAAACTAAAAACAAATGTTTTTCTGGTAAGAAATTGAATGGTCTACCTACAAGAAAATATGCTAATGTTATTACTAAGCGATCATTAAGATCAGCGGAGATTGCATACAATAGTTGCAAATTTAAAATGTGTTTATTTCTATATAAAAATCCTAAGTTGTTTATGAGTTAAATTGTTACCTCTTAAAACATTTTTCTCCAGTTGTACCTAAAATTTCTAAACTAATCGTTTTTACTAATTCTGGCTATGTATTTCCTGATTGTGCTAACCATTTCGGCCCTAAGAATAAAGTTGATTCTTTTTAGAGTCTGAAGGCAATTGTCGTCTGGACAATGCATCAGCTGGGTTGTTCTCTGATCGAACGTAACGCCAACTAACTTGGTTTTCTACTGCTTGTATTTTAAATCATCAAGGACTTAATCGTATACTATACCTAACGTTTTTTGAATAAGGTTATTCGTTACTATACAATCTAAATAAGAAATTCTTTTGTCAAGCCCATCTAAAATCTCTGTGCAATTGGATTACCATTTGCGTATGGCGAATCCTCCCTTACTTAATAATTCTATAATCTCATTTAATTTTTATTGATTCTTCTAAAGTTTCTGTTCCTGAAATAGAATCATCTACTTTAAACTCACGCAATAATAGTTTGCTAGCTATTGGAAATTTTCCTAACTCGTCGCGTGCCAACTATTAAATGGTTGTACTAGCTAAAAATGGAGCTAAAGCTATGCTGAATGTTACGGTATTTAATTAGAACGTTCTAAGTTTGTTTTCCTAACATATTAGTGAAGTAAATTCTGCCTACACATTTTGTCTATATCAGCTGTTACTACGTATGTATGTATACGAAAACTAAACACCTGTTAGAATATAGTACATTTGTAGTGTACGCCCTACCATGAGTGTATCGTTCAATGAAATACTTGTTGATGTTTTAGCTGATGCATCGAAAACTACTCGAAGTTTAGTTTTTCGCTAGATTCTTTTACTACAGCATGATGAGGAAGGCAATGAATTCATTCATTACTTTACTACATTCTAATTTTTAAGTTATGATTAACTTCGAGTCGTTTTTCGAGTGCATAGAATCTACGTACTGCTTGTTGTTCTGATTCACCTAAGTCAAATTTACTATTTCTAAATGGAAGCCTAACAATATACCTTCCTAAATTATCTCTTTTGGTGTGAGCAGCGTACTGCTGCTTGCAAGCCATGTTTTCCTAGATCTAATTGGGTTTTGTTCAAAGTTTCTCTAAACCAGAATTGTTTTATCAGTCTAACTAATTTAATTACATTACAGCTAACTTCTTTATCCTAAATTTTATTGTTGATTCCACCTGCTACTATCCAACCTAAAACTCATTTTTTGTCCTATCGTGATTCTTTGTATTTTCAAGAGATTGAAGCTTAAAAATGCTACTCTGTAAAAATTCGTACATTTCTTTTGTTGTAGGAAGTTGATCTAATTTAAGTCTATCCTGCCATTTACCTTTTAACCCTGGTGGTAGATTTCTTTCTGCTATCCTAACTAACATATTGTCAAATGAAGCTTCACCTAACTGTTTTAGAATATGTTGATGTTGACGCATCTTGTCTAACAAAGATGACACGCCTTCTATTGTTGCATTTGGTACTACTGGTAAATCTAAAATAGCGTCTAAATGTCTATTACTAACTATTCTTTTATGATCGTAAAAATCTAAGAGGGCTTGCCAAGCCTTTGGATAATTTTCCTCACTAGGCACGAATTCTATTATTTTTAATTTAGCCGGACCTGAAAGAGCTTCTAAGAGTTGTGCATGTTTTACTGTATTAGTTGAATCATCACGAGAGTGTACTAATGCAGTGAAAAGGTTTTTGAAAGCAAGCCATTCTTCTGATTTGCCATCAAACTTTGGTACCTTTGTTTCAGTTAATTTCGGTAAAGTGTGTTTTCGTGTCAGAGTGATGTTAGAATTGTTCAATGTGGAACTAGCTATTGGTTCGTTAGCTTGACACAATTTCTTAGCCGAAGCTGTTGTAGAATAATACATTGTTTCTACTACCTTAAATTCATTTATTATTTCATCACCTAAATTAGCAACTACTGCTTTAACTTTCATTACATATGTATCTTTGTGCAAGTCTGATAAATGTTCTAAACGTGTTTTAATGTTTTCCGATTCTGTGTCGGGACTTGATATGTACGTTTGTAACGCATTTATTTGATCTTTAAAAATCCCTAGCTTTGCATTCACAACATTTATTCCTGCTGAATCATTCATTTTGAATGTGTAAAACTTAATAAGAGTTTAAGTAATAAATTGTCAAAATATACAACTATATGTTGTCTCAATTAAACCTTGCTACCTGCCCGCTGTTTTTTGAAAAGAAACAGAATTTTTCGCTGATCCTTCGCCGTGCGTGCGCTCTTACTGTCACGAAGAGAATTCCGTCAATATTGGTGCGACGAAACCTCCTCACGAATGGCGCGGCTTGGGCAACAGCGATAATTTTTTCGAACTATCTAGTGTTGTTTTGAAACCTTTATTTGAAGCGACCCTAGCTACATGAATTACCTCAAACTGTAAAAACTGACAGTAAATGTTACAAACAATCAAGCAAAATTTATTAAATTTAATTTTAAATTTAAATTTAGAAAAAACTAATGTGAAAAAAAATTAACTTGAAATCAATTTTGAAGTCAGATATGTATAATGAATTTAATTAAAAATTAAATGTAAATGTAACGATAAATTAATTTATCAAACAAAATTTACTTGAATAATAAATGTGAAGTTGTTCAAAATTTAATGTACCTTTATGAAATTTTAAAATTTATTTTTTAAAAAATGGATAAATTTATCAACTCGCTTTTCCTCTCGCAAATCGATGAATTTATGTTACACCTAGCTAACGAAATCTCCCTTGAGCCAGGAGCCGTCACTACACAACTTAATCTTTCATAAAAATTTTCTTAAAAATAGTTTTAAGTTGCTACGTCTTACTTTCGTAAAATCGTAAAGGACAACTTTCTATCTCATTGAGAGCACGTGATCTCAATCTGAGAAATGTTCGCTTTGTAAGACAAAGAACCTTTTGTGCTTTGTAAAATAAAATTCTATATTCTATTTTGTTGTTAACCTTTCAAAAAAAAAAGAATTTTATGAACTAAATTTTATGATGCTAAATCTTAAGTTTATGAAAAGAACAAATTTTTTGAAAAGAAATTTCTAACTTAAATGCAATTTTCAAAAGTAAAAATTTTAAATGTAATTTTCAAAAGTAAAAAATTTTAAATGTATGAGATTTATTCAACAAACAAAATTTTAATTTACTGTTTAATTTTAATAGACTTTGAAATTGTGTAAGATTTTCTAAAAATGAACCTTTTATTTTAATGCTAAACTTTGGTTTGAACAATGTAACTTTCTGAAAGTTATATTTTAGACTGAGATGAATTTTTCTTTGAAAATGCTAAATGAAATATTAAAATATAAATTTCAATTTTAATTTTTATTTGTGCGTTGATATTTCTTAGAAACTAAATTTTTTCTAACCAAACTGGTAAATAAAATTCTCACTTAAGTGTAAAGTTTTTCAAAATGAAACTTCAAATGAAAAATAAAATTTTTAAATTAAATTTTAAGTTTTACGTTAAGTTGTCTTAAATTTTAATAAACAAAAAATAAATTAAAAGAAACGTTTTCTACAATAAAAGTTTTGAAATGAACTATGAATCTCAGATTTGAATAAATGAAATTTTGATTTTGTATTAATTTTCAAATTATTTTGAAGTTGAGAAAATATTATGTTGTTACCTCGTATATTGTATAAAATACTTATCTTATTTTCTTAGAAGTCTCTAAGTTGAAGCTCTCCTTTGTCGGGGATGGCGTTGCTCGGTGGCTTGTGGCTTGTATACCTATATCTATGCTCGCCGGCCGGCGCCTGTTTTGACTTTCTGAGAATTCGCTTTGTTCGTCGAACGCTTTAGCGGTTATGATTTTTTCGTAAACCAGGGGATCGTGATTTCTGACCTCACAGGATTGCACCATGAAAAGACGCGTAGTCTTTTTCCAACGAATTTTTTAACTAAATTTGTTGGATGATTTAGAAAGAAAAGAACGTGATTCTTTTCCTTTGAAATTTTATCTACTCATGAAATTCCCTAACTAATCTTATTTTGAATTTACCCTTGTTTGAATAAAAATGAATTGACACTTGATTTTACTTTAACTTTGAATCTTTTAATTGAATTAAATTTAAATTTTACACTGTATTTAACTTTACCACTAAATTTTGCACACAAAGATCTATTAATTTGCAAAGAGAAATTAGATGAATTTACTGATACAAAGCAACTAACCTTGCGGTTGTAGTTGCTTTGTTTTAATTGATTTTATCTAAAATTTACGCTTTATTTATCGGGAAAGGATTCACTCAATAAATACACAAATATAAAGGGAAAAAGCCATGTTGCATAAAAAACCCTTGATTTATTTCCTATAATTTTACACACTATTTGCCGCACGATTATATCTTACTCGCACGCACGCACGCAAAAGGAGAAAAGAAAAAAGACACAATAAAATTTGTATAGCCGCGGCTTAGGTGGGCGAAGGTGATGCGTTGATTCGCAATCGACCGTTCGTCGCTGTACGGAAACTCGTCCGCACCAGTCAAGGCTTCTGATCGCCTTTTGAAAAGAAAGAATTGTACAATGATAAAAGCTTCTGATCGCTTTTTGAAAAGAAAGAATTGTATAATGAAACCTGATGTTCTCGCAAGAGACAAGACCGCTCGAGGCGAGGTCACGCTTGATACTAAACTATTTTTCCGCGGCATTTGCAAAGTCTCCCTGTTCTCTCCCCCCTTTCGTCTATGAGCTGACTTAAGGGAGGTGAGAACAGGCGACTGTAAGTGCTGCCGCTCATCATCGTTTTTGACTTTTACATAAATTTGTGTTGCGACGCAACAGTACGTGTTATTAATAAATAATGGCTAAATTTCAAAAGATATTCTTGTAGACAATGTTTATCTTACTCGGAACATCCATGTTTGGCTAGATAACATTTGAAACAACTTCAAAGTAGTTATTAAACTATAAGTTGAATTTCAAAAGTTTTAGCTGTAGATGATGTTTAAGTTGTCATTAACACCTCGGTATCCAAAGACGGCGATCGTGGGTACCACAGCATAATAAATAAATATTTTTTAAATATTGTCTACATCGATAAGGTAAAGTATGAATATATATATATATATATATATATATATATATATATATATATAAAGTTAAATATGTGTTTGTATGTGTGAGCGTGTGCGTGCGCGTATGAGTTGAAATTAAATGTTCCATATAAACTTGAATAAACCTGTGTGTGTACGTGCGATTCTACATGAAATATCCCTTATGTATATATATATGTTTATATCATGCTTGTCAGTCGACATGAAAAGTCCCACGTACATGAACGCGTGTGTGCATGCATGCAAATTGACATGAAACGTCTCATATATATAAACCTAAGGGTACTTAGATAGGTGTGTACAAGTTGTCATGAAATATCCCATATATATATAGAAAAACCTGTGCTTGCGAGTACGTGCAAGTTGACATGAAATGTCCCATATATATATATATATATATATATATATATATAAAATAAAAATATTGCGGGTGAACGTGAGCAATTCGATATGAAATGGACAATATATACATATACAAAAACCTGTCTGTAAGGTAGTACATGAGTTGACATGAAGAGTCGCATATATATAAAAGCGTGTATGCACGATGCAAATTGACATGAAACGTCCCATATATGTAAACCTGAAGGAACTCGGATAGGTGTGTGAGAGTTGTCATGAAATGTTCCATATATATAAAAAGCCTGTGATTATGAGTACATACGACTTGACATGAAATGTCCCATATAATATATATATATATATATATATATAAAATAAAAAAATATATATATATATATATATATATATATATATATATATATATATATATATATAATCCTGTGTGTGTGTGCATGCGCATTGGCATGAAATGTCCCATATATATAAACCCGTATGTGCGTACGTTGAAATTTACATAAAAAATCCCATGTATATTAACGTGTGTGTGCATGAATGAAAATTGACATGAAACGTCCCATGTATGAAAACTTGAGAACTCGGATAGGTGTGTGAGAGTTGTCATGAAATGTTCCATATATATAGATAAGCCTGTGATTATGAGTACGTACGAATAGACATGAAATGTCCCATGTATATTAACGTGTGCGTGCATGCATGCAAATTGACATGAAATGTCCCATATACATGAACCTGTGTGTGCGTGCGTTATAATTGACATGAAAAATCCCATGCGTATTAAAGCCTGTGTGCATGCATGCGAATTGACATCAAATGTCTCATATATATAAACCTTTGTCTCCTTGTGTTTCAATTGACACGAAAAATCCCATGAATATTAACGTGTGCGTGCATGCATGCGAAACGACATGAAACGTCCCATATATATATATATATATATATATATATATATATATATATATATGAACAAATCTCAGAAACTTTTAAATTTTGGGCTATAAAATCAAAAATCTCTAAATTTTAGAGCACATCAATAAAATTTTGCGTAAAGACTCCTTATTGAGTCTAAAAAAGAAAAAAATTATGTTCCTCATTTTTTATAATATGCTCCAAAAGTTATCAAGCAGTTTTATGTACATATTTATTAGCACTCAAGCTTATTTTTTCTTAAAATTCAAAATGTTGTAGTCAAGTCAAAAATGCTTTAATAAGTTTCCTATGGTGCTTATTTAAAAGGTTTTTAAACTTACTTTCGAATGGTGAAACGTAAAAAGGTTTTGATCCTTTTTAACTTTAAAAAGGCCAAAAACTGAAGATAAAATATAACTTGAAACTTTTTTTTAATTTTTGTCAATCTAGATAAAGCTATGGAAAAAATTTTATTGTATAAAATAAGATTTTATAAAATTTGTCAAAAACTTAAGAATTCTGTTTTTATTTTTTATTGTATTGTCAAAATTTACGGAGATAAAGCTATTGCAGTCGAATACCATGCCACATTTAAATAATACTCAATAGCACTGTTAGACACGGTAAAACGAGTTTTAACAAGAGAGTCTTAAACAGTTTGACCAAAGCGGTCTGAGGATACAAGGGTGGTATAAAGTAGTTAGGAAACGATATTTGTAAGAAATAAAAAAAATTGAACGCAAGTCAAGGTTTGAACTAGATATTGCTTTATTTTATAAAAATATTATAAAAAAGTAAACAATTTTTCTTCTGATCTAATTTTATTAACAATAAATAATATACAATTTTAGTATATTTTATACACAAAGCTATCAATTAATAAATATTATAATTTATTTTTTTTCTTGCACATAAGCGCGAAGATCGTCTTTTAATTTCTCCTTGATCTGTATTTTTTGCATTTCTTTTTACATCAATTTTATTTTTTATCTTTGAATCTTTCATGTTATTCTTTGTGTTTGAATGTTTGGTTTCTTGGTTTAGGCACTTTTTTTTAGGAACATATTTTTCACTTATATTGTTTACTTTCTTACATTCAAAGTTATAGATATTAGGTTTCAAAGAAAAATGTTGACAAGGAAACCAATGTAATTGAATAGTGTGACAGTATGAACATGTTAAAGATCTCAAAAATAGTGATTCACAATTGTTTTTACTCCAAACTATTTGAAAAATTTGTTTTGTGTTAGGAACAGTTTTTAAATCAGGAACTATTGAATCAATATTTTTAATATTTTCTTCTAAAACCAAAAAAATTTTTATTTTTGATTTACATTTGACAACATTTTCAATTATATCAGCAGAAGTAATATCCATGCCGTTAGCAACACTTCTATCACATAAATTTTTTATTATACCTCCGACTGCATCCGCCGAACTTTTTCCGTGACCCGGTGCAGTAAAATTCCACGAAGCATATTTAAGATTGAGTTTTTCACAAAAATATCGAAAAAGAAAGAAATTGGATTTATTTTTATATTGCGTGAAGGGCCCATCGCTTTGAAAATGAAACACAGTAATTTTGGGATTGATTTCGAAAATCAACTTAATAATTGGTAGAAGATGAGCCCAAATCGCATTAGAATCATGTCTAAGTGATTCAGACACTGTACAGAAAGAGACACACGATAAATCTTCAGAATTTAGATCTTTATAATAAAAAACTCCCGTATGCAACGTAATTTGTTTCTGGGAGGCACCGAAGTGTGCACTGTGAATCTCATTCGAATATTTACATAGATAGTTTTGTGAAAAATCAATTATTATCATTACTTCGTTATTTTTCAAATTATTTTTCAAATTTTGAATTGCTTTATATTGATGGTCCGTTATATAAACGTGTTTCAAATAAAGAACTAACTGTTTATCAACTTCTTGCATTAAATCTACTATAGAACAGTAAATTTTTTCTTTGCAAGTAATTTTAACTTTATAAGTTAAGCCTTTTGCTCCTGGTCTTTCTATATCACGAGTTACCCATTTATAATAAAATGTTTCTAAATTACTATTAGATTTAATGGTGGACATTGATAGAGTTTTATTCTTTTCACAAAATGTACACTCTCCAAAAAAACAGTTTTTGTTAAAGGTATTGCAAACTTTTGATTCTATAAACATACTTAAATTATTACATGATATAATTTTTAATTGTGCTAATTTAGTTATTAAATAACTCATGTTTGTATGTGTTTTACACATACATGTGTTTCGTGAAGAAACGTTTTTTCGAATAACCCAAAATGGCTTTGATTTGTAAAAAGTAGCCCGAGATACTTTTGGTAAACCCTCCTTTAAATATTTGTTGTACAAATCATCTATAGTATTTAATAAAAATCGTTTCCTTTTTTTTCTTTATTTTTTACTATAAAATCCTTAGCTCCTGGTGCTACTGCCGAATTATCATCTCGTTCAAAAAAAGTTTTAACTTCAGTTAAAATTTTATCCTTATATTCGTTACAACGTTTCTTTCGTTGTTCAATCAATGAAATACATGAAGAATATTTATTTTGCATGTATCTGCTTACTAAATCAAAATTAATATTTTTTTTCATAAACTTGTACTTTTTTATTATTTTACCAGAAACAATTCTAGCAAATGTAGATTTTTCTTTTTCATTTTTTATCATAACTTTTGCACTGTCTAACTGTTTTTTAAGAATTTGTCCAGAATAAAGCTTTTTTCTAACATAATTTTTGCCTTTAGATTCTATGAACTTAACTTCCTCCAAAATTGAATCTTTTTGTACTTTTGAATTTTTAAGCCTGTAATATCTTTTTTCCACTTACGTAATTCTTTATCTTTTTCTTTTAGAATCTTTTTGTACATATTTATTTCTCTTCGTAATTGAAGCTCTCTATTCTTTGAAAATCTCAATGATACCAATAATTTAGATTCTTTGGAAGTCCTTAATTTATTTTTCGTTATTTTAAAATTAGACTTATCTGGCAAAATATCTAAATTTTCTTTGAAATTGCTAGGTGTTGTATGGTTTAGTAATACATTATTTTCATTGTTTACTATTTCATTTATTTGTACATTTTGTTTGGAGGAAGTTAAAGCATTTATTTGCGATGAATCTGAATTTTTTTCGGAAATATCATCTGTTAACCCATCACACGATTCCTTATTTAAACAAGAAAGTAAGTATACATCACGATTTTTCAGCGGTCGAAGCAATCTTGGAAGCATCCTATCCTCTTCTGGCACATTATTTGATTCATCATTCTCATCGGTTGGATTGACACGCATCCGTTTGAGCCGCTTATTTTCATTAAATACAGCTTTCCTCTTTTTCTCCCGCTCACGTTTTAAACGTTCTTCAGAACGTTTCTTTATTATGTACAGCTTCTTTTGTTCAAGTTTATCAGCTATGTATAGTAATAGTTTTTATTATTATTGTTTTTTTATTTTTAATAATTTAATTATATCATTTTTTATACTTACACATATTGTTCTGGTGTGTACTAAACACATTTCAAGAGGTGATATTATACGAAACTATAAGTGATTGAAAAAGAAAATATTCCCAATATAACGAAAATAATATTAACACTACTGCTATATTACACACCGAATCAAATTTCCAGGTATTGTATAACAACATAAGTTTGGTATTACTTTGTTATTATACTAAAGTAAGATCCTCAGTCCGCGAATGGAAAAATCCTGAAAGTTTAAATAAAACAAATTTTGAAATTTCAAAAACTCTAAAAAACTAAAGATTTCAAAAAAAATTGCAATAGAATTTCTATTTAAAATAGGCAAAGAATCGAAAAAAATTTTTTTTCTTAGAAAATCATTAATTTTTAGTTATTTAGTATAGGTAAGATATGTTAAGGAGTTTAAAAACGTCTTATATTACGTCAGATGTATTTAGCGAATTTAATATATACTTTTTATACCTTTCCCAATGAGGAACAATGATTTTTAGTGATTTTAAACTCGAATTCAGGATGTGCTAACGAAAAATAATAATTTGAAATCAAGTTTTCGCAGCCTATCTTTTTACTTGTGTTTCTCTTTCAAACCTATTAAAATAAGCACATCAATTTTGCACCTATAGATTTCTTCATTTTAAAGAGTAGTTTAACAAAAAATTTTATTTTTTATGATTTAAAAAATGCTCCAAGCACAATATAAGAAAATATCAAAAAACTTTGAATCAGTAAAAATGTAGGGACACTGATTCAATTAACTGTCGTTTTTTTCTCAAAGGAGCACACTAAATTCCATGGATGTATTTGAAAGAGCTCATCAAAATTTAAATTTTCATACAGTTTTAAATTATTTAAAACGATGCTCCAAAAGTTATAGCCTAATAAAATAATGAATTTTTAAAAGAGACATTAAAATTTTAGTATTTTCTCAACTTTTTTTCGCTTTTTTGTTATCTTATAAATAAAAAAAGAAAATTTAACACCACTTATTTAATTTGTTAACTATATTATCACTTATTAAGTAAATCTAAAGTCTTAGAATAAGGCAAAATTTTTTATTTGATCTAATATTTAGGCTGAGACCGAAAATTTAAAAGTTTCTGAGATTTGTTCATATATATATAAACCTGTCTGTGAGTGCGTTCTAATTGACCTGGAATGTCCCACGTATGTATGTATGTATGTATATATATATATATATATTATTATATTTATTTATTTATATATTATTTTTATTATTATATATATCAACTTGTCTGTATGTGTGCGTTTGGGTCGACACGAAATGTTGCATATATATGAGCCCAGGTGCGTATGTATGTGCGCGTCCACATATGTTTTTCTATATACATATATATGATAAAAATTCCTTAGTACGTTTAATTAAAAAGGAATTGTGGAATTTTTAATTAAAGCCCTCGAATTCACAAATCATAATCATAACTGACGCTCTTTCAAATCACGATTAAATTTTGATTTCTTAATTGAAATTTATTTAATTAAGAATTCCTTTTGATTTTGGAATTCAAGCCCTTTCAATCCACGATTACATTTTGATTTCTTAATTGAAATTTATTTAATTAAGGATTCCTTTTGATTTTGGAATTAAAGCCCTTTCACTTCACGATTAAATTTTGATTTCTTAATTGAAATTTATTTAATTAAGAATTCCTTTTGATTTTGGAATTCAAGCCCTTTCAATTCACGATTACATTTTGATTTCTTAATTGAAATTTATTTAATTAAGAATCCCTTTTGATTTTGTAATTAAAGTCCTTTCAATTCACGATTAAATTTTGATTTCTTAATTGAAATTTATTTAATTAAGAATTGCTTTTGATTTTTTAATTAAAGCCTTTTCAATTCACGATTAGATTTTGATTTGTTAATTAAAATATTTTTAATTATTAATTTTAAAGGAATTGTTAATTAAATAAAACTTTAATTACGAATTCAAAAAGGATTTGTGAATTAAAATTTATTTAAAGCTCAAAATGATTTAAATATTTGCAACCCTGTATACGATCCATAAAATCGAATACAATCTAATAATAATCTTTTTATAATTTGTGTTTGTTGTCTATTTAAATGTAATATTACATCCGTTGTTGCCTTTGCTAAGGAATTAATATCATGGATATTTTGTATCCTTGATAATAATTTATTTGTTGAAAATTTATCTCTTATCTTATCATAATTTACTCCTACCAAAAGACTACTTTTCTTTAATATTATCCTTATACATCGTTTCACAATGTTTGTAATATATATTGAGACCTCACTTGATGATTTTCATATAGAAAAGCATCATGGTAATAAGCGGCGAGAGGGGATATAGGAAAGACCCGAACGCGCAGCTACGCCCCTAATTTTGACAGCCAAGCGACTATTAAGTGTAACGCGTATACTTTCTAATGTATAATATCCCTACTCTGATGCGGCAGAGTAGAAATATAGCGGCAAGCGCCGAAAATGCGAAGCATCTTGCTTAACGAAGAGCTTGTGCTCCGCACTCATGCGTCATCTCTTCAGAAATAAAGATTTAAACAAAATGTAATTGCCGAGTCAGTGCCTTTTCTTTGTGTTATTCGCTCACAAATGATGGTGAAGAAGTTTGCCGAAAGAGCAGCTTCCTAACTGTGAGTGAGCGAATAACACTTTACAAATAATTAAACCGTGATAGAATAATTATCGCGAGTGATTAACATAAAGTGAAAATCGTGGTGTATATTTTGTTCGTTTTACCACGTTTTAGTGAACTATTGTATCGTGAAAAAGGCATTAAAGCCTAGACTTAATTCTTGCAGAGGCGTGAGATTAGCAAAGCATAGCTTGTAGTTCTCTCGCTGTTACAAGAAACAATTAAAAGCGCGTGAATTAGAGTAAAAGTCTCGCGCAGTTGATGATGCATGAGGTCTAGAAATCCACATGCCTTATTTCCTTTCTCCTTTTCTTTTCAGGAAGAACCATCGATTATTAATACATTTTGAGTAAGCTGGTGCATACGAACCCGAGCTTACAGAGCATGGCGTCTCTGTGGTGCACGGTTTAGCTCAGCCTACTCGTTTATTAAACAAAAACCTCACCTATAAATGTGAGTACAATAAAAGTGTACAAATAAGAAATTCGTGTACGATTGAAAAGTGCGTTACACACTTGTTATCGTCTTTATAACAAGTTGTGACGTCACAACTGGCGCCCACAACGGTAATTTGAACTCACGACTGAGTAAAATAAAAAGAAAAAATTTCTTGTAAATGAATGCGCATTAAATGTAATATAAAACACAACTGGCGCCCTCCGGTATTTTTACCTTACGCAACTAAGAGTCTTAAATGTCATACAAAAGAATATTTTATTCATTAAAGCCAAATTGTATCTGTAGAACAACTGGCGCTCAAAGTAATAAATCACTCACGCAAGAGTTGATTGCTCAAAATATATACAAATAAAAGCGAAAAAATTAAATCTTAAATTGTAACAGCGTCGCGCGAAATAATAAAATGCAAATGGCGGCATCCGATATGTCTTAACTTAAGAATTGAGAAAAATTGTCGAATAAAGTAAAAGTTTGCTTCTTAAAAGCTAAATAATATTTGTAAAATAACTAATATTGGCGCAACGGTTATTTTAACTTACGCTAGAGTAAATTAGCAAGATTTTCGTTTAAAACGCGCATCAAAAGATACAAATTGTAGTAAATTATAAAAGCTGTATAAGCGCGAAAAATAGTAAATTAAAAATATTATAAATATAAAATTTAATAGTTGGCTTAGATTACAAATAAGTATAAAGTAAAGCAAATGTCAAAGTTAAAAGTAATAGATTTCATTTTGAAATCAAAAGAAAAGATTCAGAAAGAAAATGAACAAAAGAAAAAATTAAAAGTAGCAGATTTTATTGTAAAATCAAAAGAAAAACAAATAATACAAAAGAAAAAAAAGAAAACTTATTGAAAAAAATACAAAATAAATTAGAGAAAAACATCAAAAATAATGAAAATACAGATTTTGTAGTACTAAGAGAAAAAGAACTAGTAAAGATTTTAGAAGTAGTTAAAATTCACATAAAACAAAATAGCGGCATAAATCTGATGTATTTAAAATTCGAAAAATTAGAATCTCGAATCGAAGATTTAGAATCAATAGTTAGCGATATGAAAAGTAATGAAAGCAAGATAATAGAGAAATTATTAGAGATTGGGCGAAAATTTAATTATAACATGCCGAGATTAGTTGAACATTTAAATGATTTAGAGAAAGAAATTAAAATAATGAGTAAAAAACAAGAATAAAATAACAAAAAATACAGAAAATTGACATAAAAAAGAAAAAGAAAAATTTGATTAGCGAAAGATAGTTGCAAGTAATTTGAAATAAATGAAATTTGTGAAGAGTAATATTTAAATATTACTATATGATATATGTATAAAATTTGAAACGATATAAAAGTCGTCAAATTTCAAATTGCTTTCAAATATCGAAAGTAATCAAAGCCATAAAAGCCTAAGCGAAAAGACGCGAATGTAAACAAACGCGCCAAATTGGTTGATATGTGCCTATTATAAGGAGAATAAAATTTAACACGCGAAATAAAATAAAATTATAAGATTGGAATAAAAGTAAATAGTGACTCTCAACCTAGTCAGTGACTCTCAAATGAAAACTTTTAATATAATAGAAGGTTGATATATACAATCAAAAAAATTATTTATTTAAATTATTTGAAATTAAATAAATGAATTTGAGAAAGCGCTGAATAAGTTGAGTTAGTTAGTTAAGAAATTACGCACAATAACCGATTTGACGTGTCAAACATTAATTATAAATAAACAAAGCACAGACAATTTCCAAAAACAAACAAATTTAAGTAAACAAATTAGAAGCGTTATAAATGTTTGAATTGTTAACCTCAACGGTTAAACATTACAATACTTGTAAACAAATAAACAATACAGGGATTTAAATTTGAAATTAAATATTGAGTAAAAGTTGTTGAATTTAACGATTCAAGCATTTGATACTTACAGAAAACTCGTAAATTATTTTCATTTTTATTAATTCAAATTCAAGAAAATTATTCTTTCTTTCTTATAACAGCATTTAAATTTTTTTAAAATAGATTGGTTATATAGTTATATTATTATATTAGTTTCTCTTAATACAAATAAAAAGCAAAAATGTCTAGGCGTAAATCAGATGTTATAATGAATGAACTTCATGAAGATCAAGATACAGTAGAGAAGATTAATCCGAAATTACATGAGTGGATGCAAGCAATCACACTAGAATTCAAAACTCTTCAAATACAAAATAACGAATTAATAAAGGATAATAAAAAATTAAAAGAAGAAAATAAGAGAATTATTGATGAAGTACAAAACAACTTATCGCAAAAAATTTATGAAACTGTACAAGAACAAGAGGAAAGAATTGAAGAACTTAAAGCAATAATAAAGAGGAACAACACACAAACACAGAATAATGAAATTCCTAACACTAAAATAAAAATACCCATGCTAAAATATGAAGGTAATATCGATGAAAGGCCAATGAAATTCCTTAACGAATTGGACCAATATATAGATTTAAAAGGATTAACTGAAAAGGAAACATTACAATTATTGCAGACAATATTGCAAAAACAAGCTAATGCATGGTGGTACATCTACCAAGATAATGTCAAAACATTTGAACAGTTCAAAAATATATTTTTAGAGCGTTATTGGAATGAAGAAATCCAAAGATCAACACATAGAAAAGTAGAATTTGACCAGTATTATGAAAACAGCAAAATAAGTCGAGTAACATACGCTACACAAATATTTGGTTTTGCGAAAAAACTAAATTAAATTATTCAGAAGAGGAATTGACCATTAAAATCAGCAAGCATTTCGACAGAAACATCAAGCAAGCTATAAGATGCTCGCAAAATAAAAATAAAAATACACTGTTTGAAATATTAGCAGAATTCGATAGTGATGACAAACGTCAAAAAGATAAAATCCATCACAGTAATTACAATCAACAGGATCAAGAAAAATAATATTATATACAACAAAGAGAAAATTTTCATGAACAAAATGCAAACAGTTACACGTATAATAATCAAAAACAAAAAGACAAAAAACCATATAATAGAAACGAACAAGTAAATAGTACAAGAATAATAGAAAAATCGAATAGAAATAGAGATATACAGCGCGAAATTCATAAACCACCTGTAAGTCAGAGAATGCTAAAGCAAAGCATTAAAGATTTAGATGTCGTAAATATAGACATCGAAAAAGAATTTAATTTAGAGAATCAGGAAAACTGAAAAAAGTTGTATTTCAAAATGCAAAGGGGGGCAGAGATACAACGAAAATTAATACCTCAAAAACAAAAATAATTAAAATTTCAAAGAAAGCAGATTATGCCAACATAAAAGGCAAAAATAACGAATCTACGAGATTTGAAAAACATAAATTGTTAAATAAAAATTTTGATAAAAGAAAAAATGTATATTTGGTAATACCAAATTCAAAAACCCATAAAATGTTGAAAATGATCGTGAAAACAGTGCATAAAAACAAATTATTATCAATGTTAAAAGACGAATATGTCACTTTAACAAATAATGAGCAAAAGCTCAGTGAGTACGCTCACATGAAAAAAATCGGAACACACGAGAGCCTGATTGACTCGAAGACATGTGTTACCGAAAATAATAAAGAAATTATGAATTTCATTCTTACAAAAAATTATTTAAATAAACACAACCTCACAAAAGATGAGTTTTGTGAAAATAATAAAAATGGTGATAATAAAGCACCAAAACCAATTGAACAAATAGATTCAATTCTCAAAGATAATAAAATAGTTAATAATGCTACTGAATTTTCTAAATCATATAGACATTGGGTAAAAGAAAATAATAACACACCTTCTTTTGCTTCAATTGAAAGTATAAAGAAATGCTACATGCACGGTGTAAACTTATGTAAAAAAGCATCAAAATTAACAGATTTAAGGCCTATGTTGAGTATAAAAAATATTAAAATGACAAATAAAGTCAAAGTAGCTAATTCGACAATAAATGCAACAAAGCTACAGATCAAGAAAAGTTATGGCCACAGCGGACCAAAAAATAAAATATTAATCAACGATGAATGCATCAATGAAGAGAAATATCTGAAAAAGAAGAATCCTCAAGAGCATGGCATCAACACGTTTAGGTAAAAGAAGAGCCTAGACAAACATAAAATAATATAGAGTAAACTTAAATACTCATTACTTAAACAAAGTAAATCTTGAAAAAATATAATTATATTAAAATTTTATTAAAGTATTTGAAAAATTAGATTCGTAAAAAGTTGTATTTCAATAGTTGAATTAAAATTTGTATGTATAAATTGTCTGTGTGCGTATAAAAATAAAATTGATCGCACATCAGTCCTTATTATTTAATATAAAAATGAATAAGAATATGAATTTACAGTAAAAAGTAAAAATGTACTTGGAATAAAATACGGATGATGAGCGATAAATTTTATTTGGGGGGCACATCCTAGCCCACATACAATTTTGTACAAAAATTTATTAAGTAATGTAATTTTAAATTTAAAAAATTCAAAAGAAATGGAAAAAAGTAAAAAGGTATATCAATATTAAAACTAGAGAGTTAAGCAATGAATAAATTAACATGATGCTTTTCTCTTAAATCATTCAAATCACAGTGATTTCATTTATTTTTAGAAATGAAATGCATTTCTGTTAACAAAAGCCATTTCATTTCGGGGGGCATTGAGACCTCACTTGATGATTTTCATATAGAAAAGCATCATGGTAATAAGCGGCGAGAGGAGATAAAGGAAAGACTCGAACGCGCGTTCGCGAGCGCGCAGCTACGCCCCTAATTTTGACAGCCAAGCGACTATTAAGTGTAACGCGTATACTTTCTAATGTATAATATCCCTACTCTGATGCGGCAGAGTAGGAATATAGCGGCAAGCGCCGAAAATGCGAAGCATCTTGCTTAACGAAGAGCTTGTGCTCCGCACTCGTTCGTCATCTCTTCAGAAATAAAGATTTAAACAAAATGTAATTGCCGAGTCAGTGCCTTTTCTTTGTGTTATTCGCTCACAAATGATGGGGAAGAAGTTTGCCGAAAGAGCAGCTTCCTAACTGTGAGTGAGTGAATAACACTTTACAAATAATTAAATCGTGATAGAATAATTATCGCGAGTGATTAATATAAAGTGAAAATCGTGGTGTATATTTTGTTCGTTTTACCACGTTTTAGTGAACTACTGTATCGTAAAAAAGGCATTAAAGCCTAGACTTAATTCTTGCAGAGGCGTGAGACTAGCAAAGCATAGCTTGTAGCTCTCTCGCTGTTGCAAGAAACAATTAAAAGCGCGTGAATTAGAGTAAAAGTCTCGCGCAGTTGATGATGCATGAGGTCCAGAAATCCACATGCCTTATTTCCTTTCTCCTTTTCTTTTCAGGAAGAACCATCCATTATTAATACATTTTGAGTAAGCTGGTGCATACGAACCCGAGCTTACAGAGCATGGCGTCTCTGTGGTGCACGGTTTAGCTCAGCTTACTCGTTTATTAAACAAAAACCTCACCTATAAATGTGTGTACAATAAAAGTGTACAAATAAGAAATTCGTGTACGATTGAAAAGTGCGTTACACACTTGTTATCGTCTTTATAACAAGTTGTGACGTCACAATGTATACAAATCAGTATTACATAAACACCACAACAATCCTGAAAAATTGAAAATATAATAAACCAAATTTGAATTTTACTAAATTAAATCATTGGTGTACAAAATTATTGAAACTTTACCATAATCAACTACTTTTGTGCCCATCAGCAATTACATCCAAAAATATTTTTATGCAGGAGATTGGCTTAAAATATGAAAGATTATTATTTAAAATACGAAACGTATTATAAAGAAATGTATCATATTAGTATTCATTATTTGCATATATTTCGTATATCATATTTTATCCCGAGCATATAATCCATATATCACATTACTTGTTAGTGATATAAGAAAATTATAGAGGGCGCCCCGAAAATCGCATGTATAGAAGCTATTTCGAAAGTTTCGGTTCAATTTGGTAGGGTGGGGGAAGTGCCTCGACCAATCACCGAAGGTTTTGTGGAAAGTGGTGGGATAGAAAAAATAAGTATTATTATTCAAAATATATCCCATACAGCATGAAAGGACTTTGAAAGGATTCTGAAAGGATTCATAAAAGGACTACAATCTTTCAGAAATATTTCACTGAAAGGATTCTGAAATAATTCTATGTCCGAGGTATTATTCTTTTAAAAATAATACATAAAAATATTTCATAAAGAATTCACAAGTCATTTCAAAATCCTTTCAATGGAAGAATTCTGTAAGGATCCATGAATTCTTTTGGTAATAATTCGTAAATCTTTTCATACATCTTCCATTGGAAGGATTCTGTAAGAATAATATGACATATTTTTAAAATATTTCATTGTATTATTTCTAAAAGGAATATACCTCGGACATAGAATTATTACAGAATCCTTTCAATGAAAGAATTCTGTAAGGATCCATGAATTCTTTTGGTAATAATTCGTAAATCTTTTCATATATCTTCCATTGAAAGGATTCTGTAAGAATAATATGAAATATTTTTAAAATATTTTATTGTATTATTTCTAAAAGGAATATACCTCGGACATAGAATTATTACAGAATCCTTTCAATAAAAGAATTCTGAAAGGATCCATGAATTCTTTTGGTAATAATTCTTAAATCTTTTCATACATCTTTCATTGAAAGTATTCTGTAAGAATGATATAAAATATTTTAAAAATATTTCATTGTATTATTTCTGAAAGAAATATACCTCGGACATAGAATTATTACAGAATCCTTTCAATGAAAGAATTCTGTAAGGATCCATGAATTCTTTTAGTAATAATGCATTAATCTTTTCATCTATCTTTAGTTGAGAGACGTGTAAGGTTCTAGAAATTTTATTCTTTCCTGTATTATTTAAGAATCAATTTAGAATCAATACACACACACACACACACATATATATAACGGATATATGATGATATAATTATTCATAGGATTACGAATAGTTTTACAGCGGTTAAAATCAAAGTTATCATAACACAGACATCGCACGCATAACAATTTATAGTTTCCATTTAAGATTCTTATATTCCTTATATATGAAACGGAAAGCACTCTTATCGCTTGCGAGAGTAAGAGATACCGCCATCAAGCGGATAAATTATAAACTAATCCCGAAAATATTTCTAAATGATTCTGTTATATTTCACGTTTTCTTTCATAAAGTCCTTTCAAAGTCCATTCAGTAAGGATTCATGTAATAACTTTTATTCTCGTCATAAGTTATTTCATGAAATATTTCAAAAAGATTTCAAAATTATTTCATGTATGATTTCTTGAGACTTTACCAAAATATTACATGAATTATTTCATAGAAGCTTTTTGAATGAATCTTGAAATGATTCGGTGAAAGAATACCTTAGATCATTCCGAAAATCTTTCTAAATTATTTTCTGATTTTGATCGTTGGAAGATTTCTGAGTTCTTTCTTGTTTCCTCTCAAGAAGTCTTTTCAAAGTCCTTTCAGTAAGGATTTATGTAATAACTTTTATTCACATCATAAGTTATTTCATGGAATATTTGAAAAAGATTTCTAAATTATTTCATGGATGATTTTTTGAGACTTTACCAAAATATTACATGAATTATTTCATAAAAGCTTTTTGAATGAATCTTGAAATGATTCGGTGAAAGAATACCTTAGATCATTCCGAAAATCTTTCTAAATTATTTTATGATTTTAATCGTTGGAAGATTTCTGAGTTCTTTCTTGTTTCCTTTCAAGAAGTCTTTTCAAAGTCCTTTCAGTAAGGATTTATGTAATAACTTTTATTCTCATCATAAGTTATTTCATGAAATATTTCAAAAAGATTTCTAAATTATTTCATGTAAGATTTCTTGAGACTTTACCAAAATATTACATGAATTATTTCATAAAAGCTTTTTGAATGAATCTTGAAATGATTCGGTGAAAGAATACCTTAGATCATTCCGAAAATCTTTCTAAATTATTTTCTGATTTTGATCGTTGGAAGATTTCTGAGTTCTTTCTTGTTTCCTTTCAAGAAGTCTTTTCAAAGTCCTTTCAGTAAGGATTTATGTAATAACTTTTATTCACATCATAAGTTATTTCATGGAATATTTCAAAAAGATTTCTAAATTATTTCATGTAAGATTTCTTGAGACTTTACCAAAATATTACATGAATTATTTCATGAAAGCTTTTTGAATGAATCTTCGAATGATTCGGTGAAAGAATACCTTAGATCATTCCGAAAATCTTTCTAAATTATTTTATGATTTTAATCGTTGGAAGATTTCTGAGTTCTTTCTTGTTTCCTTTCAAGAAGTCTTTTCAAAGTCCTTTCAGTAAGGATTTATGTAATAACTTTTATTCTCATCATAAGTTATTTCATGAAATATTTCAAAAAGATTTCTAAATTATTTCATGTAAGATTTCTTGAGACTTTACCAAAATATTACATGAATTATTTCATAAAAGCTTTTTGAATGAATCTTGAAATGATTCGGTGAAAGAATACCTTAGATCATTCTGAAAATCTTTCTAAATTATTTTCTGATTTTGATCGTTGGAAGATTTCTGAGTTCTTTCTTGTTTCCTTTCAAGAAGTCTTTTCAAAGTCCTTTCAGTAAGGATTTATGTAATAACTTTTATTCACATCATAAGTTATTTCATGGAATATTTCAAAAAGATTTCTAAATTATTTCATGTAAGATTTCTTGAGACTTTACCAAAATATTACATGAATTATTTCATGAAAGCTTTTTGAATGAATCTTCGAATGATTCGGTGAAAGAATACCTTAGATCATTCCGAAAATATTTCTAAATTATTTTCTGATTTTGATCGTTGGAAGATTTCTGAGTTCTTTCTTGTTTCCTTTCAAGAAGTCTTTTCAAAGTCCTTTCAGTAAGGATTTATGTAATAACTTTTATTCACATCATAAGTTATTTCATGGAATATTTCAAAAAGATTTCTAAATTATTTCATGTAAGATTTCTTGAGACTTTACCAAAATATTACATGAATTATTTCATGAAAGCTTTTGAATAAATCTTCGAATGATTCGGTGAAAGAATACCTTAGATCATTCCGAAAATATTTCTAAATTATTTTCTGATTTTGATCGTTGGAAGATTTCTGAGTTCTTTCTTGTTTCCATCCAAGAAGTCTTTTCAAAGTCCTTTCAGTAAGGATTTATGCAGGGTTGCGAAAAAAGTAATTAAAAATTATTTGAATCACGAATCATTTTTGAATTTGTAATTAAAGTTTTATTTAATTAACAATTCCTTTTAAATTAATAATTAAAAATATTTTAATTAACAAATCAAAATCTAATCGTGAGTTGAAAAGGCTTTAATTAAAAAATCAAAAGGAATTCTTAATTAAATAAATTTCAATTAAGAAATCAAAATGTAATCGTGAATTGAAAGGGCTTTAATTACAAAATCAAAAGGAATTCTTAATTAAATAAATTTCAATTAAGAAATCAAAATTTAATCGTGAATTGAAAGGGCTTTAATTCCAAAATCAAAAGGAATCCTTAATTAAATAAATTTCAATTAAGAAATCAAAATGTAATCGTGAATTGAAAGGGCTTTAATTCCAAAATCAAAAGGAATTCTTAATTGAATAAATTTCAATTAAGAAATCAAAATTTAATCGTGAATTGAAAGGGCTTTAATTCCAAAATCAAAAGGAATCCTTAATTAAATAAATTTCAATTAAGAAATCAAAATGTAATCGTGAATTGAAAGAGCGTCAGTTATGATTATGATTTGTGAATTCGAGGGCTTTAATTAAAAATTCCACAATTCCTTTTTAATTAAACGTACTAAGGAATTTGTATCATATATATGTATATAGAAAAACATATGTGGACGCGCACATACATACGCACCTAGGCTCATATATATGCAACATTTCATGTCGACCCACACGCACACATACGGACAAGTTGATATATATATATATATATATATATATATATATATATATATATATAGTCCGTTTCATGTCAACTTGCACCCGTTGACCCGTATATATTTTGTTTATATATATGTATATATATATATATACATACACATACATACATACATAGGATATTTCATGTCAGTTAGCACGTACTCATAAGTACAGGTTTTCTTTATATGTGGTACATTTCATGACAACACGCACACACCCATTCGTGTACCCTTAGATTTACATATATGGGACATTTCATGTCGATTCGCATGCATGCACACGCACGTTAATAAACATAGGATTTTTCACGTCAATTCGAAAGCACACACACAGGTTTATATATATGGGACATTTCATGCCAATGCGCCGCACACACACACACACACACACAGGATTATATATGGGACATTTCATGTCAACTCGTACATACTCATAATGACAGGCTTTTTTATATATGTGGGACATTTTATGACAACACGCGCACACCCATCCTAGTAACCTTAGGTTTATATATATATTGGGGGACATTTCATGTCGATTCGCATGCATGCACACGCACGTTAATATATATAGGATTTTTCACGTCAATTCGAACGCACACACACAGGTTTACATATATATGGGACATTTCATGTCAATTCGCATGCATGCACACAAACTTTAATGAATATTGGATTTTTCACGTCAATTGGAACGTACACACATACAGGTATATATATATGAGATATTTCATGTCGTTTACAGGTTTATATATATATATATATATATATATATATATATATGGGACAGTACATGTCGTTGCGCATGCATGCACACACACGTTAATATACATGGGATTTTCCATGTCAATTCGAACGCACGCACACACACACAGGTTTATACATATGGTACATTTCATATCGATTTGCATGCATGCACACACGTTAATATACATAGGATTTTTCACGTCAATTATTACCCACGCCTATACAGGTTTATATATATGGGACATTTCATGACAACTCTAACACACCTATCCAAGCGCCCTTAGGTTCGCATATATGGGACGTATCATGTCAACACGCACGCACCGGTTTTCATATATTTGACATATCTTGTCAACTCGAACACGCAAACACATCTAAACATGTATTTGAAATTTGTATTTATATATATGGGACCGTTTCTGTCAATTCGCATGTACGCACACACATGAGCTTATGAATATATATATATATATATATATATATATATATACACATATATATGTGTGTATATCTGTGTACACATATACATGGGATATTTAATGTTAATTCACACGCGCACATACACACAGGTTTATATACACGGGACGTTTTATGTCAATTTACATGCATGACACACGTACTTGAGTTTGTATATATTTTTCTTTATATATATATATATATATATATATATATATATATATGGGGGTGTTCCTATCAAGGCGCATGCACACGACACACATGGGCTTATGAATATATGTATATACATATACATGGATATTTTATGTCAATTCACATGCGCACACACACACACACACACAAGGTATATATATATATATATATATATATATGAGTGCCACCAAATTTTTTTAAACAAGTGAGCAGTTTTTAATCAGTTACACAAACAGGTTATTTTTTCTATGTTACTTAAAATTAAAAAAAATTCTAATTTAGGAAAAATTGCTAATATTAATACTGATAAAAATCTTAAAGATTTTTAAGGAATGGTTTTACTTTTTGATGGATAATTTGATTATATGATTTTATTTTCAAAAAAGTTTTTCCCATAATAGTTATCTGTAATAAAAAAATTCTTTTACAATGTTAATTACTTTTTCCTGACATTCGTTTTGAAAGTTTATGCTTAGCAATTTTAAAATTTGGTTGTGACACTGATGATGCTGCTATAAATTATTTTGGATGTGTTATAATTAGTGTGCTGCCTCAATTTTCAACTGAAGGATTATAAATTAAGGGGACCAGGTACTATTAAAACCTGAAAAATTTAAATATGAATAATTAAAAATTTGTTGCTTTTATCCAAAAGGAGAAAATTTTTTGAAAAAATACTTATGTTTCAGAAGACTTTTTATTTCTGAAACTTTTATCCATCTTAAAAATTCAACTTATGGTCACCGTTAACATTCTGGTACTAAAAACAGATTGGTCGCAAGGTTTTTTCATGAGTTTTCATCTGATCTTCATGAAATTTGGTGGAGATTTCCAAAATCATCTTACAATCCACATGAGCGAGAGACATTCCTAAAAATTCAAATAATAAAAAAATTTTCTATAAAAAATCAATTTTTTTCAAAATTTGTTTATTTATTTTTATAAATAATAAGTTAATAAACAAATTAGCATATATATATTTATAATTTGCTATGCTCATATGGATTCTAATATAATTTTAAAGATCTCCACCAAATTTAATGAAGATCCGATGAAAACTCATGAAAAACTTCTTGCGACCAATCTGTTTTTTAGTACCAGAATGTAAACGGAGACCATCAGTTGAATTTTTAAGATAGATAAAAGTTTCAGAAATAAAAGTCTTCTGAAACATAAGTATTTTTTCAAAAAATTTTCTCCTTTTGATAAAAGCAACAAATTTTTAATTATTCATATTCAAAATTTTCAAGTTTTAATAGTACCTGGTCCCCTTAAGGATATTTTGGATTGAATTGCGGAAATAAAATAAATGATTAAAGAATTACAATCAACAAATCAATAAATTCAATTATTAATAGTTAAAAAAAAATGTTACCATGTCAGTGAGTTTTTTCAACAGGGTTATACATAAATTAAATTAATTAAAATTAATATTTTCAATCAATCATATACCTATTTTTTTTATTAAAAAGATATATTTTTACAAAATATGTAACAGTAAAAGAGTAGTTCACAGAAAAAAATTGTACTTCGTTAAAAAATTTTATAAATTATAAAAACACAAGTTTTTTAAACTTCATAAAATAATGAATAGCGTACTGTACATATTGTTCTTGTAGCAAAAATTCTACATGTAAAAAATGTAATAAGATTAAAATACAAATAACAATTAATTAAACGTATTTATAAATTATAACATAAATTTAGCAAATGAAATAAAATTTTAGGAAATCCTATTCTAATCTCTGCTGCACTGTAACAATAGTCTCATTCTAATATGAAAAATTGAAAAAAATTATAAAACTTATTCTTTTTTATAACTTTGGCATGAAAATTGCATGAAATAAGCGACAAAATGTTTTTTATTTGAAAAATAGACTTTTCAAAGGACCCTGCAGAATCCTTATGGGAAATGGCTCTCGGCCAATTTTTCTGAAATTTTGTAGAATGATAGTTCAAAACACGTAGAACAAAAGTCTCCATGGCCACAAATCACGAAACTTCACCGTTCATGAGATACAAGCGGTCAAAGTCGAACATTATAATCGATACCTTTAATAACGTAAATACAGTAAAAGTGTTCTTATTAGACCTTTATTTGTATATATATATATATATATATATATATATATATATATATATATATATAACCTCGTATTCATGTATAGAGTATAGTCCGAGCATTTGTTTATATATATATATATATAGAGAGAGAGAGAGAGAACGTTCTGTTGAAAATGACGTTCGGTTATCTTTATTTTATGCTTTCCCAGTTAACCTAAGATCCCAAAGTGATATATATATATATATATATATATATATATATATATATATATATATATATATATATATATATATATATATATATTTTTTTATGCTGTTGATTGTTCTCTTAAAATTATTCGTTGAGTATTTCCACTCCATGATTGTCACCATTTCTATTGGTAGCATCCAGGGTGATATAAAGTAATGTTTCATCAGGGTATATTATAGTTTCTTGGTGTCTGGTATATCCTGAAAACCACAAGACGCTAGCGATGTATGCACATGTACCCAAAAGTATGTGTTTTACTTTGGCAGGTACAATAATTCAATAACCCAATGACCTAACTAATCAAGAATTAGTGAGTCAATCCATGGGGTGCTTGCGAGTTACTGGAGTGATCTGTGTCACAGTCTTTTTTAGGATAGTGGAATAGAATATTCAGCTTCAGCTTGCGAGTTTTTCTTCTGACTTGTGCGATAGTCCTTTTCAGGATAATCAGCGAGTCAATCCATCGGGTGCTTGCGAGTTTCTGGAGTGATCTGTGTCACAGTCTTTTTTTAGGATAGTGGAATAGAATATTCAGCTTCAGCTTGCGAGTTTTTCTTCTGACTTGTGCGATAGTCCTTTTCAGGATAATCAGCGAGTCAATCCATCGGGTGCTTGCGAGTTTCTGGAGTGATCTGTGTCACAGTCTTTTTTTAGGATAGTGGAATAGAATATTCAGCTTCAGCTTGCGAGTTTTTCTTCTGACTTGTGCGATAGTCCTTTTCAGGATAATCAGCGAGTCAATCCATCGGGTGCTTGCGAGTTACTGGAGTGATCTGTGTCACAGTCTTTTTTTAGGATAGTGGAATAGAATATTCAGCTTCAGCTTGCGAGTTTTTCTTCTGACTTGTGCGATAGTCCTTTTCAGGATAATCAGCGAGTCAATCCATCGGGTGCTTGCGAGTTTCTGGAGTGATCTGTGTCACAGTCTTTTTTTAGGATAGTGGAATAGAATATTCAGCTTCAGCTTGCGAGTTTTTCTTCTGACTTGTGCGATAGTCCTTTTCAGGATAATCAGCGAGTCAATCCATCGGGTGCTTGCGAGTTTCTGGAGTGATCTGTGTCACAGTCTTTTTTTAGGATAGTGGAATAGAATATTCAGCTTCAGCTTGCGAGTTTTTCTTCTGACTTGTGCGATAGTCCTTTTCAGGATAATCAGCGAGTCAATCCATCGGGTGCTTGCGAGTTTCTGGAGTGATCTGTGTCACAGTCTTTTTTTAGGATAGTGGAATAGAATATTCAGCTTCAGCTTGCGAGTTTTTCTTCTGACTTGTGCGATAGTCCTTTTCAGGATAATCAGCGAGTCAATCCATCGGGTGCTTGCGAGTTTCTGGAGTGATCTGTGTCACAGTCTTTTTTTAGGATAGTGGAATAGAATATTCAGCTTCAGCTTGCGAGTTTTTCTTCTGACTTGTGCGATAGTCCTTTTCAGGATAATCAGCGAGTCAATCCATCGGGTGCTTGCGAGTTTCTGGAGTGATCTGTGTCACAGTCTTTTTTTAGGATAGTGGAATAGAATATTCAGCTTCAGCTTGCGAGTTTTTCTTCTGACTTGTGCGATAGTCCTTTTCAGGATAATCAGCGAGTCAATCCATCGGGTGCTTGCGAGTTTCTGGAGTGATCTGTGTCACAGTCTTTTTTTAGGATAGTGGAATAGAATATTCAGCTTCAGCTTGCGAGTTTTTCTTCTGACTTGTGCGATAGTCCTTTTCAGGATAATCAGCGAGTCAATCCATCGGGTGCTTGCGAGTTACTGGAGTGATCTGTGTCACAGTCTTTTTTTAGGATAGTGGAACAGAATATTCAGCGACAGCTTGCGGGTTTCTATTTTCAAAGGTAGTTAGTATATATTTTATTGCTTCCTATATTTGTTTGACAATATCTTTGGTGAAATATAATCTTAGAATAAGATGCCTTGTTACGTGTGTAATAGACAGGCAAATCCACAACAGTTGGCATTCATGAATGGAGATGAAAATATCAATAAACGACAAATAGCAATTACAAGACGCGATGAGCACAATCATCCACCTCTTCTTCTAGATGAGAACAGTAGGATATGTCTTAATTGCAATCGTTTAATAATGAATGAAATAGCTTTGATGAATGAAGATCCAGCATGCATGCATTTGGACGTTGTTACACAAACGGCATCTCGCACATGCATTATTTGTAATGAGCCGGATGATGTCCATAGGTTATCATTGCAATGCAGAGTACATGTATTTATAAAACGAAATATTTATATACCGGACTATGTTCGTAGTTGTGCCCATCATTTAAATGAAAATGGTTTTTTCTTCAATGTGCTCTTGCTAGGTTTGCGATCTATTAACAGACCTTATGTGATCAGAGGTCAGCAATTACAAGTTTTTCTCCAAGAGATGAGAAACGTGGCATTAAACAGGGGTACAGGTATTGATTTTGAAAACCTGACTGATGAAGAGTTCTTCTGTCTATCCCCGATTAATAAAGTGCAGTTTGACGATCTTCTTACTTTCTGTGATCCTGTACTACAAAATGGAAGATTGAGATACGTAGATAGAGAAGATTTATTGATTTTTTTGTGCAAGATGAGACAGGGATTAAGTGATGACTTTTTGAGAGTTATTTTTGGTAAGCCTAGTCGGCAAACTGTTAGTTCTATTATTGATTATGTCAAATCATCATTACAGCTAAGATTTGTTCCAGGCAATATCGGACCTGCATCGATACCTAGAGAGCAATTCATAAATGAACACGTTACTGAGTTTTCAAATGAACTCTACAACCCTCGACCCGCTCAAAGAAGAGCTATAGCTGTGATTGATAGTACATACTCCTATATACACAAAAGTTCAAACTTCCGTGTTTTGCGACAGTCTTACTCTCTTCATAAAAATCGACATCTCCTCAAACCAACTCTTATAGTAGCGCCAGACGGTTATATCCTTGACATTTTTGGCCCATATTTTTCCGATGCCCGAAATAACGATGCTGAAATTCTTCGTGAAGAATTTGAAAGGGATGCTGGTGCTTTATCAAATTGGTTTCAGAACGATGATATAGTATTAGTGGATAGAGGATATCGGGACGCTATACCTTTACTTCAACATCTTGGCATTGATCATAGAATGCCTGCTTTTCTAGAACCTGGGCAAAGACAGCTCCGAACAGAAGATGCAAATTATTCACGCATAGTAACCAAAAATCGCTGGGTCATCGAAGCAAGAAATGGACATCTCAGATCTGTTTTCAAGTTTCTGTCACAAACAATAAACTTGCAGCACGCAAAACACCTCAGAGCTTTCTATCGTATAGCAGGGGCGATTTTAAACAGGTATCGTCCTGTGATTATCATGCAAGGTACAAATGCAGAATATGCAAGAGAAATAATTGAAAGGTCAAGGATGCCAAATGTTATGCAAGCAAGAGTAGAGGTAGATAACTTGACACGAAGAAACGCACAATGGATTCGTCTGAATAATGAAGCCGTTCCAGATTTTCCTGTACTCGATTTGGACTATTTAAGAGATCTAACTATCGGAACTTACCAAGTCCGTCTTTCACCTTCATATGTGCAGGATAAAATAGTGAGAGATAATGATGAGCATTTTCAGCTTGATACCAATATCAATGAACCTGGATTTTTAAGAGTACGATTATATTCAAGGTTCCGCAATGTCACTAGACATCAATCTTTTATTGCATACACAGCCATTGATGAGGAGGATAACAATGATGAAGATCCTATCACAGGCTACTATTGTACCTGCCAAAGTGGAACACGCACTTTGGGTACATGTGCACACATCGCTAGCGTCTTGTGGTTTTTAGGATATGCCAGACACCAAGAAACTGTAAGATACCCTGATGAAACATTACTTCATACCACCCTGGATGCTGCTAATCGAAATGGTGACAATCATGGAGTGGAAATAGTCAACGAGTAATTCTAAAAGAACAATCAACAGCATAGAAATTATATATATATATGTATATATATATATATAAATCACGTTGGAATCTTAGGTTAACTGGGAAAGCATAAAATAAAGATAACCGAACGTCATTTTCAACAAACCGCTCTCTCTCCCTCTCTCTCTCTCTCTCTATATATATATATATATATATATATATATATATATATATATATATATATATATATATATATATATATATACACAAATGCTAGGACTACACTCTATACGTAAATACGAGGCTATATATATATATACATACAAATAAAGGTCTAATAAGAACACTTTTACTGTATTTACGTTATTAAAGGTATCGATTATAATGTTCGACTTTGACCGCTTGTATCTCGCGAACGGTGAAGTTTCGTGATTTGTGGCCATGGAGACTTTTGTTCTACGTGTTTTGAACTATCATTCTACAACATTTCAGAAAAATTGGCCGAGAGCCATTTCCCATAAGGATTCTGCAGGGTCCTTTTTGGAAATTATATCATACAAATTATCCTGGACATTTTCCGACTTCACCCCCTTTAAATTAATGTTTAGTGACAAAATATATAAAAAAAATTTTTGGAACCGTGGACTTTAATGTTACTATAGCAATCTCCCCTATTTTCCGACCTGACTTTTTCATGTGAGCACCGTTGCGCGGTACTTTCTGAATAAGCGGTTCAATTATTCGTGAAAAATTAAAGGAAGACCGCAACCAGCCTAAACCATTCTTTTTTTATCAACAGTTGGTGGATTAAAGAATAATTTTAGCTAATTAAAATGTAAAAATTCTTAATTATATTGGTCACCAATGATTAGTGCAATAAAATAAAAAAAATCATTAAAAATGGCAAAATGAGTTTTTTTTATATTTATGATGTTTTTACAGAGAAATGGTGCAATGTACGGCAAAATTGATAAGAATATTTTCGACTTAATATTTGATGAAAAACACGAAAAATTATGTTTTCTGCGAAGAATTAACAACCAGAAAATTTACTTTAGAGATTTTCCTAACTATTTTCCAGCTATCCACCCTCGAAATTCGTGTTCAAGGCACCAAAATACATAGGAAAAACTTTGGTGGAGCCGTGGATCTCCATCGGCTACGGAAACTCTCCTAGCTACCTATATTAGTTATAAATGTCCTCCGTATTCAGGTGAAATACCCCGGTGAACATATACATTAAGGTTTGGAAAAATTCTGATGTAAAAGAACCTTTCTAATTTTTTGCGGTTTTTGGTACCAGTCCATAATACAACTTTGTGAACTCTTATGAAAAAAATTGTCATGATTTTCGTTGATACCTTCTGAACTTTTTTGATTCATTAAGTTTTACTAAGGAATAGTAACCTTAATTTTATCGTATTCACAATTAATGAACAATTAAGATCGCTTTAGAATTGAACAGCACTGTAAAGTTTTCAGGAGAGTCCTTCTAGATTGTATTTTAAAAAATTCTTTAGAAATATTTTTCACGTTTTATCATCGTATGAATATATTTATTAAATTATTGGTAAATAAATGATTATAAATCTATGAAATCATTTTTTTTTTTTTTTTTAACGTCGCTATATTTATGCTATGCTATTATTGCTATGCTAATCAGCGACGGAGCTCGTAAGTGTGTTTGTGAACAAAGCACATGTAACGTACAGTGGTGCTTGTATCAATCGGCCGAGAGCGGGATTCGAACTCGGAACCTCGAGATTACGAATCCAACGCTCTACTGAATGAGCCACAGACCGACTCCTATGAGATCATTTAAGAATACGGATGAATCTTTATATTTTCTGTATATTGATTGAAAGGTTAATGAAACTTCACGAACTCTGTGGAAGTAAATCGAGATGAATTATTACAATCTTGTAAAGAGTTTAATAGCTATTAAAGATCCTTAAGAGGAGGTCGAGTATATATGTCCTATTGTAATCAAAAAATTGATTTTTTTACAAAAACTAATAATTTTAGCAAAAAATAAAGAGAAAGCCCCATCTTGTATCATAAAAAGCAATATTTTCTTTGATTAGGAAAAAATTTTTTTATCGATTCCTTTTGAAAAAAACCTTGAAAAACATAAAATATCGAGGTTTGGATGGACAATTCAGTTTTTCAAAGTTTTCTTTGAAACGAAGCGATAAAAATAATTTTTTCTCATAAGAGAAAATATTGCTTTTAGTATACGAGATGGGGCTTTCTTCTTATTTTTTGCTACAATCATAAGGTTTTGCAGAAAATTGAATTTTTTTATTATAAAAGGATAGAGATATACGACCTGCTATTAATAAAATACCGTGAAAATTATTTATGATTCTCAGTAACGATCTTGAAGTTATAAAAAAATATACATATTATTAAATTTTTTTAACTCTTGAAATAGTTAAGCATACCATGGAATTGTTTGATAGTGGAAATAAAGCCATTTTACACGACTAAGCTATAAATTTTTTTGTGAATAAATACAATAAATCGCACTAATTTATTAATACTAGGCAATTTTTCAGTTTATTAATAAGTTAATTTAATTAATACTATGATATGCCCTTCAAAAATCACTATTCAATATATTAGAAATTCATAAAGAATCTGAAGAAGTCATAATCATATTTTTTGATATATGGGGATATCCACAAAACTTTTAATTGTCTAGTAACAGGTCATATTACAGCTGTTACTGGGTTACCGCATGATGCACATTGTTTAAACTAGGTTCAAATCTTTTGTGCTATCCTGTAACTCTATTTCTGATGTATTTAGTAAATGTTTAACAAACGGCGCAGTAGATATTTCTATGAAACATTCATTTTTACACATAAAAAATTACCGTAATTTATCTTATGTGTAAATTTACTTTTTATAGAATTATCTGCTGCGCCGTTTGTGGCACATTTACAAAATATATCAGAAATAGAGTTACAGGATAGCACAAAAGATTATAACCTAGTTTAAATAATGACCTGTTACTAGAGAATTTAAAGTTAGATAGATATCCCCATATAATACCATAGTGGTACACATGAAATTGGAAAGGTTCTAAAAATATATAAATTACAATAACTTTTCTGATGAGGATATATTATTCAGATTAATATTATTTTGAAAATTAGATAACATTATTTTTATTTTTAAGAGCATGACGAAGCTTCCAGTCTTCTAATAATATTTCCAATCCCAAGTTATGAATAAACAATGCGTTTAATAACATTTTTTTGCGACAAAGAAAAAATTTGTAAGATTCAACTCGAGTGCGGACAACTCAAGAAACCCACGAAAATACTACATAAAAGTAATAATACAAACTTTCAATGTAACGTATTTTAAGATTAGGTTTGTCGAGCTTGATATAATTTTCAATCCAAGTTCATAAAAATTTACAAGTTTAAATGATTTTTTATTTTAACAAAATTATTGTATTAACATAGCTTTAGTGCGGACAAGTCATTATATTTGTTTTTCTCATCCGTGCTGAGTAAGCGGCCTATAGCGCATGCGTTTTCGGGGTAGTAAGTAGCTAATAGCGCGCGCTGCGTGTGTTGTTTTTTTGAGGGCGTGTGTTTCACAGCTATGTATAATATTATTTTGTATTAAATCACGTAAATACGTTACATTCTGTAAAATAATGTCACGCAAAAGCGTTAATTAATGTAAAATCGCAAAGGTTTATACAAGCGCAGCGCCCTCATACTGTATCTCATCGACCATATGATGAATTTTATACTCTATCTCGCTTTAACCTCTGACAAAGTAAATCGTATCATCTATTCTTGTATTATTTTTACATTAACGAAATCGTAATTATTCCGTATAAACGTGAAATTGGTGAACTAAAAGTATGTAATTTAATTACAAATAATAGTACCAAAAAGTATTGAAATATACTATTGCGAGTCAGTCGCAGTGTTGGATATCGAGGATGCTCTGGACAAAAAGTTGGATATCCATTAGCCAAGTTCAGAGTATACTACGAAATAAAGGTGGTATCATTGCCAACTTCAGATGATATCTAGTGAAAATATATATAATGCAGACGACGTTAATACGAAAATTCAAAAATTCAAATTGTAATAATTATAAAATGTATATTTTATTGTAAAAAATATCTATTTTATTGTAGAAAATATCTATTTTATAATATATATTTGATTTGTAATAATATTTAAATTTAATTTATTTATTTCTTATTAAATAATAGAATTTGATGTGAAAAAGTGTTTATAAATTATGTTGAAGAGAAATAAATTTTTTTGTACTTAAATATTGTAGTATTTAAATTGATAATCATTATGCTTTTTAAAGTCCTTACCTTAGGTCAAATGAAAAAAAATGAAAAACAAAATAATCAAACAAAATAATAAAGAAAATATAATTTTAAGATATTTATATTAATTACAAATATTTTAATGAAAGGTATGTGTACTGAATTTATGTTACACAAGTAATTTAAATATTTGTAACAAATTTTTTTCTCTAAATTTAATGTGCTAGTTATATTTTTATGTTAGTCATTATTTCGGTACATCATTGATCATATGTTGTAATTGATCATGTGCTACAACAATCATTTATGAAATGATATATAGAAATAAATTATAATAATCATTTTTATTTATTATTAACAATGTATTACAATTATATTCATTTTTATTTTCTCGATAAGAGATTTATTATTTAAAACTATTTTGTTTAAACGCTTTTTTAAAGTGAATTGAGTGTAAACGAACACTGAACATATAATTACATACATCATAGAAGTACTTAAAAATTTCCAAATCATTTTTTAACTTGAAATGTACTGTAACAGTTATGTTTAAATAACACAGATTTTCATCAACCTTTCACATAAACTAAACAAGTGACAACGTCTATTAATTATTTTTTTTATATATTTTATGTACATTAATAGAAAAAATTACATAATCATTAGTTCAATTTTTAATTGTGTTTATTTATTAAATAATTTTTATTTTTATAGTTTTCATGTTGCTTTTGTACCTTGCCTTCTTATGACTTATAAATTAAAAACCACACCACACCGTCCATGTCCTATTGGATTGAGCTTGGTTAAAATTATTAAAGTTGAAGATTGTACTATTTATTTTGAAGGTGTTGACATGGTAGATCAAACACCAGTTTTAGATTTAAAACCGTATATTGCACAGTATGATATCCATTGCATATTGAGAAAATGTTGCAATCTATTGATTTCAAAGAAGAAATAAGAGAAAATAATAAATATACATCAGATGCATCTTCAGTTATTGCAGCTAGTTGGATTGTTAATGATATTGATGAAGCTGTTGCCGCTAATTTAAATGATCACATACGAACTTTAAATAAAAAAACTCTTTACTACACAAATAGTGTTGTAGAAAATCAATCTCCTGTACATGTATCATCTTCATCATCATCTTCTACTTATTCTTTAATAGATGTGTCAAGAGATGAAGAATTTGCGTTAAGACTTCAAGCTGAAGAGTTTCAAGAAAATCTAAATTTTGAAAATATCTATGTAAATAATGAGAATTCAAGTATTTTAGGAGATAATGAACTTGCAGCAATTACGAATTAAAAGTCCAGAAATTATGATGCAGTTAATTCAGAAATCAGTGATGATCAAAATCCTAGAAATTCTAGACTTTTAGAAGGCGCAGATCGTCCAAATGCAGTATGCATGTGTGCATAATTGCTACTTTATTGAAATAGGCTACGTTGATATAATTTTCATGTGTAAAATAAGAATGAAATTTTAAAAATTTCTATCACTAATAGAGTATTTTTACTACAAGGTACCCTCCAAAGCAATCAAGATGTTGCAATGGAAAGTGTAATGGCAGATTATATATAGGTATTTAAAATTCAATACCTTCTATCACAATTCAACTGTACGTGCCTACAAATGTTATGGCTAATTCAGAGAGTAGTGACATGACTCTCGGAGGAATGATAGAAAATAGCAGTGGTATTGGATTACTTTAAAAAGCAAATGAACCATGACGTTAGGCATATTAAAAATTGCATTATGGCTTCATAGATAATCTTATACAGGCAGATACATCAGGATTGGAAATATTTGTACGATGGCTCACTTAATACAAAATGGCAATGATATTTTTGAACTTACGGGAGGTATGTTATTGTCGCATTTTAATTGTTTTTATACTTTTAATTAAAATAAATTAATAAGTTTTAATTGTTTAAAAGATTTTTCATATGTTTTATATTAATTAATGGTATATGTTAAAACTAAAATTAATTTTAAAGGATGAGAGCCAAAGCAGAAAGAACTAATTTATCCACAGGGAAAGTAAACCTATAAAATTAAGTACTGGAAGACTCGCTTATTGTCTTTATGAGAATTATTAATATTCAAGGAAAAATGGAACAGATATAGAATTGGAAGGAACTACAAATATATCAGAAAAATAAGTTTTAGAAACTTTATTTAAAAATTATAAATTAATAAGAGAGTTTCTGCTTATTATTGATTGATTGGAAAGGAACACGATTGATCAACATGATGGATTAATAAAATTTTACGGAGAGAACAGTAGCTTGAAATAATACTTTATACAAATTGTAACATAAAAAAGCTGGTACTTCATTTGCTTCATTTACATGAATAGATACGTCCATGGATTCTGATGCTTCAATTTAACTCTTACATGAATTAGACAAAGACGATGATGCAAGGCCTGTAGAGGTAAGATAAAAAATTATTGGAAAGTAAAATTAATTGACAAAAAAAAAAATTATTGTAGTATTAAAATATTGCCAAAAGTATTATTTATTTTTTTAATAAGTTAAAATTGAATGCTTTATCAATGTAGGTACGTTGCAATCGAGTTAAAAAATTACAAGAAACAGTATGTTATTATTGGAGCCAATTCAATCATTCAATCATAGGACAAAATGTGCATACTTTATCTGGATGAATGGGAAGCAATGGCTCTGATTTAATTGATATTGACAAAGACGAGGTAAATTATCAATTTTTTCTATCAATCCAAAAAAAAATTTTTATTTTATCTTTGATTTTATTTAAAATTTAATAAAATATTGGAAACCTTGAAATTATATTTATTATATTTGTTATTTGTTTTATTGTAATATTAAAAAATGTCTTTTTCCAGTTCAACATTGGCCAAACAAAGCAAGAGAAAAATCAGTTGGAGATGACAATGGTAGAGCAAATGTAAGAATGGCGAGAAATAGTAGAAAAAAAGCAACAAGAAGAATGGCAAGAAAAAATTAATAATTTATTACAGGAAGAAAAGACTGTTCAAACAAAATAACAAGATGAAAAATTATTATGAGAGCAAAAACTAAAGGAAATCCCTACTAAAAAATGTCAGGTGAAAAATCACCTGATTTTTCACTTGATTTCTCACCTGATTTCTCATGCCAAAATCTCATGTGACTATTAGCGTAAAAAAACTAAGTTCCAAACCTATCGAAAAATTCTAAGTTTTATCACGGAAAACAACATTGAGAAGTATGATTCTTTTTCATTTTTCATAATTTGAAATTGATTTTTTATACGTAGAATTTCAATTTTTTAATTTCATTTTTCTGGTCATAGAAATAAATTTCAAACCACTCTAAAAATTATAAGTCCCGATCTTATAATTTTTAACACAAGCCTCTTTTATTTACGTGAGAGAGAGAGAAAGAGAGAGAAAAACATCAAAAACACATGCACAAGAAGCCTCTTTTATTCTTTTATACACTATGAGTTGAATTAAAATGGAAAAAAAGTGTGTACATACTTTTGATAAAACTACACTATTTATAAGTTAAGATTTTAAAGTTTTTATTGTCGTGACCATGTGCGTTCGTTGTTCCTTTACACTAGAAAAAGCAACACATTTAGTAAAATGTTCCTGAGCATTGTCTCAATATAATACATCTCTCATCGTACTTTTTAAAATACAATTCGCTCAAATTTATATAAACGTAACGTGCACAGTATCGCTTGTCTTTTCTTTCTCGTTATGAGAGAAACATAGACAGAATACAATAGTTCATAAATACGAGCGTATATTTCTTTTAGCAATAGTTTGCGTTAGGCCAAGTCTGTTGTCGAGAGATATTTTCGCTTGACGCACGAGAGGTGCCGACAGGAGGCGCATGAGTCGTTTCAGCTATAGCTAAATGTGTTGCTTTTTCTAGTGTAAAGGAACAACGGACGCACGTGGTTACGATAGTAAAAACTTTAAAATCTTAACTTATAAATAGTGTAGTTTTATCAATAGTATGTACACACTTTTTTTCCCATTTTAATTCAACTCATAAATAGTGTATAAAAGAATAAAAGAGGCTTCTTGTGCATGTGTTTTTGATGTTTTTCTCTCTTCTTCTCTCTCTCACGTAAATAAAAGAGGCTTGTGTTAAAAATTATAAGATCGGGACTTATAATTTTTAGAGTGGTTTGAAATTTATTTCTATGACCAGAAAAATGAAATTAAAAAATTGAAATTCTACGTATAAAAAATCAATTTCAAATTATGAAAAATGAAAAAAGAATCATACTTCTCAATGTTGTTTTCCGTGATAAAAACTTAGAATTTTTCGATAGGTTTGGAACTTAGTTTTTTTACGCTAATAGTCACATGAGATTTTGGCATGAGAAATCAGGTGAGAAATCAAGTGAAAAATCAGGTGATTTTTCACCTGACATTTTTTAGTAGGGAATGGAAGCAGCTTAAAAAGAAAAGGAAAAAATGCATGTACAATTACAGAATTTTGAAAAAAGATAAATGCAACCAAATAAGTATTGAAAGATAGTCGGATGCATTCTCAATAATTGTAATATTTATAAGAATCGTAAATTCATTGCTTGTTTTTGGAAGTTTTAGCTACAACATCTCATCCAATACATTTGAATAAATGTACCATAATAGAAATAGCAAAAATCAAAAATTTAAAAAAATTTCCTATTTTATAAAGTATTGATTTAACCGATAGTAATGAAAGTATAAGCAATAGTAGTATTAACAGTTTTAAAAAGAGGATGTCATTGAAAAAGTTAACAAAATAATGGATTAAGAATGAACGTGTAGTATATGATCTGAACTTTTTGTAAGAGTTATGACGTTGAATTGCACTTATACATTTTGTAGACATTGCATTGGCTCTTGGATAAAAATGTACTAATTGTCCAACTGATATTATTTCTATGACAAGATCTCTAGTACTAAATAATTTAATAGATAAAGTGCTTGAAAGTTTAACACCTGAACAAATGCAAAAAAGGAAACAACGGATTAAAAAAAGAAAAGTAAGTAAATATGTGTGAAAAAAATTTTTGATAAAATTTTATTAAATCATTTTATACAAACTGTCATTTAAAATGATTTAAAAATTTAATTTTTTGTATTTCAGGATTATAAACTATGCCAAGTTTTATAAAGAACAAATCTAGTGGATGCTGCCGTCGAAAAGTTTTAAATTCATTTTATTTTTTCAGTCATAAATTTCAGTTGACAACAACAGAAGGAAACACGATACAAATTTTTAATTTATAAGTCATAAGAAGGCAAGGTACAAAAGCAACATGAAAACTGTAAAAATAAAAAATTATTTAATAAATAAACACAATTAAAAATTGAACTAATGATTATGTAATTTTTTCTATTAATGTACATAAAATATATAAAAAAAAAATAATTAATAGACGTTGTCACTTGTTTAGTTTATGTGAAAGGTTGATGAAAATCTGTGTTATTTAAACATAACTGTTACAGTACATTTCAAGTTAAAAAATGATTTGGAAATTTTTAAGTACTTCTATGATGTATGTAATTATATGTTCAGTGTTCGTTTACACTCAATTCACTTTAAAAAAGCGTTTAAACAAAATAGTTTTAAATAATAAATCTCTTATCGAGAAAATAAAAATGAATATAATTGTAATACATTGTTAATAATAAATAAAAATGATTATTATAATTTATTTCTATATATCATTTCATAAATGATTGTTGTAGCACATGATCAATTACAACATATGATCAATGATGTACAGAAATAATGACTAACATAAAAATATAACTAGCACATTAAATTTAGAGAAAAAATTTGTTACAAATATTTAAATTACTTGTGTAACATAAATTCAGTACACATACCTTTCATTAAAATATTTGTAATTAATATAAATATCTTAAAATTATATTTTCTTTATTATTTTGTTTGACTATTTTGTTTTTCATTTTTTTCATTTAACCTAAGGTAAGGACTTTAAAAAGCATAATGATTATCAATTTAAATACTACAATATTTAAGTACAAAAAAATTTATTTCTCTTCAACATAATTTATAAACACTTTTTCACATCAAATTCTATTATTTAATAAGAAATAAATAAATTAAATTTAAATATTATTACAAATCAAATATATATTATAAAATAGATATTTTCTACAATAAAATAGATATTTTTACAATAAAATATACATTTTATAATTATTACAATTTGAATTTTTGAATTTTCGTATTAACGTCGTCTGCATTATATATATTTTCACTAGATATCATCTGAAGTTGGCAATGATACCACCTTTATTTCGTAGTATACTCTGAACTTGGCTAATGGATATCCAACTTTTTGTCCAGAGCATCCTCGATATCCAACACTGGTCAGTCGTACGGCAGATATGAGAGAGAGAGAGAGTCTCGGGCAATGGCGCTATTCGCTACGCTCGTGCGCCAACTTGCCCTCGTGCGCAATAGTCAACTAAACCTTACTCGTTACACAATATACTATTAATTTACGAATTTAAAATGATATTAATGAAATAAAAAAAAGCAAAACTTGATTGCTGTAGCTCCAACATCAGATAAATATTACGGAAAGAAACATAATGAATCACCCAAATTCACAATTTTATAAATTACAACTGAATCACTGGAAAAATAGTTGCATACAATAGACTTTTCCAAATTTTATGAGTAACGGCTTATAATTGAAATTTCAATGTCGGAACGATTCGGAAAACTTGAAACATTTATCAATTTTCATTTCATAATAGTTCTTAACAGCAGGCCGAAGTAGAACCTGATACCGACCGAGTAACAATTGAGTTGTTTGTTATTTACTCCAGTATTAATCGGTGTATCTTCAAAATAAAGGTTGATCGCAATAGATATTATTATAATGAATATCTATGCACAAGAAAAAAAATCTACCGATTTGTTTTTGAGAAAAGTAAGGAACGCCGAAGTAAATGATTATGTTTATAATATTTTCGCGTTCCTTACTTTTCTCAAAAACAAAGCGATAGATTTTTTTCTTCTTTGCATAAATATTTGTAATAATAATATCTATTGCGCTTAACCTTCAATTTGCAGATACAATGATTAATACTTGAGTAAATAACAAAAATGCCAATTAGACAAGGACAGCGAATCCGGCCTGCTCTTAAACATTCTTTAAAGACCGGAAAAATATTTGTTCCGATTCTTTTAGAAATTTTAGGTCATTTTAACGAGGATATAACTGATGATGATGTAACAAAATTCAACTGCAATAATCACAAATTTTCCAATCGAAAACGTTTCCATAAATAATTTCCATAACTTTATAATTTCCGCAAAATAATCATAATCTTCATAATTCTGCAAAAATGACGATTTATATTGACTTTTTCATAAATTTAAGTAAATTATAGAAATTTTCTCAAATTCAATTTACTTGTTTTTGTCATAAAAAACGAAAGATAATTAGTCTCAAAGCAGACTTAACGTAGGTAAATATTATTTTTTTATATACGCTTTTCTTATATTCGCCTTCATGTCTGTTTGCATGTTTGTCTGTCTGTAATCAAATCTTGCGCGCTCGATTTCAGGCACTTTTTGACAGATATAAATTCTGACAATTGGCATAGACTTTGGTCTTGGATGACAATACAATAATCAGTTGTCATTTTGGTACCTGGACATCCAGGTCGATGATAATGGGTGTGAAAAGTCATCTCCGAGGAAGTATAAATGGGGAGACTTTCTTTGGGTCAAGGCGAGTTTCTCGGGGTTTTCAGGGTTGCTAAAACCGAATTTGAGATCAAACAATTGCCACAAAGTGATGCACGTTGTCCAGAATACGCATGGACGTCGTCTCCGAGGAAGTACAAGTGGGGAGGCTTTCTCTGGGTCGAGGTGGGTTCCCGGGAGATTTTGGGGCTGCTAAAACCTAATTCAAGGTTTGAAAGTGAATCTATAATGCATAATAATGATTTAGGATGAAGAGGTCGAACTGGAGTACCAAGTCGCCGATAACGGATGTACCTGAGTGTAATCTTCGAAAAGTCTGGTTGCAATGTAACTCTAAATGATAATAAAAACAATTTTAACTTAAAAATAGAAAATACAAAATTTTAAAAACATGCTTTAAAAATAAAATACAATAATTGAATAAATAGACTAAAAAGTATAAAATAAATAAATTAACTTTTTTAAATTTTTTAAATAATAGCGCTTATTACCTGTATATCGGAATGATGTTTGATGAAAAAATGTTAAAATTATTCACTAATTACAATAGTAATATGCTTTCTCGAAGTTAAATTTCGCTGGCATTATTCGAACGGAAAATTCATAAATTAGTAGGGATACTACCGCAAATTTATATGCGAGATGATTTGTATGAATGATCTTTATATATGGGTATCGACTACGAGTAAATCAACATATTTCATGGAACTTGCATGAATCTTAAACAATTGTTCTTTTAAAATCTTTTTATTTCCGAGTATTCTCCAACCTAATCAAACAACCTTAGAATCGAAATCTAAAAGAATCTCCAAGTTTCATTTGACGTAGTCCCTGCAAATATCTGTAAACTTCATAATCGGTATGGAAAATTTCAAAATTCATTCATATAGACGATTTCCAGGTAGCCAGGATCACCTGATGAGATGACATCTCGGGAAACGTACATGTTATTAATAAATAATGGCTAAATTTCAAAAGATATTCTTGTAGACAATGTTTATCTTACTCGGAACATCCATGTTTGGCTAGATAACATTTGAAACAACTTCAAAGTAGTTATTAAACTATAAGTTGAATTTCAAAAGTTTTAGCTGTAGATGATGTTTAAATTGTCATCAACACCTAGGTATCCAAAGACGGCGATCGTGGGTACCACAGCATAATAAATAACTATTTTTAAATATTGTCTACATCGATAAGGTAATGTATATATATATATATATATATATATATATATATATATATATATAAAAGTTAAATATGTGTTTGTATGTGTGAGCGTGTGCGTGTGCGTATGAGTTGAAATTAAATGTTCCATATAAACTTGAATAAACCTGTGTGTGTTCAAGTGCGATTCTACATGAAATGTCCCTTATGTATATATATATATGTTTATATCATGCTTGTAAGTCGACATGAAAAGTCCCACGTACATGAACGCGTGTGTGCATGCATGCGAATTGACATGAAACGTCTCATATATATAAACCTAAGGGTACTTAGATAGGTGTGTACAAGTTGTCATGAAATGATATATATATATATATAGAAAAACCTGTGCTTGCAGTACGTGCAAGTTGACATGAAATGTCCCATATATATATATATATATATATATATATATATATATATATATATATATATATATATTAGAAACAAAAAAATTGCGGGTAAACGTGAGCAATTTGATATGAAATGGACCATATATACATATGCAAAAACCTGTCAGTAAGGTCGTACATGAGTTGACATGAAGAGTCGCATGTATATAAAAGCGTGTATGCATGAATGCAAATTGACATGAAACGTCGCATATATGTAAACCTGAAGGAACTCGGATAGGTGTGTGAAAGTTGTCACGAAATGTTCCATATATATAGAAAAGCCTGTGATTATGAGTACATACGAGTTAACATGAAATGTCCTATATATATATATATATAATCCTGTGTGGGTGCATGCGCATTGGCATGAAATGTCCCATATATATAAACCTGTATGTGCGTGCGTTGAAATTTACAGAAAAAAATCCCATGTATATTAACGTGTGTGTGCATGAATGAAAATTGACACGAAACGTCCCATGTATGAAAACCTGAGAACTCGGATAGGTGTGTGAGAGTTGTCATGAAATGTTCCATATATATAGATGAGCCTGTGATTATGAGTATGTACAAGTTGACATGAAATGTCCCATATATATATATATATATATATATATATATATATATATATATATATATATAATGCTGTGTGTGTGTATGTGTGCGTGCGCATTGGCATGAAATGTCCCATATATATATATATATATATATATATATATATATATATATATATATATATATATATAATGCTGTGTGTGTGTATGTGTGCGTGCGCATTGGCATGAAATGTCCCATATATATATATAAACCTGTATGTGTGTGCGTTGAAATTTACATAAAAAATCCCATGTATATTAACGTGTGTGTGCATGAATGAAAATTGACATGTAACGTCCCATATATGCGAACCTGAAGGAACTTGGATAGGTATGTGAGAGTTGTCATGAAATGTTCCATATATATAGAGAAGCCTGTGATCATGAGTACGTACAAGTTAACATGAAATGTCCCATATATATATATATATATATATATATATATATATATATATATATATATATATATATATATATATGTATATATATATAATCCTGTGTGTGTGCATGCGCATTGGCATGAAATGTCCCATATATATAAACCTGTATGTGCGTGCGTTGAAATTTACAGAAAAAATCCCATGTATATCAACGTGTGTGTGCATGAATGAAAATTGACACGAAACGTCCTATGTATGAAAACCTGAGAACCCGGATAGGTGTGTGAGAGTTGTCATGAAATGTTCCATATATATAGATGAGCCTGTGATTATGAGTATGTACAAGTTGACATGAAATGTCTCATATATATATATATATATATATATATATATATATATATATATATATATATATATATATATATAATGCTGTGTGTGTGTATGTGTGCTTGCGCATTGGCATGAAATGTCCCATATATATATATATATATATATATATATATATATATATATATATATATATATATATATATATATATATATATATATATATATATATATATATATATATATATATATATATATATATATATATATATATAAACGTATGTACGCGGCATTATGCTGACTCATACAGTACAGCCTTTGTTTAGTGTCCTGCACACGTCGCGGGTGTGTGGCAGTCTCCTATGTTATCCCTTCCTTTGTTACTTACGCATATGTTAAATACGAATTTATTAAAACTTTGATTGGTGGGTGCGTTTTTGTTTTGTAGAATTTTTTCGTAACTCAACTCAAGAAAAATCTACTGTATGGAATTGTCAGCACAAGTATCAATAAATAAATGAAAAACGGGTGGCATTATGCGGACGTCAGCATAAGTACGCTAATGTCTGCATAAGTCACGATTCATCTATGATTTTGTCTGCATAATACCTCATTCATAAAAATATATATATATATATATATATATATATATATATATATATATATATATAATGCTGTGTGTGTGTATGTGTGCGTGCGCATTGGCATGAAATGTCCCATATATATAAACCTGTATGTGTGTGCGTTGAAATATACATAAAAAATCCCATGTATATTAACGTGTGTGTGCATGAATGAAAATTGACATGAAACATCCCATATATGCGAACCTGAAGGAACTTGGATAGGTATGTGAGAGTTGTCATGAAATGTTCCATATATATAGAGAAGCCTGTGATCATGAGTACGTACGAGTTGACCCGAAATGTCCCATGTATATATATATATACATACATAATCCTGTGTGTGTGCATGCGCATTGGCATGAAATGTCCCATATATATAAACCTGTCTGTGGGTGCTTTCTAATTGACGTGGAATGTCCCACGTATGTATGTATGTATGTATATATATATATATATATATATATATATATATATATATATATATATATATATATATATATATATATATATATATATATATATCAACTTGTCTGTATGTGTGCGTTTGGGTCGACACGAAATGTTGCATATATATGAGCCCAGGTGCGTATGTGCGCGTCCACATATGTTTTTCTATATACATATATATGATAAAAATTCCTTTAAAACGTTTAATTAAAAAGGAATTATGGAATTTTTAATTAAAGCCCTCGAATTCACAAATCATAATCATAACTGACGCTCTTTCAATTCACGATTACATTTTGATTTCTTAATTGAAATTTATTTAATTAAGGATTCCTTTTGATTTTGGAATTAAAGCCCTTTCAATTCACGATTAAATTTTGATTTCTTAATTGAAATTTATTCAATTAAGAATTCCTTTTGATTTTGGAATTAAAGCCCTTTCAATTCACGATTACATTTTGATTTCTTAATTGAAATTTATTTAATTAAGGATTCCTTTTGATTTTGGAATTAAAGCCCTTTCAATTCACGATTAAATTTTGATTTCTTAATTGAAATTTATTTAATTAAGAATTCCTTTTGATTTTGTAATTAAAGCCCTTTCAACTCACGATTACATTTTGATTTCTTAATTGAAATTTATTTAATTAAGAATTCCTTTTGATTTTTTAATTAAAGCCTTTTCAATTCACGATTAGATTTTGATTTGTTAATTAAAATATTTTTAATTATTAATTTAAAAGGAATTGATAATTAAATAAAACTCTAATTACGAATTCAAAAAGGATTTGTGAATTAAAATTTATTTAAAGCCCAAAATGATTTAAATTTTTGCAACCCTGGATTTATGTAATAACTTTTATTCTCATCATAAGTTATTTCATGAAATATTTCAAAAAGATTTCTAAATTATTTCATGTAAGATTTATTGAGACTTTACCAAAATATTACATGAATTATTTCATGAAAGCTTTTTGAATGCATCTTGAAATGATTCGGTGAAAGAATACCTTAGATTATTCCGAAAATCTTTCTAAATTATTTTCTAATTTTAATCGTTGGAAGATTTCTGAGTTTTTTCTTGTTTCCTTTCAAGAAGTCTTTTCAAAGTCCTTTCAGTAAGGATTTATGTAATAACTTTTATTCTCATCATAAGTTATTTCATGAAATATTTCAAAAAGATTTCAAAATTATTTCATGTATGATTTCTTGAGACTTCACTAAAATATTACATGAATTATTTCATGAAAGCTTTTTGGAAGAATCTTGAAATTATTCGGTGAAAAAATAACTTAGATTATTCCAAAAATCTTCCTGAATTATTTTACGACTGAAACCTTCGAAAGATTTCTGAGTTCTTTCTTGTTTCCTTTCAAGAAGTCTTTTCAAAGTCCTTTCAGTAAGGATTTATGTAATAACTTTTATTCTCATCATAAGTTATTTCATGAAATATTTCAAAAAGATTTCTAAATTATTTCATGTAAGATTTCTTGAGACTTTACCAAAATATTACATGAATTATTTCATGAAAGCTTTTTGAATGAATCTTCGAATGATTCGGTGAAAGAATACCTTAGATCATTCTGAAAATCTTTCTAAATTATTTTATAAATTGAATCGTTGGAAGATTTCTGAGTTCTTTCTTGTTTCCTTTCAAGAAGTCTTTTCAAAGTCCTTTCAGTAAGGATTTATGTAATAACTTTTATTCACATCATAAGTTATTTCATGGAATATTTCAAAAAGATTTCTAAATTATTTCTTGTATGATTTTTTGAGTCTTTACCTAAATATTACATGAATTATTTAATAAAAGCTTTTTGAATGAATCTTGAAATGATTCGGTGAAAGAATACCTTAGATCATTCCGAAAATCTTTCTAAATTATTTTCTGATTTTAATCGTTGGAAGATTTCTGAGTTCTTTCTTGTTTCCTTTCAAGAAGTCTTTTCAAAGTCCTTTCAGTAAGGATTTATGTAATAACTTTTATTCTCATCATAAGTTATTTCATGAAATATTTCAAAAAGATTTCTAAATTATTTCATGTATGATTTTTTGAGACTTTACCAAAATATTACATGAATTATTTCATAAAAGCTTTTTGAATAAATCTTGAAATGATTCGGTGAAAGAATACCTTAGATCATTCCGAAAATCTTTCTAAATTATTTTCTGATTTTGATCGTTGGAAGATTTCTGAGTTCTTTCTTGTTTCCTTACAAGAAGTCTTTTCAAAGTCCTTTCAGTAAGGATTTATGTAATAACTTTTATTCTCATCATAAGTTATTTCATGAAATATTTCAAAAAGAATTCTAAATTATTTCATGTAAGATTTATTGAGACTTTACCAAAATATTACATGAATTATTTCATGAAAGCTTTTTGAATGCATCTTGAAATGATTCGGTGAAAGAATACCTTAGATTATTCCGAAAATCTTTCTAAATTATTTTCTAATTTTAATCGTTGGAAGATTTCTGAGTTCTTTCTTGTTTCCTTTCAAGAAGTCTTTTCAAAGTCCTTTCAGTAAGGATTTATGTAATAACTTTTATTCTCATCATAAGTTATTTCATGAAATATTTCAAAAGATTTCAAAATTATTTCATGTATGATTTCTTGAGACTTCACTAAAATATTACATGAATTATTTCATGAAAGCTTTTGGAAGAATCTTGAAATTATTCGGTGAAAAAATAACTTAGATTATTCCAAAAATCTTCCTGAATTATTTTACGACTGAAACCTTCGAAAGATTTCTGAGTTCTTTCTTGTTTCCTTTCAAGAAGTCTTTTCAAAGTCCTTTCAGTAAGGATTTATGTAATAACTTTTATTCTCATCATAAGTTATTTCATGAAATATTTCAAAAAGATTTCTAAATTATTTCATGTAAGATTTCTTGAGACTTTACCAAAATATTACATGAATTATTTCATGAAAGCTTTTTGAATGAATCTTCGAATGATTCGGTGAAAGAATACCTTAGATCATTCTGAAAATCTTTCTGAATTATTTTATAAATTGAATCGTTGGAAGATTTCTGAGTTTTTTCTTGTTTCCTTTCAAAAAGTCTTTTCAAAGTCCTTTCAGTAAGGAATCGTGTAATATTTCATGTCTTAACTTTCGTTTCCTTTTTGGTAATATTTTCGTAAAGACTTTGTAATCTTCCTGTGTATTATTTCATAAATTCTTTTCAAAAGAAAATAGTTATCTTTTTAAGTTCTTTTTAAATGCTTTCAACGTATTATTACTTGTAATATTTCATGAAATTATTTCAAAATTCTTTCATGCTGTGTGGGATACATATTACGTATATCATATTTTATCCCGAGCAAATAATACATATTTCACATTATTTGTTAGTGATATAAGAGAATTGTAGAGGGCGCCCTAAAAATCGCTGATATAGAACTGCTTTCGACATAATATGATAAACGGAATATGTGCATTTTGTGAAAGATTGATAAATCAACATGGATTAATCTTATGTCATGGTTTTTTAAAATTAAGACATAAAAATTAGTAAGTCATTTAACCGATTTTGATATAGGTACATAAAATAATATATATGATTTTTTATAAAGAAATAAAAAGAGGTATTGCAATTATTTGGAATAAAAAAAAATGAAATAAAACTTTTCTATTAAAGTAATTGTAAAGAAAAGAAATTAACGCTGTGACACGTTGGCGCGCTATATCATCCTGGAAGCCCCCCCCCCCTGATTGTTCTTCATCAATCATTTTTTAGATATAAAATTATTATAATAGTATTGACTACCTTTTATTATTAATCTTATTAATTTCAAAAATGATTATAAAATTTTGTAATATACAGAGGCGGTGACTGGCCATTTTCCTGGGTATAGAGTTAGCATGAGTCAAATGAGAATAAGAGTGTTTAGTGTAAAAATAAATTGTCTTTTTGAATTCTTTTTAATAAAATAATTTATTAATTTATCGATATTCAACTCATCAAATGATTATTCTCAAATTTCACATATTACATATATCGTATTTTGTAATAAGCATATAATACCTATTTTGTATTATTTAATCTGAAGATATTACGTATTATACAATTTTTTGTTTTTCTATATACCAACCAACGAAACATTTGATTGTGACAATTACATATTTAATTCCTTATCAGAGTCGTTTAAAATTGGTTTTTAAATTTACCAAAAATTTGTTTGTACATGTGATACTTATTGATATTTAGGTACGAGCAATCTTAATGAGATTGATCTTAATAACCTTTATGACATAGTTTATGATAGAATATTATTGAAAAATATTTTTATACAAGAGATTAGCTTAAAATATCAAAGTTTATTATTAAAAATACGAAATGTCTATTAGCATTGAATATTTGCACATATTACGTATATCGTAATATTTCCTAAGAAAATAATACATATATCACATTATTTTGTGTTCATATAAGGAAATTGCAAAGAGCGCCCCAAAAATCGCATGTACAAAAGCGGTTTCGAAAGATTCGGTTCAATTTGGTAGGGTGAGGGAAGTGCCTCGACCAATCACCGAAGGTTTTGTGGAAAGTGGTGGGATGGAAAAATTAAGTATTATTATTCGAAATATATACATACTACGTATATCATATTTTATCCCAAGCATATAATACATATTTCACATTATTTGTTAGTGATATAGGAAAATGATAGAGGGAGCCCCAAAAATCACATGGATGGAAGCGGTTTCGAAAGTTTCGGTTCAATTTGGTAGGGTGGGGAAAGTGCCTCGACCAATCACCGAAGGTATTGTGGAAAGTCGTGGGATGGAAAAATTAAGTATTATTATTCGAAATATATACATATTACGTATATCATATTTTATCCCGAGCATATAATACATATTTCACATTATTTGTTGATGATATGAGAAAATTGCAGAGGGTGCCCCAAAAATCGCATGTATAGAAGAGGTTTCAGAAGTTTCGGTTCAATTTGGTAGGGTGGGGGAAGTGCCTCGACCAATCACCGAAGGTATTGTGGAAAGTGGTGGGATGGAAAAATTAAGTATTATTATTTGAAAGATTTACATATTACGTATATCATATTCTATCCCGAGCATATAATACATATTTCACATTATTTGTTGATGATATAAGAAAATTGCAAAGAGCGCCCCAAAAATCGCGTGTATAGAAGCGGTTTCGAAAGATTCGGTTCAATTTGGCAGGGTGAGGGAAGTGCCTCGACCAATCAATGAAGGTTTTGTGAGAAGTGGTGTGATGGAAAAATTAAGTATTATTATTCGAAAGATTTACATATTACGTATATCATATTCTATCCCGAGCATATAATACATATTTCACATTATTTGTTGATGATATAAGAAAATTGCAGAGGGCGCCCCAGAAATCGCATGTATAGAAGCGGTTTCGGAAGATTCGGTTCAATTTAGTAGGGTGGGAAAAGTGCCTCGACCAATCACCGAAGATTTTGTGGAAAGTGGTGGGATGGAAAAATTAAGTATTATTATTCGAAATATATACATATTACGTATATCATATTTTATCCCAAGCATATAAAACATATTTTACATTATTTGTTGATGATATAAGAAAATTGCAGAGGGCGCCCTAAAAATCGCATGTATAGAAGCGGTTTCGAAAGATTCGGTTCAATTTGGTAGGGTGGGGAAAGTGCCTCGACCAATCATCTAAGGTTTTGTGGAAAGTGGTGGGATGGAAAAATTAAGTATTATTATTCGAAATATATACATATTACGTATATCATATTTTATCCCGAGCATATAATACATATTTCACATTATTTGTTGATGATATGAGAAAATTGCAAAGAGCGCCCCAAAAATCGCGTGTATAGAAGCGGTTTCGAAAGATTAAGTTCAATTTGGCAGGGTGAGGGAAGTGCCTCGACCAGTCACCGAAGGTTTTGTGGGAACTGGTGGGATGGAAAAATTAGGTATTATTATTCGAAAAATATACATATTATGTATATCATATTCTATCTAAAGCATATAATACATATATCACATTATTTGTTACTGAAATAGGAAAATTATAAAGGGAGCACAAAGAATCGCATGGATGGAAGTAGTTTCGAAAGATGTGGTTCAATCTGGTTGGGTGGTGGAAGTGCCTCGACCAATCACCGAAGGTATTGTGGAAAGTGGTGGGATGGAAAAATTAAGTATTATTATTCGAAATATATACATATTACGTATATCATATTTTATCCCGAGCATATAATACATATTTCACATTATTTGTTGATGATATAAGAAAATTGCAAAGAGCGCCCCAAAAATCGCGTGTATAGAAGCGGTTTCGAAAGATTCGGTTCAATTTGGCAGGGTGAGGGAAGTGCCTCGACCAATCAATGAAGGTTTTGTGGAAAGTGGTGTGATGAAAAAATTAAGTATTATTATTTGAAAGATTTACATATTACGTATATCATATTCTATCCCGAGCATATAATACATATTTCACATTATTTGTTGATGATATAAGAAAATTGCAGAGGGCGCCCCAGAAATCGCATGTATAGAAGCGGTTTCGGAAGATTCAGTTCAATTAAGTAGGGTGGGGGAAGTGCCTCCACCAATCACCGAAGATTTTGTGGAAAGTGGTGGGATGGAAAAATTAAGTATTATTATTCGAAATATATACATATTACGTATATCATATTTTATCCCGAGCATATAAAACATATTTTACATTATTTGTTGATGATAAAAGAAAATTGCAGAGGGCGCCCCAAAAATCGCATGTATAGAAGCGGTTTCGAAAGATTCGGTTCAATTTGGTAGGGTGAGAAAGTGCCTCGACCAATCATCGAAGGTTTTGTGGAAAGTGGTGGGATGGAAAAATTAAGTATTATTATTTGAAATATATACATATTACGTATATCATATTTTATCCTGAGCATATAATACATATTTTACATTATTTGTTGATGATATAAGAAAATTGCAAAAAGCTCCCCAAAAATCGCATGTATAGAAGAGGTTTCGAAAGATTTGGTTTAATTTGGTAGGGTGGGGGAAGTGTCTCGATCAATCACCAAAGGTTTTGTGAAAAGTGGTGGGATAGAAACATTAAGTATTATTATTCGAAATACATACATATTACGTATATCATATTTTACCCTGAGCATATAATACATATGGGTAAATCTTTCATAATGTTAAAATTTCACCTGCAACAAAATAAAAAAAAAAATACAGGCACACGTGTGAAACTAATTTTCTCTGAATGTTGACGTATTATAATGAAAGAAAAAAATCGTGTTACTCACTTTTAAGGGTAGTCTTTTTAACAAACATCAAAAGACAGATTTTCGAGTAAATTTTTCATAGTGTTAAAATTTACTTTTAATAAATTAAAAAAAATTGAAGACACATGTATCAAATTTATTTTTTTTAAATGTTGATATATTAAAATGATAATAAAAGAAAAAATCGCATTACTCACTTTTGAAGATAGCTTTTTTTAATATAAGACATTTAAATATATTCATTATTATCACACCCAGGTATAATATTTTACCTATCTCAGATCAGTTTTTTAAGTATTTTGGGCTATAATAGATCATTTTCCATTGAGCTTTTTCATTTTTACATGTTTAATATGTTACAGAAAATATTTAAATACGCAATTTACATTAATAATTACAAAATTTTTTGTAATAAATAAAATATGCCAGAAATGGCAATTTTTTTTGGAAAATTCATTTTTGGCGATTCGGGTATTAAAATTGAGTGATATTAGTTACCCAATGGCTTTTGGGATTCCTGATTACAAATCATAAGTGAGTGGAATATCAATTTATTTTTGCTAAAATTGTCAATCTTAGGGTATGAAATTTGACATAGATTTGTGTAGTTTATGTTTTCGAATAAAAATACTTATATTCCTTTTAACCAAATATTTTAGTTTATTTAATAAACATTAAATCTAAAAATTTTAAATTTAAAATCTAGAAATTTCAGTGATGATTCAACTCAACGTTCTAGGTGTAAGCTATTAAATACATACTAAAACTGAGCTTTTTAAAGTTTAAACTCTTTAGAATTAAAACATTGATAGAAACTAGGTAATCGATGTAAATTTGGAAAATTTAATAGCCGGGAAAAATTCAATGATTTCCAGAATACTCGAAATAATACTTCAAAAGCAACTTAAACATTACATTGAGTATTATAAAATAGTAAATTACAAAGTTCACAACAGAGAAAAGATGAATCAAAGCTTAGGTTTTCATATTAGTGGATAAAAACCTATTTTCAAAAGTGAGTCACGTTTTTTAAGTATAATTTCAAACATACAAAGAACTTTATCTACACTAGGCACACGTTCCTAATAAAAAAATTTCTCTTTGTGATTCTAAATATTACCTTTTGATGTAGTTTAAAATGTCACCGCTGAATAGTCTTTTTTACAGCATCGTATTTTCCAGAAAAAAGTAAAATATATAAATTTTTGGTAACATTTTAATAACCTTTCAGAAAGTACTTTTGTTAACAGGCACACACACATGCTCTTGATTTTCCAAAAGTATGTGTATAGATAAAGCTTTGGTGTGAATTTCAAATAAAAAAAGCAGAAGTCATTTTTTTATAACGGTAATTTATCATTTTACATGGCCTGGTAACATTTAAATTTCAAAAAAAAAACCCCTTTTCCCCATCCGCCATAAAATGACACGTCTAATTATCATTAAAAATATAACAAAATTAGTTTCTAATAACTCAATAAATCAGTGAACATTTGCTAACAAGATGTGCTATCTCATATTTAGGAGAAATGACGCAGTAACATGATTTTTAAAAGTATGAAAGAATTACCCATATATCACATTATTTGTTAGTGATATAAGAAAATCATAGAGGGCGCCCCAAAAATCGCATGTATGGGAGCGGTTTCGAAAGATTTTGTTTAATTTGGTAGGGTGGGGGGATTTCCTTGACCAATCACCGAAGGTTTTGTGAGAAGTAGTGGGATGAAAAAATTAGGTATTATTATTCGTAAAATATACATATTATGTATATCATATTCTATCTGAAGCATATAATACATATATCACATTATTTGTTACTGAAATAAGAAAATTATAGAGGAAGCCCAAAAAATCGCATGGATGGAAGCGGTTTCGAAAGATGCGGTTCAATCTGGTTGGGTGGGGGAAGTGCCTCGATTAATCACCGAAGGTTTTGTGGACAGTGGTGGGATGGGAAAATTCAGTATTATTATTCAAAATATATACATATCACGTATATCATATTTTATCCCGAGCATACAATACATATTTTACATTATTTGTTGATGATATAAGAAAATTGCAGAAGGCTCCCCAAAAATCGCATAGATGGAAGCGGTTTCAAAAGTTTCGGTTCAATTTGGTAGGGTGGGAGAAGTACCTCCGACCAATCACCGAAGGTTTTGTGAAAAGTGGTGGGATGGAAACATTAAGTATTATTATTCGAAATACATACATATTACGTATATCATATTTTACCCTGAGCATATAATACATATATCACATTATTTGTTAGTGATATAAGAAAATCATAGAGGGCGCCCCAAAAATCGCATGTATAGGAGCGGTTTCGAAAGATTTTGATTAATTTGGTAGGGTGGGGGGATTTCCTTGACCAATCACCGAAGGTTTTGTGGGAAGTGGTGGGATGGAAAAATTAGGTATTATTATTCGAAAAATATACATATTATGTATATCATATTCTATCTGAAGCATATAACACATATATCACATTATTTGTTACTGAAATAGGAAAATTATAGAGGGAGCCCAAAAAATCGCATGGATGGAAGCGGTTTTGAAAGATGCGGTTCAATCTGGTTGGGTAGGGGAAGTGCCTCGATTAATCACCGAAGGTTTTGTGGACAGTGGTAGGATGGGAAAATTCAGTATTATTATTCGAAATATATACATATCACGTATATCATATTTTATCCCGAGCATACAATACATATTTCACATTTTTTGTTGATAATATAAGAAAATTGCAAAAGGCGCCCCAAAAATCGCATGGTTGGAAGCGGTTTCAAAAGTTTCGGTTCAATTTGGTGAGGTGGGAGAAGTACCTCCGACCAATCACCGAAGGTTTTGTGAAAAGTGGTGGGATGGAAACATTAAGCATTATTATTCGAAATACATACATATTACGTATATCATATTTTACCCTGAGCATATGATACATATATCACATTATTTGTTAGTGATATAAGAAAATCATAGAGGGCGCCCCAAAAATCGCATGTATGGGAGCGGTTTCGAAAGATTTTGTCTAATTTGGTAGGGTGGGGGAATTTCCTTGACCAGTCACCGAAGGTTTTGTGGGCACTGGTGGGATGGAAAAATTAGGTATTATTATTCGAAAAATATACATATTATGTATATCATATTCTATCTGAAGCATATAATACATATATCACATTATTTGTTGATGATATAAGAAAATTGCAGAAGGCGCCCCAAAAATCGCATGAATAGAAGCGGTATCAAAAGTTTCGGTTCAATTTGGTAGGGTGGGAGAAGTACCTCCGACCAATCACCAAAGGTTTTGTGAAAAGTGGTGGGATGGAAACATTAAGTATTATTATTCGCAATACATACATATTACGTATATCATATTTTACTCTGAGCATATAATATATATATCACTTTATTTGTTAGTGATATAAGAAAATCATAGAGGGCGCCCCAAAAATCGCATGTATGGGAGCGGTTCCGAAAGATTTTGTTTAATTTGGTAGGGTGGGGGAATTCCCTTGACCAATCACCAAAGGTTTTGTGGAAAATGGTGGGATGGAAAAATTAGGTATTATTATTCGAAAAATATACATACTATGTATATCATATTCTATCTGAAGCATATAATATCTATATCACATTATTTGTTACTGTAATAGGAAAATTATAGAGGAAGCCCCAAAAATCGCATGTAAGGAAGCGGTTTCGAAAGATTTGGTCTAATTTGGTAGGGTGGGGGAAGTGCCTTGACCAATTACCGAAGGTTTTGTGGAAAGTGGTGGGATGGAAAAATTGAGTATTATTATTCGAAATTTATACATATTACGTATATTATTTTTATCTTGAGCATATAATACATATATCACATTATTTGTTAGTGATATAAGAAAATCATAGAGGGCGCCCTAAGAATCGCATGTATGGGAGCGGTTTCGAAAGATTTTGTTTAATTTGGTAGGATAGGGGAATTTCCTTGACCAATCACTGAAGGTTTTGTGGAAAGTGGTGGAATGGAAAAATTAAGTATGATTATTCGAAATATATACATATTATGTATATCATATTTTATCCTAAGCATATAATACATATATCACATTATTTGTTAGTGATATAGGAAAATTATAGAGGGCGCCCCAAAAATTGCATGTTTAGAAGCGGTTTCGAAAGATTTGGTTTAATTTGGTAGGGTGGGGGAAGTGCCTTGACCAATTACCGAAGGTTTTGTGGAAAGTGGTGGGATGGAAAAATTGAGTATTATTATTCGAAATATATACATATCACGTATATCATATTTTATCCCGAGCGTACAATACATATTTTACATTATTTGTTGATGATATAAGAAAATTGCAGAGGGCGCCCCAAAAATCGCATGTATAGATGCGGTTTCAAAAGATTCGGTTCAATTTGGTAGGGTGGGGGAAGTGCCTCGACCAATCACCAAAGGTTTTGTGGAAAGTGGTGTGACGGAAAAATTAAGTATTATTATTCGAAAGATTTACATATTACGTATATCATATTTTACCCTGAGCATATAATACATATATCACATTATTTGTTAGTGATATAGGAAAATTATAGAGGGCGCCCCAAAAATTGCATGTTCAGAAGCGGTTTCGAAAGATTTGGTTTAATTTGGTAGGGTGGGGGAAGTGCCTTGACCAATTACCGAAGGTTTTGTGGAAAGTGGTGGGATGGAAAAATTGAGTATTATTATTCGAAATATATACATATTACGTATATCATATTTTATCTTGAGCATATAATACATATATCGCATTATTTGTTAGTGATACAAGAAAATCATAGAGGGCGCCCCAAAAATTGCATGTATGGGAGCGGTTTCGAAAGAGTTTGTTTAATTTGGTAGGGTGGGGGAATTTCCTTGACCAATCACCGAAGGTTTTGTTGAAAGTGGTGGGATGGAAAAATTAAGTATTATTATTCGAAATATATACATATTATGTATATCATATTTTATCCCAAGCATATAATACATATATCACATTATTTGTTAGTGATATAGGAAAATTATAGAGGGCACCCCAAAAATCGCATGTATAGAAGCGGTTTCGAAAGATTTGGTTTAATTTGGTAGGGTGGGGGAAGTGCCTTGACCAATTACCGAAGGTTTTGTGGAAAGTGGTGGGATGGGAAAATTCAGTATTATCATTCGAAATATATACATATCACGTATATCATATTTATCCCGAGCATACAATACATATTTTACATTATTTGTTGATGATATAAGAAAATTATAGAGAGCTATATTAGTCGTATGCAGTTGGAACATTAGTGATTAAGAAGTCTTTGACTAAATTTGTAATTAAATATATTAAAAAAATAATATCGAGCAAGCGGTCGTCTTAAAATATCTAAGATTATCATGTAGAATACGAATTTCTCTTTAATATTGATTAATCTTAAAATGCACATATTACGTATATATTCTCTTTTGTTTCGGGCATATAACACAAATTTCGTATTATTTTATCAAGAGATATTACGTATAATAGAATTTATTGTTTTTCTTTAAATCAACAAACAGAATATTTGGTTGTGACAATTATCTTATTAAATAGTTATAAGAGTCATTTTAAAGTGTTTTTTGAACCTACAAAAATTTTCTAGGTATGGAGTTTGCGTGAGTCCAATGGGAATAAGAGTTGTTTAAGGGTGGGGACAAATAAAACTACAAATTTGAGAAACAATTTTCATTTCAATCATAATGTTTAAAATGAAAAATCTATACTAATAATTATGGCATTTAAAATCAATATAAAGAGATTGTTTAACAGAAAAAATTTTTAAAATATATGTTTAGAGAGCTATGACAAAAAAACTTATATTTAATTGTGGTTATACGATAAAATAATACAATAAATTGATATTTGATATTTTTATTATATCAGTGCAAATATAGATTGTCTTTTTGAATTTTTTCTACTAAAACAATTTATTAATTCATCAATATTCAACTCATCAATTAAATCTTGATGAATATGAATTATTGCGAGATCGTTTAATCTTTTTTGAAGCATTGTTGATCTTAAATAACTTTTAAGACGTCGTAAGGTTGAAAATGATCTCTCATTTGAGCATGATGACCCTGGAATTGTAAGTAAAAGTTTTACGAATTTAGTATATTCATCAAGAATATCTCTAAGAGCCTCGTTCTGTTTTAGATAATTGATTTTAATATTTTTTCTTATTGCTGTATTTATAAATATGTCCTTTTGCTTCTCCAATTTTTTACCATCTATTTCAATGACAGCAGAATTCTTTCCTTCCGTATAAATGTTATAAAAAGATTCAATCACAGACACATTGACATCGGGCTTACAAATGACAAAATTTTTAAATTTGTTTAAAATTTTCATTGTATCGGTATTAAATCTTTCAGAAAAGGACATTAATGTCTGATCGATAATTTCGTAAAACGGTTTCCTATGATAATCTTCTGGTTTATTAAATATATGGGCACTGGTTGAGCTACAATCTAATCGCTTAGGACTTTTTCTAGGTCGGGCTACAACAGGTTCATCTATTTGTAAAGCTTTAGCGTTTTCAATACATTTCGACCAAATAGAATCAAATTTTGAGCGTCGCATTTCCTGCAGATTTTCAATTATCATTTGAATTTTATTGTGAGATTCGTTTACACATAAATCTGATTTTTGAATTTGTAGGTTTAGTGTTTCAATTTGTGAAAATATTTCAATTATTGTCGTTAGAAGAAAATAATATTGAAAAGAATACATATTTTGTAATAACATAATTGCTTTTGTTGAATGACTTGGATCTGAAGTACGATCGGTACTGAGCATTTCAAAAAATTCAATAGCAGCTCTATAATTATCGTTCACAAATATTGATTTCAATGACTTTATTCTCATTACCCATCTGCAAAATATATTGACATAGTTATGTTTAAATATGTAATTTTAATAGATAAATTTATTTATATCATTAATAATTCAAAAAATTAATATATTAATATAATATCGCATATCAAAATTTTTATTAAGCGTAATTTATTTTTCCGATTGTACACTGTAAAAAAAATGATCTTTTTTTTTTTTTCAACTTACCTTGTGGGACAATATGGAGATAACATAATTGTACGATCTTAAAAAGTTGATAATTTCTTTAGTTATGCCTATAAAATTTCTAACAAACGTGATATCTTCAAGAGCGTCCTGCACTACCAAATTTAGAGAATAAGCTGAGCAATATACAAAAATAGCACGTGGTTCGAGTTTGCGAATTCTAGTCTGAAGACCTGTAATTTTACCAGCTACGTTGCTGGCTCCATCATAGCATTGACCTCTCAAGTCATGTATATCTAATGATATTTTAGCTAAATATTCAGTAATAATTGACATAAGTGCCTCAGATTTTGTGCTGCCTGTATTGCAAAATTTCATAAAAAATTCATTAACTATTAAATCATCATTAACTGTCTAAATACAAATTGAAACTTGTTCAAGTCATGAAATATCCGATGTCTCATCTATCATAATGGAATAGTATTTATTTGTTTTTATTTTGTTTACAATTATATTTAAAAGATTATCTGAAATAAGGCTAATTATCTTATCTGTAATAGTATGGTGAAGCCATTTATTTCCTTTTCGTAGTAACCAAGTTTTTAATTCGGGTACGTCTTCTGCTCTCAAATTTAAAATCTGAAATAAATTTGAACGGATCTCGTCATGCCCTCTTAAAGCGAGACCTTGTTTTGCCAATACAAGTATGGTCGTGAAAATTTTTGATAATGCTATTCTTGATTCTACCATTTCTCTTTTCTTTGCTATACTTAAATGATCTAATATATTATGTTTTTCGTTAGCGCTTAAAACTACTTGAATTGCATGTATGTGTAATTCACTTTTTTCGTGTGTTTTAAATGCACTAGTACCCACACAGCATGAAAGATTACTGCAAGGTTGCTGCAAGGTTTCATGAAAGTTTCGAAACTTCGCAGCAACCTTTCATGAAAGATTGCAGCAACATTTATATGTCCGCGCTAGAACCCGGTTGAAATATTTCTAAAAACCTCGCAGCAACCTTTCATGAAAACCTCACAGCAATATTTCAGGAAATGTCACAGAAACATTTCAAGAAACCTTGCAGCAATCTTTTAAAACACCTCGCCGCAACCTGGCAGGAAACCTCGCAGCAATCTTTCAGGAAATGTAACAGAAACATTTCAAGAAACCTCACAGAAATCTTGCGGGAAAAATAGCAAAAACATTTCAAGCAACCACACAGCAATTTTTTAGAAAATCTCGCCGTAACCTTGCAGAAAACCTCGTAACAACCTTTTATGAGATATTGCAGCAATATTTATATGTCCGCGCTAGAACCCGGTTGAAATATTTCTAAAAACCTCGCAGCAACCTTTCATGAAAACCTCGCAGCAACATAATCAAGAAACCTTGCAGCAATCTTTCATGAAAGGTTTCTCGTAATATTTCATGAAATTTTTTCCAAATTTTACCGCGAACATGGCTCATACCTTTCCGTATAGTTTCCTGCAATATTTTGTAGAATATTTCTTAAATCTTGCCAAAAGCTTGCTGAAGTAATATTTAATAGTAGGCAGGATTTTCTATCCTTGTGTGATAAAGTTTTTCTTATTTGCTTAAGTATCAATCGTTGTATGTATAAATTACTAGTTGAGCGCAATTGTATTATTATCAATATTTGTGCACAAGAAGAAAAAATTCCTCAGCATCGTTTTTGAGAAAAGTAGAGAATATTGAAATAAAAGGTTTTGTTTCTAATATTTATATGTTCTTTACTTTTTTTAATAACAATTCGATGGATTTTTTTTACCCTACGCATAAATATTTATAATAATAGCATACTTATTGCGCTCAACTTCCCATTTACAATACAACTACAGCAATAAATACTTGAGTAAATAACAGGAAACCAAATATAAGGCGAGAACAGCGAATCTGCACTGCTCTTAGAATCTTTTATAAAAACTTGCGGAATTATTTCTGAAACTGTTTATGAAAGGTTTGCTGCAATTTCATTTTGAAATTATTCATGAAACTTTGTTGATACTTTTTGTAAAACGCTTTTCTGGAATATTTTATAAAGATTGCCAAAAATATGGTAATAACCATTAGCGAAATGTACATAGCAATATTTTTTGTGATATCTTAGAAATCTTGTCAAAAACCTTGCAGAAATCTTACTGCAACTTTTAACAAAAGATACTTCGTAATATTTCATAAAATATTCATCAAATTTTGCTGGAAACCTCGTTGAAACCTTTCATAAAAGGTATCTTGCAATATTTCGTAAAATGTTTCTAAAATCTTGCACGAACCTTGCTGCAACCTTTCATCAAAGGTCTCTTGCGATATTTCGTAAAATGTTCCCCAAAGCTTGCTAGGAACCTCACTGAAACCTTTCATGAAAGATTTCTTGCAATATTTCATAAAATGTTTCTAAAATCTTGCGGGAACCTCGCTGCAATCTTTCATGAAAGGTTTCTTGCAATATTCCATGAAAAGTTCCCCAAATCTTGCTGGAAAACTCGCTGAAACCTTCCGTGAAAGGTTCCTTGCAATATTTCATGAAATGTTTTTAGAATCTTTCAGAAACCTCGCTGCAACCTTTCGTGAAAGGTTTCTTGCAATATTTTATAAAATGTTTCTAAAATCTTGCAGAAAGCTCGCTGTAATCTTTCATAGAAAGTTCGATGCAATATTCCATCAAAATGTTGTCTAAATCTTGCTGGAAATCCCGCTGAAACATGTAATAAAAGTTTTCTTGCAATATTTCATGAAATGTTTTTAAAGTCTTACAGAAACCGCGCTGCAACCTTTCATGAAAGGTTTCTTGCAATATTTCATGAAATATTTCTAAAATCTTGCAGAAAACTTGCTGCAACCTTCCATGAAAGGTTCCTTGCAATATTCCATGAAATGTTTTCTAAATTTTGCTGAAAACCTCGCTGAAACATGTCGTGAAAGTTTTCGTCCAATATTTCATGAAATGTTTCTAAAATCTTGCAGAAACCTCGCTGCAACCTTTCGTGAAAGTTTTCTTGCAATATTTCATGAAATGTTTATAAAATCTTACAGAAACCTCGCTGCAACCTTTCATGAAAGGTTTCTTGCAATATTTCATGAAATATTTCTAAAATCTTGCAGAAACCTCGCTGCAACCTTTCATGAAAGGTTCCTTGCAATATTTTATAAAATGTTTTCTAAATTTTGCTGGAAACCTCTATGCAACCTTTTATAAAAGGTTTCTTGCAATATTTCATGAAATATTCATAAAATCTTTCAGAAATCTCGCTGCAACCTTTCATGAATGGTTTTTTGCAATATTCTATGAAATGTTTTCTAAATCTTGCTGGAAACCTCGCTGAAACATGTCATGAAAGTTTTCTTGCAATATTTCATGAATTGTTTCTAAAATCTTGCAGAAACCTCGCTGCAACCTTTCATGAAAGGTTTCTTGCAATATTTCATGAAATGTTTTATAAAACCTTGCAGAAACCTCGCTGCAACCTTTCATGAAAGGTTCCTGGCAATATTGCTTGAATTATTTTATGTAACCTTGTAGCAAGTTTACAGCAATATCACACTGAAATGTTTCATGAAACCTCTTAGCAATGTTAAGACAAGATTGCTGCAATCTTGTGACAATATTTCAGCACAATATTTCAGTGCAAGTTTCACTGCAATATTTCATGCTGTGTGGGTAGCATTTTTCCAGCAAGAAAATCCTTCCTCTACATAAGCTTTTCTTGAAATGCCTATGTTTTTATTGTTTACAATTAATAAATGTTTGTTAACAGTCTCTGTACAAATCATGCAGATGGCTCTATTTGATTCATTCAATTTTAGCCATTTATAGGTATTTTTCCATTTTTTAAATGATTCGGGCACTGATTGCTTTTGTTCTGAAATTAATTTAAAAAAAAACAATGATTTGTATGGAATTTCAATTATAATATCAAATTATTCATGTCTATATAAATAAACAAAAATGCAATTGTTTAGGTTTATAATTTATAATAATCTTGTACATCATATCGATATTTTTTAAACAAAAATAATGCTGTTAAGAAAATAAATAATAACAAAAAAAAATAATGTTAACCAATTCGTATATATTTACGTTCATAAAAAAATTCATGAAATGACTTAATAACCTCTAATCATAGAAATCTTTTTTTTTAAATTTTTTTAATAAATTTTCAATACTTACGATCACTATATTCATTTATTTCTTTGTTAACATTTTTTTCAGGAATAATATTTATTGTTGAATTATCTACCGCTCGCGATTCTCTTTGTTCATTAATTTAAAACGGATTTATTGTTATTAAAATTTTTTTCATATTTAATTTATTTAATATTTACAATCTGATTAATTCTAATAATAAATGTATTAGCTCAAGGATATTAAAATCTTTGCAAAATAAGCAAGGCTAAAAACGTGTTTATAATTTTTACATATCAAGATTTCCTTCAAGTTTGATACACCATGACAGAACTAGTAACAATAATAAGTAAGGTTACTTCTGATCGGATGTCACGTAAGTAAGTGGAAATTGTAACCTATTAGAATACGCTGAAGGTATTACAGCTGACATAAGAAAGAACTTTAACATTAGTCTGTAAGAGTTTATATTGGTAACACTAAACGCTTAATAACTAGTGACTCAAATATTAAATATTATGATTCAAACATTAATTTTCCATTAGTATTGATTATTTTCAAAATGCACATATTACGTATATTATATTTTTTTCAAAGCATATATTGCATATATTGTATTGATTTATAGGAAGATAATACGTATTATGTAATATCTTATATTTGTTTAAATTCACAATTAGAACATTTGGTTGTGACAATTACATATTTAATTAATTATTAGAGTCATGTTTATAATTATATATTATTAAAAAATATTTTTAGGCAACAAATTCGCTTGAAATAATTAATATTAGCATTTAAAATACGAAATTTCTATTAAGATTGAATATTAACAAAATGCACATATTACGTATATTATATTTTGTCCTTGGCATATAATAAATATATCCTATTATTTTATCGGGAAATAATATGTTATATGGATTATTATATTTTTCTTTTGATTCCGAAAATATTCTACAAATCACTGTAGGTTTTGGGGTGAGATGTGAGACCCAAAAATTAATTATAATCATTTAAAATACGAATTTTCCATCAGCATTGATTATTTTCAAAATTCACATATTGCGTATATTGTATTGTTTTCCAAGCCTTTCTTGCATATATTATATTATTTCATAGGAATATAATACGTATTATATAATTTCTTGTTTTAATTTAAATTCACAATTTATTAATTCACAATTAGTCTTAAAATGAATTGTATGTATGGAATTCCATACCATAACAAATCCTAGGTATGGAGTAACTCCATACCTTCCATTACGGCAGCGCCGCCACTGCACCATGTACCTTGTATTAATGAAATTATTAATGCTAATCTAAAAATCAGTATTCTAATTATAACAGCTCATTTAATGTGATTCATTGTAATAAAAGCCTCTATAATTTCTTTTAAGCGTATGTTCCAAAATGATATCATCATTTTCGATTTTACTGATACTTTTATAGAAAGTTAAGGCAAGGAAAATAGTGATTATTTAATTATTCTTTTTTATTGATGAATCATTTCTTTGAAATAAGTAAATTCTTATTGAAAAATAATTATTTAATTTTGGGATAACTCTTATTTTCCTTTGAAATTAATTGTAATTATAATAATAACGAGTGTTGTTAAATTAATAATTGGGCTTATAATTGATAAATGACATTTTACTAAATGATTTTTAAACTTATTTTAATAGTTTTTGAGTATTAAAACCAGATGATCATGTTTAGTATGTGACAGGCTATTTTCAATAAAAAAAATAAATTTTACATGAAAATGTATATTTAAAACTGTGATAACTCCTTATTGGTGACTTTTGCTTACACGAACCAAAATTTATTTTAAAGTTTATAAAAAATAGAAAAAAATAAGCTTTTGAAAGCCAATTTTGGCAGCGGCAAACAATAAATAATTTCAATAACCATGTTTTACATACAAGAGCCAATCAGAAAACTGCGAAATTCAGGTCTGTAAAAAATCCTGCTAACTCTCTTCTTCATTTACAACAAGAAGTATAATTATGCATTTTTCTCTAAAACATCAGGATTTTCAGAAAAAAATGATGAAATTGGGACTTTTCCAAAAATTTTGAAAAATTTTTAAATCTTAACAGGAGGTCACGTATCTCTGTCCTTTTCTAATCAAAGAAATGATTTTTTTACAAAAACTAATAACTTTAGCAAAAAATGAAGAGAAAGCCGCATCTTGTATCAAAAAAAGGAATAATTTCTTTGATAAGAAAAAATTAATTTTATTGCTTCATTCTCAAGAAAACCTTGAAAAACCAAATTGTTCAACCTAACCTCTATGATTTAAGTTTTTCAAGGTTTTCTTGAAAACGAAGCAATAAAATTAATTCTTTCTCATCAAAGAAAATATTGCTTTTTTTGATACGAGATGCGGCTTTCTCTTCATTTTTTGCTAAAGTTAGTTTTTGTAAAAAAATCATTTCTTTGATTAGAAAAGGACAGAGATACGTGACCTCCTCTTAAGGTTCTGTAACTCTTGATCCTTTCAATCAAGATTCTTGAAAATTTTTTTACATATTTTGGGTAACAAAAAGAATAAATTCTTAGAGTTTCAACGATTTTTATTTTTTTGCTCTATCAGTAGGCGTAAAATGTTCCAAATATATATATATATATATAGGATGAATTATTCGCTTTCATTTGCGTTTTTCATAATCTTATGAATGCATGAGATCTATCTCAAAAATATAAAGATAAGTTTTACCATCCAAAATACGAAAACAATATAAGCGAAAATTTCACATTGAATGTTATTGAAAAGAATTGGCATGTTAATGGATTTTTTTTTTATTCACATTCTTTAAAGTCGCATCAACATCCAGGTCATTAGCGATTTTTGTCACATATTACGTATTACATAGATGAGTTATATTTCATAATTACAATAATTATATAAATATGTTAAGTTTGCAGCACAGATATATAAATTTGCAGTACTTAGTTCGTATTTAAAGTTCATAATATAATTATATTTTATTATAATAAGCTAACTATTTTTGTATTCTTAATAAATTTCAGCACTTTTTAAATTTTTGTGAATTTAGTATAGTCTTGATATTTCCTGGTAAGTTTAGATTCTGTATATCTTGAGAGTATTTTTGGTAGTTTAAAATCAGATGTCCTAGTAACGAAGATTCAATATTACATTTGGTGCATTTAGGTGGTGCTTTTTTGTTTAAGAGGTAAGAGTAAGTGAGTTTGCTATATTCAATTCGAATTCTAGTAATAGCTATTTGGTCTTTACGAGTTGAATTTGTTGTTGGACTTTTATTGGTTGTTTTTTCTCTGATTTTGCGTAAGTATGTTTGTTTGATAGCCAAGTTCTGTTCCAGTTTTCTTAAATAAGTTGTAGCTTAATTGTTATTGGAAGATTTTTTATAGTTTCATGAATTTTATTTGATGCTATTTTTTCTTTTAATCTGTTTTGAAGTTGAATAGAGTCTGGAGACGAAAGTAATAGTGTTATACTTTCATTTTTAGATTGTTATAATTTATTTTGGATTAAATTGACTATGGGTTTTTGATTTCACTTAGTGCATTTAAAGAAAACGTATTTATGATGAAGCAATCTTTAGTTGAGTCTTAAGTGATTTCCAAAGCTTTAAGATGGTCCAGTATTCTACATGGTTTAAGTTCAAGGCATTTAAGTATGAGGTTTTGATTTCATCTACTTCGGTGGATATGGCGATTTCTGTCACGTTTTTTAATCTGCGAGTACTTGTAAATATTTCTTGAGTTCGAGTATCTTTTCGAATATACTCTGTGTCATGATTTATAATTTTTAGATTAAGTATTTCTATTGAGGGAGGTGCTGGTGTCTGAGTAATAATTTCAGGAATGAAGATATTCCATTCTAGTATGAGATCGTGTAGTCTTTTTGCGTAAGGTTTTGGATAGTTTTTGTACTCTAAGTAGGAGAGAGCTTCATTTTCGTATGTGATTCTGAACATTTTAGTATTCGGTAAAGAAGCTATTTTACAGGCATATTTACATATAAGAAACTTTCTTCTGTGAGCTAGGGGTAGTATATTACTTTTTATTAGTAAGCTAGTAGTAAATGTTATGTGAAATGCGCCTTAGCAGATCTTGATAGCTGAATCATGTATGAAATCTAGCATTTTTGAATGTTTGGATGAGTCATATGATGCTTCCGTAGTCGAACTTTGAGAGTACTATAGCTTTATATGTACTTGTTAGCACATTTTGGTCTGCTCCCCATGATTTCGCTGTTATTGTTTTTTAATGTTTTTAGTCTGGTTAATGTAGATCTTTTGAGGTTATGAGTGTGATATTTCTAAGTTAATTTGTGATCGAATATGAATCCTAGTATTTTGATTTGATTAACTATTTCTATTTCTTGATTGTTTAGAGTTAAAGGTATGATTGGTATTTTTTTGCTATTACAAAAAATAATGTTGATAAATTTCGATTATGAAGATTTGGTACTTGATTCTATGGTCCATTTATATAGTTCATTTAATCTGTTTTAAACGACTTTTTGTGTTATTTTGTAGTTATGACATGCGGTGTATATGGTAAGGTCACCCGCAAATAGACAGCAAGAACGGGTGTTTTTATGTTTTTGATGATATTGTTTATTGCTATTAAGAGGACGCTGGATCCCTCTATCCTTTTTTACTTAAAAATTGTAGGGTTTTGGAGAAACCAGTGATTATTGATAGAAATTAAGAGTTGTCCGCAACTTGTACAGTAAAAAACAATATTTTTTCTTATGAGGAAAAATTAATTTTGATGCTTTGTTTTCAAGAAAAGTTTGACATACTTGAAAAATCATAAGTCAAGCTAGAAATTATCATGTTTAAGTATGTCAAACTTTTCTTGAAAACAAAGCATCAAAATTAATTTGTTCCCATAAGAAAAAATATTGTTTTTTACTGTACAAGTTGCGGACAACTCTTAAGAAGGGACCGAACTATCTGTCTTTGTCTAATAGCGTTTTTCATCATTTATATGAACACTATCCGGTATAACAAGAAAAAAATAGCAGCCCCTGCTAGATATTAGTATAATAAGTAAATTTTGTAATAACAACCAAATTTTTTTACTGCGTAGTTTTTGAATAATTAGAGACCTACCAAAAAAAAGATAGGTTATATTCTAGATTGCTAATAGGTCTCTAATTAGTCAAAAACTATGCGGTAAAAAATTTGATTGTTATTACAAAATTTACTTATTATACTAATATCTAGTGGGGGCTGCTATTTTTTTCTTGTTATAAAGGATAGTGTTTATATAAATAATGAAAAACGCTATTAGACAGAGACAGATAGTTCGGCCCCTTCTTAATTTCTACTAATAATTACTAGTTTTTCCAATACCCTACATTTTTCGATTAGAAAAGGATAGAAAGATCCAACGTCCTCTTAAAATTAAAGTGACACTTATAACTAAGTCTTGAGGTATTCCGTTGGTTAATATATGCTGATATATTAAAGTACGTGTACAACAGAGTATGTGCTGTTTATTTTAACTTGTACGTATCTCTGATTTAAATTATATTTTTATGAAATTTATCATATGTCCATTTATTTGATTGTTTTGAAGTATTTAAATTACTCTTCTCTACAGACCATTTCAAAAGCTTTTTCAATGTCTAAGGCTACTGTTATAAGATAAAAGTAGCGTTTTTTTTTAAAGGCGTTACAGATTTCGTTTTCAAGAGCTAATAAATGATCATATCTTAAGAGGAGGTCGAGTATATCTGTCCTTTCCTAATCAAAGAACTGATTTTTTCACAAAAATTAATAATTGTAGCAAAAATAAGAAGAAAGCCCCATCTCGTATAATAAAAAGCAAGATTCTCTTTTATGAGGAAAAATTCTTTTTATTGCTTCGTTTTTAAGAAAACCTTGAAAAACTGAATTGTCCATCTTAACCTCTATTTTTTAAGTTTTTCAAGGTTTTCTTCAAAATGAATAGATAAAAATAATTTTTCCTCATCAAAGAAAATCTTGCTTTTTATAATACGAGATGGGGCTATCTCCTTATTTTTTGCTACAATTATTAGTTTTTGCAAAAAAATTAATTCTTTGATTAGAAAAGGACAGAGATATACGACCTGCTCTTAACTTAGTTTGTCTGAAACCGCTTTGTTGTGGTGCAAAAAACTTTATTGTTTTTAAATAAGCTTTTAGTCTTTTATTTTAAATTTTCTCAGTCAGCTTGCTTATATTATTTGTGAGAGAGATAGGTCGGTAGTTTTTTGCATAAGTTAAAAGGAGGTCACGTATCTCCGTCCTTTTCTAATCAAAGAATCATTTTTTTGCAATAACTAATAACTTTAGCAAAAAAATAAAGAGATAGCCCCATCTCGTATTACAAAAAGCAATATTTTCTTTGATGAGAAATAATGGATTTTATCTATTCGTTTTCAAGAAAACCTTGAAAAACCAAATTGTTTACCATAACCTCTATGTTTCAAGTTTTCCAAGGTTTTCTTGAAAATAAAACAATAAAATCAATTCTTTCTCATCAGAGAAAATATTGTTTTTTGTATTACGAGATGGGGCTATCTCTTTATTTTCTGCTAAAGTTATTAGTTATTGCAAAAAACTCAATTCTTCGATTAGAAAAGGACAGATATATTCGACCTGCTCTTAAGTCTTTTCCTGATTTTTTAATTGGTATAACTGTTGTAATATGTAAATGTTGTTTCTTTCATTTGTATGCGTATTGTCATCCATCGGCAAATGCGTACTCAACCATACATACAATACAGCAAATCGACTGACGAAGAGAGACTCTAATCGAGCTCACGCAGTCTGTTGAATAGAGTCCAGCAAGCGCAATGTAGCGATAAAGATATGCTCTTTACAAACGTATATATGTAAAGTGAAGCAAAGCCATTTACAACAAAATAGATTAATAATTACTGTACGTAAGATAATGTACAATGCATATCAACCAATTTATTATAACTAAAAGGGTTTTCTTTCTGATCCCGAAGAATAAAACTTCCAATCCCAACAATAACCATGGCTAATTTCCATTGTTCTGGAAAGATTTCTCCTATCCATATGATATTTAATAGTTTTTCTAAGTATTGCTTAGCAGAATTTGGCAGATTTTTTAAAAGTATGTTAGGAATGTGGTCGGGTCCAGGACTTGAGTTTTTGTATTGTTTTAAAGTTTCTGTTATTTTTTTTATTGTTACTATGCTATTGAAATCGCTAAGTGTGGCTATGTCGTTGTCCATTGGTATATTGATACTATTTGTTAGTTCTTTTTTATCTCTAAAAATTCTTCTTGATAATTTTCGTTGCTCGAATTGTTTGCGAACGTTTTTGCTAGTTCATTTGCCAATTCTCGTTCGTTGAGTATTTTATTTTGGTCTTGAGTTATGAGTGCTTGAATTGTGTCGTTTATATTTACCTTGAATTTTTTGAATTTTCTGCCATATGGATGAGGATGGAGTGTGGATATTTAAGGTGCCTATGGAATCTAGCCAGAATATTTTCTTAGTTTCTCTTATTGTTCTCCTGTATATTGCTCTTTTTATTAAATCCAATTTTGTTTTCCATGTTCTTATGTCTTTTATATTTGTTGAATGCGTGTTAAGATTCTTTAAGCGTTTGCATGCATTTTTCATTCCACCATGGGACTTGGTTTTTCTTTTTGTAAATTTTAACTTAACGGCATGTCGGAGCTGCAGCAATCGAGTTTTGCTTTTTTTATTTTATCAATATCTTTATAAATTCTTAAATTAAACAAATATAATGACTTGTCCGTACTAAGGCTATATTTATACAATAATTTTTGTTAAAATAAAAAATCATTTGGACTTGTTATTTTTTTATGAGCTTGGATTGGAAATTAGATATCAAACCCGACAAACCTAACCTTAAAATACGACATATTGAAAGTTTTTATTATAACTTTGTATGTATAATATTTTGGTGGATTTCTTGAGTTGTCCGCACTAGAGTTTAATCTTACAAATTTTTTCTTTGTAGTAAAGAAACTCGATTAAACGCATCTTTTAGTCATAAGTTAAGATTGGAAATATTATTAGAAGGCGGACAGCTTCGTCATGCTCTTAAGGTATACTAATATTAGCTGTCGAGTAAATTGCTTCATTGAAGTTTTTAAATATTTCATTCATATTGTGTTAGTTCTCAATTTTAGGTGTTTCTAGAAATTTTTTTCTTTTATTTCGTCTTGATATAGTGGCCAGTTAGCTTTTTTCTAATTCTTTTTGTAAGTTGTAGAGTATTCTTCATTAGTATTGTCTATTTTATTATGTGTATTATTTATGGAGATATGCATGAATATTGGCTAATGGTCACTGTCGCAAGGATAGTCTGCAATTTTCCATACTAAATTTTCAGCCACGTTTGTTAATATGATGGATAGATCTATTATGCTTTCTGTTATATTTGCTGAATTGAAGTGGGTTGGTAGGTTTTCGTTAATTAGTAATATTTCAGGATTTCTAAAAAAATTTCAATAATTTTGCTTTTGCTATATGTAGTTTGTGATTCCCAAGAAGTGTTGTGGGTGTTGAAATCTCCAACTATTACGAGAGGGTGTGATAGTTGTGATTTCAACTCTTTTATTTCAGTTCAGTTTAATTTGGCAGGTAAAGATTGCATATTATTATTTTGTTAAGTATATAACATTCTAGAGCTATGGCTTTAACAGAAGGAGAGATATTAATTTGGTTGCAATGAATGGTATTATTTACGTATATTGCTACGCCTCCACTGGCGTGTTCTATGATTCTGTTTAAGTAGAAACAGTTGTATCCTTTGATGTTGGCAGAAGATTCTTGTTTGAAGTGTATTACTTGTAGGTAGATGAATGAGGGGTTTCTTTCATGTATAATTTTCCAGAGATTTTCTATTCTTCTGTAGTAACCATTCAAGTTCCATGGTAGCATTAAATACTCTTTTGTGTTATTGTGTTGCATTGTCAATTTTTTATTGGCTGATTTGCATAGAATTTTTTTTTGTGTATATATATCTCTATTTTCTTTATTATTTTTGTGAAGTTAGTTTTACTGCTTTTTGTAGGTAGATCTGGATATAGTGTTCTCATCATTGAGGTAAGATCTATTATATTGCTTGAGTATATTTTAGCTATTTCTATGATTGCCTCAGAGCTAGTAACTGCAAATGCTTTATCCATGAAACTTTTGAAATTGAGGTAGTTTAGTGTAAAATTATTTAACGGGTTTTCGATTTTTGCTCCTTTAGGTATTACTATTTGTTCTAAATCGTATTTCGTAATTGGGGTTTGAGCAGTGGTTCTCCTTTTTTCTTTGTACTTTTTACTTTTCTATTTTCTTTTTGTCTGGGTGTATACGTTTCTAAGAGAAGTGATTCTGCATTAGATTCGAACTCTGAAGTTTCTATGGAATTAATACAGTAGCTAAGGAGTCTGTTGATGGCGATAGTGAACGTTTGAATGATTGTTTGTCGTTTATCGGTGTATAATTAGCATCATTTATGTGATTTGACAAGGATTTGTTGTATTTTTTGGTTTGTCTATGTTTAAGTTTAAGTTTAAATTTGTGAAGGTCTCTTTGCTATTGGAGTTTCCGTTTGTACTGTTTTCAAATGTGAGATTACGAGGTGAAGGTAGGCTAGGAAAATCTTTGTTTGCTATATCATTTTCATTTATTGCGGCCTGCGTATTAGAGAGATTGCTTGTGTTTTGAGAGAAATAAGGACAGATTTCAGTGATGTGACATTCTTGTTTACATGAGAAGCACCTTATTGTATCTGTGCTTGGAAAGATAAATTATATATTGTCTTTATAATTAACTTTTATGATTTCTGGGAATTTTCTGACGTTATCTAGATTTACGAAGACTTGTCTTCTGTCACTTAAAACATGTTATGTTATTAATCTGTCTTGTGTAATTGCAGCTTTTAGAGTGGAAATAATTGAACTTCTTCTTATGTTCAAGCTATCAATTATATCTTCAAGTATAGTATACGGTATAATTGAACATACGTTTGATAGATTCATTCTTTGCTGCTTGGTTACTAGGGGTCTTAAGGTGACCCTGTTTTGTTTTATAACTAGATATTTATATTTGTCTGTAATGTCGTTCACTAATTTATTTTCTGCAAAAAAAAATTTGAATTTGGTTATTTAAAATTTTTGATGTAATAGATAACATTTCCAGCCTTTATTAGATCACCGATTGCACTCGTATAGTCTGTTAGATTCAGTCCTTTGACACAGCCGACAATAACTCCTTATTCTAGTGTAGGAAATCTATCTGTTTTGGCAGCTGTTGAGTAATTTGGCATTTTTATTTCTATTGTAATCTTTGCACTTGTTTTACTATAGATTGCATTTGGAACTTGAGTTTCACTAAGTAACTGTTGATTTGATTGTGAAAAGGTCACTGCGGCTCTTTTGATTGTTACTCGCGTTGGAGCAATATCCCATGGGCCTAAGTCCGCTGAGACGATCACAACCGTGTAAAAGTCTGTTTGCTTTCACGGAGCCCCAGCAAACACGTCCGAACTCTGTAAAGGTCCAGAGAGAAATGTTGTCAATGGATTTTTTTTAAACGATTTTAATTTATCTAACATAAGCACATATACAGAAGAAGATAATAAATCTATTCTTAATCATAATAGTAATATTCTTAATGAATTTGAAATAAAAATAAATTTTTTGAAACATAAACAAAGGCAAATATTCGATTCTACTATAAAAAGTTTAAACAACCAAAGTGATGAAAAGTGTATTTTTATAGATGTTAAATAAAACAGATTGTAGAACTTGTAATGTTAAGCCTAACTTAACAGAAGGCAAACAATTAGAGGAAACACAAATAATAATTTGGGATGAAATATCCATTACTCCTAAATTTGCTTTTATGGCAGTTGATCGTCTTTTTCAAGATTTATGCGATGTAGACAAACCCTTTGGCGGTAAAACTGTGATTTTGACATGAAAGCCGTATAAACATCATTGAGAATTAGGTTAAATTTAGTTTATTAAGGCAAAATTTTATGTATACGACGTGAAATGAAATCCTGCGAGTTTCAGATGATGATGATAATTTCAAACAATGGTCATTAGATATCGGAAAAGGAAAACTCGCAATGCTTTTGAAGATTATAATGAACTAAGTGCTATACCAGATAATTTTATCATTAAGGAAAATCCTGTAGAAGAAATATTAGAAAAAGCAATAGAAATGAACAATACGAATTTAACGGAGAAAGTTATTTTGACTCCTAAAAATAATGATGTTACTAAAATCAATTATAATGTTTTAAATATAATAAAAGGGGAATATGTTGAATATTTAAGTATTAATACAGCTGAAGATCATAACAAAGAAAATTTAGATATTGTTACCTACAAAATTTAATAAGTTAACACCCAATGGACTGCCACCACATAAATGACATTCAAAAGTAGGGGCTATCATAATACTTTTAAGAAAGGACCCCGGAAGATTCTTATGGGTTTCTGGGTCCCGGTAAAATTTGATAATAGTATGACCAAATAGTAGCTTATTTTTTTCTGAACATAAGTCTCCATGGGCTCAAGTCCCGAAAATGCACAGATTTTAAGTAAATAATGATTAAAGTCGTTGATTTCTGGAAAGGTTAGAGTGACCTAAGGCGTAACTTCAATTGTTCGATATGCTCATTATATAGTTGTTATTTGAATAATTTATTAAAATAATTTTATGTTTAATAAACTTAGAATTATATAAAATATAATTTTTTAAAATAATTTTTAAAAAACTTGGAACATAGAATTATTACACTATTATTATATACAATAAAATAATTATTTTTCAAATATTTTATAATAAGAAAAATTATCATTTGATGTGTTTATGGTTCATGGGTTTATAATTTTTTGGTCTATGGGTTTATGGTTTATGGGTTTATGGTTCATGGTTAATGGGTTTATGGTTTATGGATATATGGTTTATGGGGATATGGTTTATGGGTTTATGGGTTTATGACTTTACGATTTATGGGATTATAAGTTTACGGTTTATGGGTTCATAGTTTATGGGTTTATGGCTTTACAATTTATGGGTTTATTATTTATGGTTTTATTGTTTATGGGTTTAGGGTTTATGGGTTTATCCATTTATGAGTTTATGATTTATTAGTTTATGGTTTTATGGTATATGGGTTTATGGTTCATAGTTTATGGTTCATAGTTTATGGGTTTATAAGTTCATGGTTTATGGTTTTTAGGTTTATGGGTTTATGCTTTAAGGGTCTATGGGTTTATGGTTTATGGGTTTATGGGGTTCTGGTTCTTGGATTTGGGTTTTTGGTTTATGGGTTTATAGTTTACGGGTTTATGGTTTATGGGTTTATGGGTTTATCCATTTATGAGTTTACCATTTATTGGTTTATGGTTTTATGGTATATGGGTTTATGGTTCATAGTTTATGGGTTTATGATATATGGGTTCATGGTTCATAGTTTATGGGTTCATGGTTTATGGTTTTAAGGTTTATGGGTTCAGTGGTTATGGGTTTATGGTTTATGGATTTATAGTTTATGGGTTTATGGTTTATGGTTTTATGATTTATGGGTTTATGGTTTATGGTTTTATGGTATATGGGTTTATGGTTCATAGTTTATGAGTTTATGCGTTCATGGTTTATGGTTTTAAGGTTTATAGGTTTATGGGTTCATGGTTTATGGGTTCATAATTTATGGGTTCATGATTTATGGGTTTATGGTTTATGGATTTTTGGTTTATGGATTTATGGTTTATGAGTTTATAGTTTATGGGTTTATGGTTTATAGGTTTATGCTTTAGGGGTCTATGGGTTTATGGAGTTCTGGTTCTTGGATTTGGGTTTTTGGTTTATGGGTTTATAGTTTACGGGTTTATGGTTTATGGGTTCATGGTTTATGGGTTTATGGTTTATGGGTTTATCCATTTATGAGTTTACGATTTATTGGTTTATGGTTTTATGGTATATGGGTCTATGGTTCATAGTTTATGGGTTCATGGTATACGGGTTTATGGTTCATAGTTTATGGGTTTTTGGCTTCATGGTTTATGGTTTTAAGGTTTATGGGTTTAGTGTTTGTGGGTTTATGGTTTATGGGTTTATGGTTTATGGGTTTATGATTTATGGGTTTATGGTTTATGGGTTTATGGTTTATGGGTTTATGATTTATGGGTTTATGGTTTATGGCTTTATGGTATATGGGTTTATGGTTCATAGTTTATGAATTTATGCGTTTATTGTTTATGGTTTTAAGGTTTATAGGTTTATGGGTTTATGGGTTTCTGGTTTATGGGTTCATGGTTTATGGGTTTATGGTTTATGGGTTTATGGGTTTATGGTTTATCGGTTTATGGTTTATGAGTTTATGGGTTCATGGTTTATGGGTTTACGGTTTATGGTTTATGGGTTTATGGGTTTATGGTTTATGGGTTTATGGGTTTGTGGTTTATGGGTTTATGATTTATGTGTTAATGGGTTAATGGTTTGTGGGTTTATGGGTTTATGGTTTATAATTTTACGAGATATAAGTTTACGGTTTATGGGTTCATAGTTCATAGGTTTATTACTTCACGCTTTATGGGTTTATTATTGATGGTTTTATTGTTTATGGGTTTAGGGTTTATGGGTTTATGGTATATGCGTAAAATAAATGTAATAATTATGAGTGCGTGTATTCGATTCCATGAAGAACTCAAATCAATCACTCGACTCTACGAGTTCGTGTCTAAAAATGATCAAGTTACTCGAGAAAAATATGAATAACTCGAATTGTTCGTAATAATATGAGCTACTTAGTGTACTCGAATGAATCAAACTATTCAAAGAACTATGAATTACTCTAATAACTCAAGTTACTCAAAAATATAGGTATTTTTTTTATTAATATTCTTTGTAGAAACTAGTTTATCTTTTATTTATTTTTCGTAGTGGAGGCTTCCCTTTCCCGCCAACTCCGGTAGGGGCTTTGCTACATTTTTATTTTCATGTTATCATATATTAATGCCGCTACTTCACGTATTATTAACAAATGTATACTTAATGCGGCTGAATATGACGCCCGTCTTGTATGAAACGGTAATATATTAACTACGGAAGTAAAGGGGTTTTTGACCCCGTCTTGATTGTCGCGTCTCAAGCATTAATCACCTATTCTACTCCTTTGGTTAACAATGTAATATTCTCCTTTTTCCTTAATATCGACATTTCTTTTGACTCGGAAAATATTTTGCTAATATAAGTTGTTTAAGATTGTACAGTTTAACGATTCAATTATAATTATCATCACGTAACTATATGACTGTAATGACATATAATCATCACAACAGTCTTAAATTAATAATAGTTCTTACTACGTAACAATAGTAATGACTATAATCACGTATAATCATGATTACAGTTTTATTATCAATCATAGTTATTATTACATAACTATAGTATTAACTATAATCACCAATAATCATAACCACAGTTCGTGCGCTTCTTTTAGTATACGCTATATTTAGCACACGCTAATTTTTCTAATTCGCGCTAGATTTAGCGCACGCTTATTTTAGCAGAATCTAGTCTAAGCGCACGCTGGATTTGGCAAACGCTAATTTCAGCAGACGCTAATTTCGGAAGATGCTATATTTAGCAACGGCTAATATTGCTAGTTATTGCTAGATCAAGCACACGCTAATATTCCCATTTAACGCTGTATTTAGCAAACGTTAGTTTTAGCTGACGCTAATTTCAGAAAATTCTGTATTTAGCACTAGCTTATACTGCTCGTTATCGCTAGATTAGGCGCACCTTAATTTTAACAGTCTCAAGTATTAGCACACGCTAATTCTGCTAAAAAAATCTAAATTTAGCGCACGCTAGATTAAGTAGACTTTAGTTTTAGCACACGCTAACATCGCAAGCTTACGCTAGTTTTAACGTGTGCTTCTTTTAGCATACGCTATATTCAGCACACGCTAATGTTTCTATTTCACGCTAGATTCAGCACACGCTAATTTTGCTAATGTGTGCTAGATTTAGCGCACGTTAGTTCTAGCAGACTCTCGTTTTTGCGCACGCTAACATTGCAAGCCTACGCTGGTTTTAGCGTGCGCTTCTTTTAGCATACGCTATATTATGTACACGCTCATTTTTCCATTACATGCTAGATTTAGCACACGCTAATTTTAGCAGAATCCAGCCTTAGCACTTACTGGATTTAACGAACGCTAATTTCAGTAGACGCTTATTTCCAAAAATGGTATATTTAGCACTGGTTAATAATGCTAGTTATTGCTAGATTTAGCGCCCGCAAATATTCTTATTTCATGCTGGATTCAACGATCGTGAATCAAAGCGGACTCAAGCTTAGCGCACGTTACTTTCGCAAACAAATGCTAGTTTTAGCACACGCTAACATCACAAGCTTACGCTAGTTTTAACGTGTGCTTCTTTTAGCATACGCTATATTCAACACACGCTAATTTTTCCATTTCACGCTAGATTCAGCACACGCCAATTTTAGCAGAATCCAGCCTTAGCACTTGCTGGATTTAACAAACGCTAATTTCAGCAGACGCTAATTTCAAAAAATGGTATATTTAGCACTGGTTAATATTGCTAGTTATTGCTAGATTTAACGCACGCTAATATACTTATTTCATGCTGGATTTAGCGATCGTGAATTAAATCGGACTCAAGCTTAGCGCACGTTATTTTCGAAAATAAATGCTAGTTTTAGCACACGCTAATATCGCAAGCTCACACTAGTTTTAACGTGTGCTTCTTTTAACATACGCTACATTCAGCACACGCTAATTTTTCTATTTTACGCTAGATTTAGCATACGCTAATTTTGCTCATGTGTGCTAGATTTAGCGCACGCTAGTTCTAGCAGACTCTCGTTTTTGCGCACGCCAACATTGCAAGCCTACGCTGGTTTTAGTGTGCGCTTCTTTTAGCATACGCTATATTTAGCACACGCTAATTTTTCCATTACATGCTAGATTTAGCACACGCTAATTTGATCAGAATCCAGCCTTAGCGCCCGCTGGATTTAGCGAACGCTAATTTTAGCAGTCGCTTATTTCAGAAGATGTTATATTTAGCACCGGTTAATATTGCTAGTTATTGCTAGATTTAGCGCACGCTTATATTTTTATTTCATACTGGATTCAGCGATCGTGAATTAAAGCGGACTCAAGCTTAGCGCATGTTATTTTCGCAAATAAATGCTAGTTTTAGCACACGCTAACATCGCAAGCTCACGCTAGTTTTAACGTGTGCTTCTTTTAGCATACGCTATATTCAGCACACGCTAATTTTTCCATTTCACGCTAGATTCAACACACGCTAATTTTTGCAGAATCCAGCCTTAGCACTTGCTGGATCTAACAAACGCTAATTTCAGCAGACGCTAATTTCAAAAAATGGTATATCGAGCACTGGTTAATATTGCTAGTTATTGCTAGATTCAGCGCACGCTAATATTCTTATTTCATGCTGGATTCAGCGATCGTGAATTAAAGCGGACTCAAGCTTAACGCACCTTATTTTCGCAAATAAATGCTAGTTTTAGCACACGCTAACATCGCAAGCTCACGCTAGTTTTAACGTGTGCTTCTTTTAGCATACGCTATATTCAGCACACGCTAATTCTTCCATTTTACGCTAGATTTAGCACACGCTAATTTTGCTAATTTTTGCTAGATTTAGCGCAGGCTAGTTCTAGCAGACTCTAGTTTTTGCGCACGCTAACTTTGCAAGCACACGCTGGTTTTAGCTTGCTCTTCTTCTGGCAGGGACTATATTTAGCACTTGCTAATATATCCATTTTATTCTAAATTTATCAAACGATAATTTAATTAAACTAGTTTTGGCATATGCTTCTTCTAGCATACGCTATATATTAGCACACGCTAATATACCTATTCCACGCTAGATATAGTCCACGCTTATTTTAGCAGGATGTAGATCCATCGCACGCTAATTTTTCTAGCATACGCTGGATTTAGCGCACGCTCATTTTAGTAGACGCTGTATTTAACACACGCTCATATTGCCAATTTCCGCTAGATTCAGCGTACGATATTATTGAGAACTTACGCAAGCTTTTGCGTGCGCTTCTTTAAACAGACATCAAATTTAGCACACACTAATATTTCCATTTAACGCTTGATTTAGCACTCGCTTATTCTTACACAATCTAGTCTTAGCAAACGCTGATTTTGCTAGCGTACGCTGGATTAAGCATTCGTTTATTTAGCAGACACTGTATTTAGTATACGCTAATATTGCTATTTCACGCTTTATTAATATATTCTTTCTCAAAACTGTGCCACAATCATCATTTAGATGAGCGAGGATATAATCTTTGCCTTTTTTCAGATAGTTTATGGTGTATGAATAGCTATTTCGTTATTCAAGGTCAGTATTTGCTTTTTTTCTTTCAGGGAGTTCGAAATACTTGTTTAAATAATCAAAGACTAAACGATGACTTAAAATTAATACATGAATGAGCTTATATTCCTACAAGCTTAACAAAAGAGCTATTTATTGAACTCTTATTATTGCGACAGAGTCAATTGTGAACACGTTAATTCTAAAGATTTTTTACTCCTTTAGTGCAAATTACGTCAGGCCCCATTTTTTATAAGTTTCTCCTTGAATCCTTTAAATGAATTTTCATTGTACGCTAATTTTATTAAACGCTATTTTAGCGCATGCTAATTTTGCTAGCGTATGCTAGTTTCAAAGTACACTAATTTTAGCAAAAGTTAGTTTTAGCAAGCTCTTATATTTCTAGTGTTTCATAGTTTCAGCTTACACGAATATCAACAGTTGCTAGTTATAGCACACGCTAATAAATCTAGAGTAAAATGGATATATTAGCGAGTATTGAATATAGTCCCTGCTGAAAGAAGCGCACGCTAAAACCAGCGTAGACTTGCAATATTAGCGTGCGCTAAATCTAGCACACATTAGCAGAATTAGCGTGTGCTGAATCTAGCGTAAAATAGAAAAATTAGCGTGTGCTGAATATAGTGTATGCTAAAACTAGCATTTATTTGCGAAATTAACGTGCGCTAAGCTTAAGTTCGCTTTAATTCACGATCGCTGAATCCAGCATGAAATAAGAATATTAGCGTGCGCTAAATCTAGCAATAACTAGCATAATTAACCAGTGCTAAATGTAGCATCTTCTGAAATTAGCGTCTGCTGAAATTAGCGTTCGCTAAATCCAGCAAGCGCTAAGGCTGGATTCTGCTAAAATTAGCGTGTGCTAAATCTAGCATGTAATAAAAATATTATCGTGTGCTCAATATGGCGTATGCAAAATTAAGCGCACGCTAAGACTAGCATAAGCTTGCAATGTTAGCGTGTGCCAAAACTAACATCTATTTGCGAAAATAACGTGCGCTAAGCTTAAGTCCGCTTTAATTCACGATCGCTGAATCCAGCATGAAATAAGAATATTATTGTGCGCTTAATCCAGCAATAACTAGCGATATTAGCTGTTACTAAATATAGCATCTTCTGAAATTAACGTCTGCTGAAATAAGCGTTCGCTAAATCCAGCGGGCGCTAAGGCTGGATTCTGCTCGAATTAGCGTGTGTTGAATCTAGCATGTATCGAAAAAATTGGCGTGTGCTGAATATAGCGTATGCCAAAAGAAGCACACGCTAAAACCAGCGTAGGCTTGGAATGTTAGCTTTCGCAAAAACGAGGGTCTAATAGAACTAGCGTGTGCTAAATCTAGCACACATTAGCAAAATTAGCGTGTGCTAAATCTAGCGTGAAATAGAAAAATTAGCGTGTGCTGAACATAGCGCATGCTAAAAGAAGCACACGCTAAAACTAGCGTAAGCTTGCGATGTTAGCGTGTGCTAAAACTAGCATTTATTTGCGAAAATAACGTGCGCTAAGCTTGAGTCCGCTTTAATTCACGATCGCTGAATCTAGCATGAAATAAGAATATTAGCGTGCGCTAAATCTAGCAATAATTAGCAATATTAGCCAGTGCTAGATATAGCATTTTCTGAAATTAGCATCTGCTGAAATTAGCGTTCGCTAAATCCAGCGGGCGCTAAGGCTGGATTCTGCTAAAATTAGCGTGTGCTAAATCTAGCATGTAATGGAAAAATTAGCGCGTGCCGAATATAGCGTATGCTGAAAAAAGCGCACGCTAAAACCAGCGTAAGCTTTCAATGTTAGCGTGCGCAAAAACGAGAGTCTAATAGAACTAGCGTGTGCTAAATTTAGAACACATTAGCAAAATTAGCGTGTGCTAAATCTAGCGTGAAATAGAAAAATTAGCGTGCGCTGAACATAGCGCATGCTAAAAGAAGCACACGCTAAAACTAGCGTAAGCTTGCGATGTTAGCGTGTGCTAAAACTAGCATTTATTTGCGAAAATAACGTGCGCTAAGCTTGAGTCCGCTTTAATTCACGATTGCTGAATCTAGCATGAAATAAGAATATTAGCGTGCGCTAAATCTAGCAATAACTAGCAATATTGGCCAGTGCTAGATATAGCATTTTCTGAAATTAGCATCTGCTGAAATTAGCGTTCGCTAAAGTCAGCGGGCGCTAAGGCTGGATTCTGCTAAAATTAGCGTGTGCCAAATCTAGCATGTAATGGAAAAATTAGCGCGTGCCGAATATAGCGTATGCTAAAAAAAGCGCACGCTAAAACCAGCGTAAGCTTGCAATGTTAGCGTGCGCAAAAACGAGAGTCTGCTAGAACTAGCGTGCGCTAAATCTAGCACACATTAGCAAAATTAGCGTGTGCTAAATCTAGCATGAAATGGAAAAATTGGCGTGTGCTGAATATAGCGTATGCTAAAAAAAGCACACGTTGAAACTAGCGTAAGCTTGCGATGTTAGCGTGTGCTAAAACTAGCATTTATTTGCGAAAATAACGTGCGCCAAGCTTGAGTCAGCTTTAATTCACGATCGATGAATCCAGCAGGAAATAAGAATATTAGCGTGCGCTAAATCTAGCAATAACTAGCAATATGAGCTGGTGCTAAATATACCATTTTTTGAAATTAGCGTCTGCTGAAATTAGCGTTTGCTAAATCCAGCAGGCGCTAAGGCTGGATTCTGCTAAAATTAGCGTTTGCTAAATCTAGCATGTAATTGAAAAATTAGCGCGTGCCGAATATAGCGTATGCTAAAAAAAGCGCACGCTAAAACCAGCGTAAGCTTGCAATGTTAGCGTGCGCAAAAACGAGAGTCTGCTAGAACTAGCGTGCGCTAAATCTAGCACACATTAGCAAAATTAGCGTGTGCTAAATCTAGCATGAAATGGAAAAATTAGCGTGTGCTGAATATAGCGTATGCTAGAAAAAGCACACGTTGAAACTAGCGTAAGCTTGCGATGTTAGCGTGTGCTAAAACTAGCATTTATTTGCGAAAATAACGTGCGCCAAGCTTGAGTCAGCTTTAATTCACGATCGATGAATCCAGCAGGAAATAAGAATATTAGCGTGCGCTAAATCTAGCAATAACTAGCAATATTAGCTGGTGCTAAATATACCATTTTTTGAAATTAGCGTCTGCTGAAATTAGCGTTTGCTAAATCCAGCAGGCGCTAAGGCTGGATTCTGCTAAAATTAGCGTTTGCTAAATCTAGCATGTAATTGAAAAATTAGCGTGTGCTAAGTGTAGCGTATGCTAAAAGAAGCATACGGTATAACCAGCGTAGGCTTACAATGTTAGCGTGTGCAAAAACGAGAGTTTGCTAGAGCTAGCGTGCGCTAAATCTAGCACACATTAGCAAAATTAGCGTGTGCTAAATCTAGCGCGAAATGGAAAAATTAGCGTGTGTCGAATGTAGCGTTTGCTAAAAGAAGCACACGCCACAACTAGCGTAAGCTTGCGATGTTATCGTGTGCTAAAACTAGAGTCTACTAATACTAGCGTGTGCTAAATTTAGATTTTTTTACCAGAATCAGCGTGTGCTAATACTTGAGACTGCTAAAATTAGGCTGTGCCAAATTTAGCGATATCGAGCAATATTAGCTTGTGCTAAATATAGCATTTTCTGAAATTAGCATCAGCTAAAATTAACGTTTGCTAAATCCAGCGTGAAATGGGAATATTAGCGTGCGCTAAATATAGCAATAACTAGCAATATTAGCCGGTGCTAAATCTTCCGAAATTAGCGTGTGCTGCAATTAGCGTTCGCCAAATCCAGCGTGAGCTAAGACTAGATTCTGCTAAAATAAGCGTGTATTAAATTTAGCGCGAAATGGAAAAATTAGCGTGAGCTGAATATAGCGTATGCTAAAAGAAGCTTACGAGCTGTGGTGATGATTATTGGTGATTATAGTCAATACTATAGTTATGTAATAATAACTATGATTGATTATAAAACTGTAATGATGATTATACGTGATTATAGTAATCACTATAGTTACGTAGCAATAACTAAAAATGAATGTAAGGCTGTAGTAATGATTGTTGGTGATTACAGTCTTAACTATAATTTTGTGATAATAACTAGAATTGATTTCAAAACTATTGTAATGATTATAGGTAAATATAATCATTACTCTAATTTTTTGGTAATTATAATAACTCTAATTAATTATATAATTGTAGTGATGATTATAGGTGATTATAGTCATTACTATAGTTTCATAGCAATAACTAAAAATGAATGTATGACTGTAGTGATGATCGTGGGTGATTATAGTCTTAACTACAATTATGTGGTAATAACTATAATTGATTATAAAACTGTTGTAATGATTATAGGTGAATATAATCATTAATTATAATCACTAATTTATTATATAATTGTTGTGACGATTATAGGTGACTATAGTCTTTACTATAGTTTCGTGGTAATAACTACAATTGATTATAAAACTGTGGTGATGATTATTGGTGATGATAGTCAATACTATATTTACGTATAATAACTATGATTGATTATAAAACTATAATGATGATTATACGTGATTATAGTCATTACTATTGTTACGTAGTAATAACTAAAAATAAACGTAAGACTGTAGTGATAATTATTGGTAATTATAGTCAATACCATAGTTATGTAATAATAACTATGATTGATTATAAAACTGTAATGATGATTATACGTGATTATAGTCATTACTATTGTTACGTAGTAATAACTATTATTAATTTAAAACTATTGTGATGATCATATGCCATTACAGTCATATAATTACGTAGTGATAATTATAATTGAATCGTTAAACTGTACAATCTTGAACAACATATAATAGCAAAATATTTTCCGAGTCAAAAGAAATGTTGATATGAAGGAAAAAGAAGAATATTACATTGTTAACCAAGGGAGTAAAATAGGTGATGAATGCTTGAGACGCGACAATAAAGACGAGGTCACAAACACCTTCACTTCCGTGGTTAATATATTACTGTTTCATACACGACGGGCGTCATATTTAGCCGCATTAAGTATACATTTGTTACTAATACGTAAAGTAGCGGCATTCATATATGATAACATGAAAATAAAAATGTGGCAAAGCACCTACCGGAGTTGGCGGGAAGGGAAAGCCCCCACTCCAAAAAATAAATAAAAGATAAACTAGTTTTTACAAAAAATATTAATAAAAACCACCTATATTTCTAAGTAATTTAAGTTATTAGAGTAATTCATATTTCTTTGAATGATTCGATTTATTCGACTGCGCTGAGTAGCTCATATTATTACGAACAATTCGAGTTATTCATATTTTTCTCGAGTAACTCGATCAATTTCAGACACGAACTCGTAGAGTCAAGTGATTTATTTGAGTTGTTTATAGAATCAAATACTCGCACTCATAATTATTACATTTATTTTACGCATAAACCATAAACCCATAATACCTAAACCCATACACAATGAAACCATCAATAAGAAACCCATAAAGCGTAAAGTAATAAACCTATAAACTTATAAACCCATAACTCGTAAGGTTATAAACCATAAACCCATGAACCATAAACCCATAGACCATAAACCCATAAACCATGAACCATAAACTCAAATCCATTAACCATAAACCATTAACCCATTAACCCATGAATCATAAACTCATAAACCATGAACCCATAAACCAATAAACTATAAACCCATAAACCATAAACCCGTAAACCCAAATCCAAGAGCCATAAACCCATAAACCCTTAAAGCATAAACATATAAACCCTTAAAGCATAAACCCATAAACCATTAACTCATAGACCATAAACCATAAACTCATAAACCAAAAACCTATAAACCCATAAACCATGAACTATAAACCCATATACCATAAAACCATAAACCCATAAATCGTAAACCCATAAATGCATAAACCCATTAACCATAAACCCATTAACCATAAACCCATAAACCATATAACCATAAACCATGAACCCATAAACCATAAACCCATAATCTATAAACCCATAAACCATAAACCTAAATCCTAGAACCATAAACCCATAAACCTATAAACCATAAACCCAAATCCAAGAACCATGAACCATTAACCCATAAACCCATAAATCATAAACCCATAAACCATAAACCCATAAACCATAAACCCGTAAACCCAAATCCAAGAACCATAAACCCATAAACCACAAACCCTTAAACCCATAATCCCATAAACCATAAACTCATAAACCGTGAACCGATAAACCATAAATCCATAAACTATAAACCCATAGACCCTTAAAGCATAAACCCATAAACCCATAAACCGTAGACCCATAAACCATAAACCCATAAACTCATAAACCATAAACTCATAAACCATAAACCCATAAACCGTAAACCCATGAACCATCAACCCATAAACTCATAAACTATAAACCCATAAATCATAAACCATAAACCCATTAACCATAACCCCATAAACCATAAACCCATAAACCTATAAACCTTAAAACCATAAACCATGAACCCATAAACCCATAAACTATGAACCATAAACCCATATACCATAAACCCATCAACTATGAACCATAAATCCATAAACTATAAACCTATAGACCCTTAAAGCATAAACCCATAAACCCATAGACTATGAACCATAAACCCATATACCATAAAACCATAAACCATAAACCCATAAACCATAAACCCATAAACCATAAACCATGAACCCATAAACCCATAAACTATGAACCATAAACCCATATACCATAAACCTATAAACTATGAACCATAAACTCATATACCATAAACCTATAAACTATGAACCATAAACGGATAAACCCATAAACAATAAAACCATAAATAATAAACCCATAAATTAAAAAGCCATAAACCCATTAACTATGAACCCATAAACCGTAAACTTATAAACCCATTAATCGTAAAGCCATAAACCCATAAACCCATACACCCATAAATCATATACCCATAAACCATACACCCATAAACCATGAACTATAAACATAAACCATAAACCCCATCAACCATAAACCATAAAACCATAAAACCATAAACCATAAACCATGAACCCATAAACCATAAACATAAAATAAACCATAAACGCATAAACCATAAACCCATAAACCATAAACCCATAAACCATAAACCCATAAACCATAAAACCATAAACCCATAAACCATAAACCCATAAACCATAAACCCATAAACCAAACCAACCATAAACCCATAAACCCATAAACCATGAACCTATAAACCCAAAAACTATAAACCATGAACCCATAAAAACCCATAAACTATGAACCATAAACCCATATACCATAAACCCATAAACTATGAACCATAAACCCATAAACCATAAACCCATAAACCATGAACCATAAACCCATAAACCATAAACCCATAAACCATAAGCCATAAACCCAAGAACCATAAACCCATAAACCATAAGCTCATAAACCCATAAACCCATAAACCATAAACCCATATACTATAAACCCATAATTCCAAAAACCATATACCATGAACCCATAAACTATGAACCATAAACCCATATACCATAAACCTATAAACTATGAACCATAACCCCATATACCATAAACTATGAACTATAAACGGATAAACCCATAAACAATAAAACCATAAATAATAAACCCATAAATTGTAAAGCCATAAACCCATAAACTATGAACCCATAAACCGTAAACTTATAAACCCATAAATCGTAAAGCCATAAACCCATAAACCCATAAACCATATACCCATAAACCATGAACTATAAACCCATAAACTATATCCCCATAAACCATATACCCATAAACCATAAACCCATTAACCATGAACCATAAACCCATAAACCATATAATCATAAACTATAAACCCATCAACCATGAACCATAAACTCATAAACCAAAAAATTATAAACCCATGAACCATAAACACATCATATGATAATTTTTCTTATTATAAAATATTTGAAAAATAATCATTTTATTGTACATAATAATAGTGTAATAATTCTATGTTCCAAGTTTTTTAAAAATTATTTTAAAAAATTATATTTTATATAATTCTAAGTTTATTAAACATAAAATTATTTTAATAAATTATTCAAATAACAACTATATAATGAGCATATCGAACAATTGAAGTTACGCCTTAGGTCACTCTAACCTTTCCAGAAATCAACGACTTTAATCATTATTTACTTAAAATCTGTGCATTTTCGGGACTTGAGCCCATGGAGACTTATGTTCAGAAAAAAATAAGCTACTATTTGGTCATACTATTATCAAATTTTACCGGGACCCAGAAACCCATAAGAATCTTCCGGGGTCCTTTGAATGTGAATAAGAGATTTTGTAATGGAACAAGGTTGATGGCAAAAAAATTGTTTAAATATTCCATCCAAACGGAATTAGCAAGTGGTCAAAACAAAAGTGAATTAGTTTTGTAATGGGGGAATTTGTTCCCTATCCCCCAGTTACTATTATTTTAACTCTACAGTGTCACCTCTGAATAAATAGCAATTTACTTATTATTTTTTTCTTAAATTTTACTCTGAATAGAAAATCTGAATTTATTAGCAATCAACTCTCTCGGGTGGATTCTAATCGGGTCTTCGTAGGGAACAATGACGAAACCACCGATGCAAACCAGCAATAAATCAGTTATATATATTTTATAACAATACAGTGTTAATAAACACTTAAATAACACTATTAAATAAAATACAAAAAGAAGTAATTTTCACTCTATATTTATTAAAGTAAATTTAACATACTTTGACCCGATAATTTCACGAAAATTCTGTAAGTGTAAAAGAAAAGTAGTGTGATTGAACTCTGGCTCAACTTAATCAATTCTCAGATTAATTATAATTAAATAAAATCCAATTAAACCCGTGAAATTAATTTAAGTTTAATAATGGCAGCTACGATGAGCAAAACGGCGACGCGCACTGACTCTAAATTGTTTAATGATTTAATATTTAAGATGGAGGACTCACCTTAATATACAAAGCGTCACTCTCCAAGAAAAACGAAACTCCAATGATTTAACTCCAATTCAAAATCTCCTTTCCTCGTATTAAATAAATTTCTCAGCTCTCTTGAAAATATCCAAATTGGCAAAAATAACAAGGCAGCGAAATGGCAAAATGGCAAAATGGCAGCGTAAAAAAACTCTATTGAATATATCCTAATAAAATGGAGTCAAGACTCAAGAAAATGGTTCAACGAGCAGCAACAGAAAAAACCAACAAGTGCAACCAACAAGATCCAATAGAGAAGTGTGTCGATGGCGCGTCTTCTCTCGAGCTCCTTCCTCTTCATCCCTTCTTTTATCCATTACGTCATAAATAGGATAATGGTTGATTGGTTATTAATCCTTTCCGTAATTGTTATTTGTTAATTACAAAGGATGTTAACTTTTAACCAATCAACACCTTTCCTTTTGGTGGCTTCTTTTGTGTTAGCGCCCTCTATTTCTTGCGCGCTCTATTTAAATTTTTATTTGGAAGACTCCATATACTTAGTTTTAATAATTATACCTATTATTGTAACGCTATCTCTCTCCAACGCTCGATTTCTTTATCTTCTATCACTCTCGTTCTCGACTTCACGTATCTTCATATAACATACTGACATAGATTAATATTTTTACAATTGCCCATGTATATACTCCCTCTACTACCATTTCTACCTTTACTCATGTATATACGAGCCTGCTACTGTTATTTGTGCAATTACTCATGTATATACGAGCCTGCTATACAAGCTATAGCTGGCTCTCCTTTTTCGCTGATCCTTTACTTTTCATGCGCATGACTCGATTTCTGCCGCGAGTCAATCATTTACCGACACTTCCCCTTTACTCTCGAGCACGTGTTACAAATGTTCCGCGTCGTTTCCCGGTTTTGCTCGTCATCGCGTACCGCGAGTGTATTGTGCGCATGTAGCTATACACCGGGTGTGTGTGTGTGTGTGTCAGTGTACAGGTGACAGTGCTGCGGTGTGCACATCGTCATCAAGAACATAAGATGGCGACGCACAAGAACACTGTCACAGGTTATTTTCTTTTCTAAACATGTGTTCTTTTCGTTGACCTATTATGTGCACTAGTGTTAAGATGTTACAGCCATCACCGTAGCTTCAACTCCTAGTGCACTACAAGAAAACTGATGGTGACTGTGGTTTTTTCCTTCACCACATGTTCGGATGTGAGGTTAGGTTCCTCTTTCTCTCTTTCTCTCTCTAGCGGTAAGTCGTCTGCTCATCGCTATGCTTCTTGTTTACCTCGAAACAAACAAAAATACATTGATTAATTTCTTTTATTAAATTAATTAACAATCAATTTACTGAATGCATTTCGGCTCCTACTTCTCTTTATTCTTTTTAATAAATGTATTATTGTGATGCAATGAATGCATCACCAATTCCCCCCTCCATGACCGGAACACTTTACAAGTGGGTCGTCCATCTTATTAAAACACGAAAATAATTTAAGATTCTACTCTATTAACTTAGGCTATTTGCCTTTTTTTTTAATAAAAAAAAACTCAAAAAGAAAGAAAAATCACGTCGCCGAATTGCACTCAAATAAACCATTAATATCTCTTATATTCTATTTATAATAAACCTAAGTTTATAAGTATATAAGGAGTAGGATAATTCAGCACTGGTGAAATTCTCTCTGAATCTGGTCTCGACCCATCTCTATCTAGTTTGTATCCCAGGTAAGTTACACTCGAACAACAAAATTCACATTTTTCATTGTTCACAACTAATCTCTTTAACACAATTTCAACCCATTTTATATGTTCTTCGAACGTTTCGGTCACGATAATGATATCATCTAGATATCCAAAGACATGTGGCTCTACTTAACGACCTACTCTAACACAAATAAATTTGTAAAATTTATACTTTTACTATTCATGTTAAAAATTTTACTTTGAAATATACACAAAAATTATTCGTAAATCTTTACATAAAAAAATGTATGATGTATCTGTGACACTTATTTTTGTCAAAATTAAAAACCTTTCTCACAGTGTAAGCTTGCACGGTTTTTCTTTCTCTTTTATTAAATCTTGCAAATTAATTATATTTTATCATCAATAATACTACGTTGTGAGATGTTGATTAGGATAAAAATTCTAAGCAAAATTTCGATTTCAAAAAATCGGGTTACGCATCATGATATTCTATTGTAGTGAATAATATTTTATTTATAAATTCAGTATGTTATTATCTTGATTCCAATCCATCATGAAAGAACATTTTTTTTTTTTGAGTATTTATAATTGTTGAGAATAACGTGCATCTTTTGTTTGGTAGTTAAGTTGGTTATCGTGGGCAAGCGCGCTCTCAATTTCTCCTTCTTGCTGCTCTTTTTTCTCTTCTCTCTAGACTCTTGAAAGGTGAACATCATGCAGTGTAGATTTATTTAGAGTTTTTTGTAATATTAATTATTAAATGTCTACTAATTAGTTAATTTACTTAATAATAAATTGTAGTTTTTCAAAGTGTAGTGATAGATTGTTTTGGTGTTTTATTGAGATCATTCTGTGAGCCTTTTTAGTTTTAAATAGCAGGTTATGAGCTCAGACGACGCTTCCACTGCGCAATGAGAAAAAATGGATAAGGAGTTAGATAAAGGTAGGTATTAATGTAAAAAGTGAGCGTTATTAGTGAAGCGAGCATGTTAATGAATAAAATGAGAAGCTATTTATTTAGAAAATTTATTTATTTGGATAAGGGCTTCTCCGATGTACACCCACCGTTATTAGATTTTTTTCGAATGTTTTGAAATCCTGAACTTTTATTGGACGAATTCGTTGCTTTTTTTGTTTCTATTGGAACATTTTAAAAAATTCAGAAAGAATCAATTAACGTTGGGTGTACACAGAAAGAGAAGTATGTTCAATGAGAAAGAGGAAGAGATCGAGTGTGTGAATTTTTCGTATTCACCTTAGAGCATATACTACTGGACGCAGCTCTGAATGCACCGTGCACGTGGTTAGGTTGAGAAAGGGAAAAATATACTAAGGTTGATAGCTATCTTTATCTCTCAGTCATGTGATAAGGGAGTAGAACGAAATAAACCAATCACGTGCCGGAGAAAAAGAGATATCTGGCAACCTCAATATACCTTTCTCTCTCTCAACTTCACCACACGCGTGGCGCATTTGAAGCTGCCTCCAGTAGTATATGCTCTAAGGTGTTCACATACGTTATCTCTTTCTCGAATATTTAAGAAAATTATAAAAATGATAATACAATGAGAAAATGAGAATTAGTAAGCAAATCTCTCGCGTTCGCATACATAAACTCTTTTTTATATAATTAAATATATATGTTTAATAATAAATATTAAACATTGTACTGAAGGGCCGGGTACGTGTATATATGTATCTATATATGTGGATATGTATTCAAATACAAATCCGATCGTTGAGATTCAACTGGCGCATAGAAGCTAGCTTATAGCAAAGATGACGCCATGTTGTTAGATAAAAAAAATACCAAAATTAAAAAAAAAAATTTTTGAAAATTTGTAGAAATATGTGAATTTTTTTAAAATGACCTATACACTGAGAAAAATGTTCGTATAAAATTTACTACAAACATATATAAAATTACTATTTAAATATTAATGTTGTGACATACTCGCTTTGTAAGAAAAATTACTATTTTATATAGTAAATTTCAATTGAGCAGATAATACATAGAAAAAAATTTTTAGTCGTTTATTTTTTTATCTCAAATTTTTTTTAATTTACTTATTACATGCGAAATAATTTTTTTTTAATAATAAATTATTTTTTTAATTTATTAAATTAATTTAAATAATATTTGAAAGAAAACTCGGAAAAAAAATCTTACCTTTGTTGGGATCAAACAGCCGATCGCGAGGACGTGAAGCGTGAACGTTACCGACTGCGCCATGCAAACTTGTTACGCAATATACTTCGAATCGTCTTCATATGTTATAGAGGATACTTTTAATTCAGTTAAAAATTTTGAGGTCAAGTTTTCGAATTAAAAATCAGACGAATCAAGTATACTACATAAAATAAAACTTTTTACTATATATGTTCCAAGGACTTTTTGCTTTTCGATTTCACATTATTATTTACTATTAAGGCAATGAATTTTGGTATCTTTATAAATAAAATTAATAGGTTAATCAACAAAATTTAGTAACTTATGTAGTAAAAATTATTTCTACAATTTTTACTATATTATGTAGCAATTTTTGTTGAATATCAATACTACTTTTTTTATGTGTTTTCTAGTAAAAAATATTACATACATAAGAACTATTTAGCGAAATGAAGTAATATTTCTCATAAAATGAGTACGTCACAACGTTACTATATTATATAGTAATTTTACATATTTTTGCAGTAAACTTTATCCAGAAATTTTTCTCAGTGTACATGTGTTTTAATGACTGAAACTATAGAAATGAATAGTTGTGAAAGAAATAAAATATCATATTTTCAATGAGTTCAAAATGCATGCTTAAATAATGCTTATGATAAAAATTTATACGTATAAATTAAAACAAATAAATTGAATGCGAGTGAAACAAATTTGTGCGGGTGAAAAAATTAATTGTTTGATGTTTTTTTTGTACAGACCAACGAAATCTCGTGCTATTTTTAAAAATGCAAGAGAAAGTTTTTGAATTCAGGAAAATTCATGCAGACGAGCGGATTGCAGTAAAAATGCTATAAGAGGCCATAGAATTCGTGACTGAATCAGGGCGACAATATGTTTAGGTACTAGTACGCATACAGATATATCCTTGTATGTGAGTGTACGAGTAAATGTATATTCGGACTACGTAAATATACGTGTGCACGCATACATATATATTTATTGAATATTCGTGCACATATAAAAATGAATATTTTGTAACGTCATACACGAGTATAACGTACTTTTATTTAGTATATGGTGACTAAAAGCACCATATACAATGACTTCGCACCTTGTTTTACCTTTTGACAAGATCGTAAAGATAAAACAAGATGGATGCCGTTTATATATAAAACTCCGAGTTTACCGCGCTATCCCTTTCGCACGTACAAACTCGTCGAATTAATAAGGTCTTGAGTTATTTAATAAAGTTAGGTTGACGAAAGCCAGACAGTACGCTACAGGAACGCCATGTCCTGTAGGTTCGGGTCCATTACTTCTCGTCAAACTTCTAAGTTATATTTCTTAGGTTAGGATAAGGATATCTATGAGAATGAGGTATTGAGGATTCTTATGTGGCCTCTTGTACCGAATCTTTTATTTTGTTATTCAATAATCACAATTTACGCACTTGCATGGCCGTACTATTCTAAGCACAAAGCTTTACGATAAAGCACGTCGATGCAAGGCACATTTCACTTGGGCACTTAGCCTCTTTAAACACTAATGGTAAATAAAATTACTTTTCAATAGTGAAGGAAAATTCACCACCTTACTTTTATCTTGATATTTAAAATCACGAAGATTTAATTTGTTTTATTTTACGCTATTCAAACTCGAGCAGGTAAGGAAATGCGTACTAGGCATTTCTTTTGCTGCTATAAGAGTTTGAATAGCGAGAAATCACACATAACTCTGTATTTAAATTTAAGGAGAACTTTATTAAGCGTTGACCGATACAAGAGTGACGAGTTTGGCTTCTCGCTGAAACTCGATGGCTCGCATTTTAGGCGCTTGCCGCTATATTCCTACTCTGCCGCGTCAGAGTAGGGATATTATACATTGTAAAGCATGAGCGTTACACTTAATAGTCGCTTGGCTGTCGAAATTAAGGGCGTAGCTGCGCGTTCGGATCTTTCTTATATCCCTACCCGCGCTCACTCGCAGCAATGCTTTTGCTGATACAAAATCTAATTGCTATGTCTCAATTTATTTCTTTGATTCTTCTTTAACCTAATAAATTAAAATAATTTTAATGAGAATATTGTAAATTAACCATTCAATACTGATGCTGATGTAAGTGTGTCTGTGTTAGATCTCTCACATTGACAAATATATCATGAATTTGTATTGCTTGTGTTTGGTGTACTAATTCGTGAAAAATTCCTTTTAAATTGTATATGTGGCAGTTATTTTAATTATTTTCAATTTTAATATTACTTGTGTTCAGTGTATTAAGATTGTAAATATTTATTGAATTTGAATTTTTACAGAAAAAGATTGTACATCAGACACTCAAATGAGATTGTTCATACAAAAAATGGAGACGTTGGAAAAAGAAGGGCAATCTCTTTCAATGCCATATTACCAAAATTAAGACAAGGATAAGGATATAGCGAGTGGCAGCTGCAATTTTAAAGTTCTGGGAGAGGTTACAGTGAGCGAGGGAACTGATGATAGCAGGCGGAAGGTTACAGTGAGCGATGGCCAAAAAAAGGAGAAAACGGTTACAGTTGATGAAAATAAATAAATTTTAGCATCCTTATTAGGTAAACTTAAAATCGAAGAAATTAAAAGTTGTAACTATAAAATAAGAAAACTATATCTCAATTATGAAAAACTATTTGAGGCTGGTAAAAGTAATAGGGATATGGCACGACTAGTGGTTAGTTGTTGTATTACAGAAATTCAAAGAAAACTGTTAGCACTGACAAGTCAATTGATTCATATTGAGACAGAGCAAACAACTTAGCGTCTGCATTTGGAATATGATGAGGACAGAGCTGATAGGAGACACTTGCGCACAAAGGAAAAAAACTTAAAGATGAGGTCAGGATCACCTGTGATTCCTTTAAGGAGAGCGACAAAAGACCTAGTGAAGAAGTGAGTGGTATTAGATTAGATAATGACGATTTATGTGTATATATATATATATATATATATATATATATATATGATTCTGATAAAGCGAGCGATATGATGGATTTGGTAGCGAGAAATTTTAATGGACCGCACAAATACATTAATTTGATTGAAATTCCTGACGGTTTTATGAATATAAAAGATATTTTTCGTATTTAGAGAAATGAATTGAAAAACCAGACTCAAGGTCATGATGAGTCAGATTTTGATAAGTCTAATGTTTCGCGAGAGTTAAAGGAAACCTTAAAAGTTGGTTTAATTAATAAAAATGTAAGACGCTATTATAAACTTACGGACTCGATAAAAATGGATCTTTTTATGGATTACTAGACATCCAAGCTGAAAGTAAATAATCTTCTATGCGTGATTGATAAATCAGTCACTGCGAGCGCTGAATGGACTGAAACGACAAGAGAAAAACATGAATTCATGGTTCGCGATATAATTATCAATCACATTGATCATTGCTATCATGCCACAATTATAGATATTAAAGATCCTTTGAAAATTTTAGACACATTGGAAGAAATTAAATTAACTCAAAAGAATATCCTTACTGAAAATAGTCACTCAAAAATCACGTGAGATCTCAAGTGATTCACAAGTGATACTCATGCCAAAATCTCAAGTGATTATCAAATGATTATAAAGTGTTAGTAAGAAAAAAATATTATTTTAATCACAAAGTTATACTTATATTTACTTTTTATGTTTATATAATGATTACTTAAATAATCTTATATTATATTAAAGTGAAACCACTTTTTTTCCGTTTCTCCGGTTCTCCGGTTCTCCGGTTCTCCAGTTCTCCGGTTCTCCGGTTCTCCTCATTTTTTAAATAGGTCTAATCTTTTGGTAATAAAAGTAGCAATTTTTTATTGGGCCCTATATAATTAGTACTCATTAGTCACAAGCTTCTTTTTGAACCATATTTTTTGGGTTTTATATTATTTTGGGCCCTATATTTTTATTTAATGCCCATTTTTTTGGGCCCTTCTTTTTTTTCATCCTTATATTTTCTTGGACTTTTTATTTTTTTGAGCCTTATTTTTTTGGTTCTATATTTTTTTGGGCTTTATATTTTTTGGCCCTTATATTTTCTTGCACCTTATATTTTTTTGGACTCAATATTTTTTTGGGCCCAATATTTTTTTGGTCTCTATATTTTTTGGGCTTTATATTTTTTTGGGCCTTATATTTTCTTGGGCCTTATTTTTTTGGGCCCAATAATTTTTTCGTTTATATTTTTCGGGTCTTATATTTTTTGAGCTTTATATTTTCTTGCGCCCTATATTTTTTTGGACCGAATAATTTTTTGAACCCAATATTTTTTTGGTCTCTATATTTTTTGGGCTTTATATTTTTTTGGGCCTTATATTTTCTTAGGCATTTTTTTGGGCCCAATAATTTTTCAGGTCCTATATTTTATTTAGCTCTATAAATATGCAGCCAATATGCAGCTAATTAAACAGCGCATCCCAATATGCAGCCAATTCAACAGCGCATCCCAATATGCAGCCGATTCAACGGCGCATCCCCATATGCAGCTGATTTAACAGCGCGTCCTCTTATATAGCTGATTCAACGTCATATCAAACTATTTTGAAAGCGTCAGTTGATATATATATATATATATATATTTTAGTTGATATCATATTTTTTATTATATTTCGAGTTCAACTATTACACAACAACATATACAACATCTCTTGACATATTCTTTATAATATCTCTTTATGAACAATGTTTTTTGTATATATTGTGTTCTGATCATTTTTATTTTTTCCGTTGACAATAGCGTGGTCACCTAAAAATAATTTTAAATCATTTTTAAATTTCGTCCTTGTAAGAGCAACATATAATTGCCCATGACTGAAAACTGGTGACGGTAAATAAACACCAATTTTTTATAAGATTGTCCTTGTGATTTATTAATAGTCATTGCAAATCCTAACCTAATAGGAAACTGTTTTCGTTGCATATTGAATGGAATTTCTTCCGTAGATGGAGATAAACTTATTCTTGGAATAAAAACTAATTTACCTTTGTTTTGACCAGTTGCTAATTCCGCTTGAATGTAATATTTAGGAAATTTTTTCACCATTAACCTTGTTCTATTACAAAGTCCCTTATTGACATTTAAATTTCTTAAAAGTATTATTATAGCCCCTACTTTTAAATGTAATTTATGTGGTGGAAGTCCATTAGGAGTTAACTTATTTAAAAATTCTGTAGGTAACATAATATCTAAATTTTCTTTGTTATCATCTTCAGCTGTATCAATACTTAAATATTCAACATGGTTTCCTTCCATTAAATTCAAAACATTGTTATTGATTTCAGAATTATCATTATTTTTAGGAGCCAAAATAACTTTTTCCGTTAGATTTGTATTGTTTATTTTTATTGTTTTTCCGAATATTTCTTCGACAAGATTTTCTTTAATGATAAAATTATCTGGTATAGCACTTAGTTCATTATCATCTTTAAAAACATTGCGGCATTTTCCTTCTCCGATATCTAATAACCATTGTTTAAAATTATTATCACTATCCGAAACTCGCAGATTTTCATTTAACTTCATTTGCTTAAAATTTTGCCATGATAAACTAAATTTAACTGAATTTTTAATAATGTTCATACGGCTACCATGTCGTACAATTGGTAATGTTTGCCTGAAATCTCCTGATACAATTACAATTTTACCACCGAAGGGTTGGTTTACATCGCATAAATCTTGAATTAATTATTTGTGTTTTCTTTGTTTGCCTTCTGCAGAATTAGGCTTAACATTACAAGTTGTACAATCTGTTATATTTAACGGTAGTTTAAATATTGTATGCGACATTTTTCCATCGACTGATGAATTCACTGCTTTACCTGTCCAAGCTACACATAAATAATGTATGGTATGATATTTAAAATAAGCTATTAAAACGTTAAGTAAATAACTTTTCCCACTTCCACCTGGTCCATCTATGAAAATATATTTTTCTTTACTTTGGTTGCTTAAACTTTTTATAGTAGAGTTGAATATTTGCTTTTGTTTATCATTCAAAGAATTTATTTTCATTTCTAATTCATTAAGAATATTATTATTATGATTTAAAATTGTTTGATTATTATCTTCTTCTATAAATGTGCTTATGTTAGGTAAATTCAAATCGTTTAATGAAAATCCATTGACTTGTAAATTATTTTTAATAACATTCAATGCATGATCTTCACCTATATTTTTTTTGTATTCAGGGTGGTAAAATTTATCCTTATATTTTTCATATAAATCTCGTGCATTTATAGGATAATGAAAAATGCAAATGAAAGCAAATAATTCACAAAGAGCATAAGGGAATTCTGTTGAAGATGCTTCTTCCAAACATCTATTCCATGCTTCATCTTCATTAGTTAATTGGGTCTTTGCATGAAAAAATTCATTATATCCGTCAGGTAGAATACGAAAAAATAAAAGACCCGTATTTTTTGTTTTTTAAAATATGATGAATTGCAAAAGTTATAGCCAGTAGAAATTAATACAATTTTGATATATAGATATAGCACCAATGTATATGACGTCACGATTGCTAAAACAGCCGTGACGTCACACAATTTTAACTGCTTCTATCTCTTTGAGTTTTCATTTTGATGATATAAGAAAAAATACGTGTCTTTTATTTTTTCTTTTTCTTAATGACGGATATAATGGATTCAAAAAAAAATTTTCATGCGAAGACCCAATCGTTTTGCCTTAGCTGCCTCATAAAACGAATTGTGAATCACATCATCAATAGTACGCAAAATCAAAAGCTTCAAAAGACGTGGCTCCTTTCACATGTAATAGTAATAACCTAATAAAATAACGTTCTCTATCTTTCGGACTTACTAAGTACATTCTACTAACCAGGGGAGGCTATGAGCTTTGGATCACAGATCTTGACGAAACTTCGGGATATATTTTTAGGTACCAAAATATGAGTAAAGCCAGAGTAGTACGGTCTAACGCTTCGAAAAACTGAAATTATAGACGTTTCCAGTCTTATTTTAAGAAAAATGTAAAAAAAAGCTTTTAATTGAAGTGTGAATAATCCAGTCTAGAAATGTCTTTCATAAATCAACAGGGACTAAAATAAAAGTACAGAAAGCAAGCTTTAATTTGCCGTTTTCAGAATTTAAAAATAATAATTAGAACCAGAGATATGTTCGTTCAAAGTTAAGAAGCAAGAAAGTACCAAAAATCACAAAATCACTGTCCTTTAAAATTTTGAAGAAGCTTTTTTTTACATTTTTCTTTAAATAAGACTGGAAACGTCTATAATTTCAGTTTTTCGAAGCGTTAGACCGTACCGCTTTGGCTTTACTCATATTTTGGTAGCTAAAAACATATCTCAAAGTTTCATCAAGATCTGTGACCCGAAGCTCATAGCCTCTCCTAGTAAGTATTGGTTTTTTTTTTCTTTTATTCCACTTTTTCAGTTTTTTATCAAATGTATAAAAATTTGGTATTTCTGAATACAAGTAATTTCGTGCTTCAAAATCTTCTCTATTCAATTCAAAATATGCAGTTAATGTTGTTCCCACATTTTTTTGCATGATCATTCCTTCTTTTCCTTCTTTAAAAAATACGTTTTGTTGATTTTCTTCATGAACGCTTAGACGTTTTATAGGATGTGAAATAACATGTAAAAGATATTCTCATAATCTGTGCATTCCTTCAGGTGGACATAAATATCGTGTATTAATGTATTGTTGGATTTCGTCATATTCATATTCAACATTTTCACTATTGTCATTTTGAAAAGTGTCTTTATTTTCTGATTGAAAATCTACATTTACTTCATGTATTTTAATGTATGCACAGTCATGACCTTTATAATAGTATTTGAATAAATATTTAATGCATTGTACGGTGAAACAAACTTCTACGTTTATGTATGCATTAGATTTCAATAATAAGTAAGGATTGTAAGGAGCAACAAATCCCCTATCTGCAATTTTTTCTGTAAATTTATTTTTGAAAATAATTTTGACGCCATCATTTTTGCGTTTGTATAGTGGATATCCATTTGATTTTAATGTTGTTGTATTATTAAATTTTTTTGGGAAATTTTTTGTACATTGTTTCGTATTTTTATCCATACATGGACAATTTATTATACACATCGAAACCATCTCTTAATTTCTACCTCCAGTAACTAGTTTTTATAAAAAGTAAATTTTAAATACAGTTGGTAAAACAGGTATCTGTGTCGGTATAGAGCAGTCTCTTAATAAAGAAATTGAGAATTAAATAATGAAATAACGAAAATAGATATATTTTTGTTAATATATTGATTTTTTTAAATAGCTAAACTGCAAACTTAAAACTTGTTCATCTCTATTTATAAGCAATTAATCTAAAAACTTGATCACCTCTATTTATAAGCAATTAATTTTGAAAATTTGAATAATATTTTATATTACAGGGATCAAAACTTTGTTGTCTAATTTTAATGAAAGATCGATTAGAAAAGTGCATGCTAAAACCAAGCAGTGAAGTATTGAACTAACAAATCGAAGATTCGATGTTTGCGCACGAATTCCGTCACTTTTTTCAATAGTAAAAATCATAACATATTTTTTTAAAGAAAGAGTTTGCAGCAATCAGAAAAAAAATGGTGTAAAAAATGTAACTTTTATCAATTTAAAGACAATCAATAGATTGATTTCAAAGAGGCTTTAGAGAGTCAAGAATCTAAAGTGTATTTAATAGTAAAAAAAGCTTAAAAATCCGGGTACCCTGTTCACAGATTTTATCTTCCAATTTCCTTCGTAACTTCAAATCGCCATATCTGGGTAATGAAAGCACCTAAAAAAATTTTTTTAAGATAAATAAAATTAAAGGTCTCAAACATTTCATTTTGATGGTGTAAATTATTTTAGGCTCCAATGTTGATTACCTGTTAATAATTCCAAAAAACCATAAAAATAAGTACATTTTTGTGAATTTTTAGAAAATTTGAGAGCTAAATAGTTGACAAAAAAATGTTTTTCGTTCCAAAATTACCACAGGGGACACTGTTTTTACCCACAAAGATAATTTAAGTATATTTTAGCTTTCTGACATTTTTTTTTAGAAAAAGCAATACATGGGAATAAAAAAATGTAAAAAAAAATACGAAAAAAAGCGCTTTTTACAATCGAAACAAGTTTTTCTTCTTCGGAACCAAGTTTTTTTAATGCGTTCGTAGTTTTTGGGTTTAACAAACAGATATCAGGGATCAGAGCCGGTATTCAAGAAGTTTAAGAAATAAGCACCATCCTAATATATGTATATACATATACTATATATATATACATATATAGGGGGCCCCCCCTGCTCGCGCTGCTCGCCAACCCCCCAAATATTTAAATTTTTAAATATATATTTATCAAATAATATTGTTATTATTATTATAAACAGTTATGAATAATTTTGTAATTTGTAAAAATTTAGCGATTATTTGTATACAAATATTGTATTACATATTGCGGACGTTGTATAGAAAATTAATACTCAATAAGTAAAGTATTTTCTAGCAGGTAAAAAATAAAAAGTAAAAAAATTTCAATATTTTTTTGGGCCCAATATTTTTTCAGTCTCTATATATTTTGGGCTTTATATATTTTTTGGCCTTATATTTTTTTGGGCTCTATATTTTTTTGCAGCCTTATATTTTTCAGGCCCTACATTTTTTTGAGTCCTATTTTCTTTGGGCCTCATATTTTTTGGGCCTTATATTTCCTTCAGCTCTATATTTTTTTGGGCTCAATATTTTTTCGATTCTTATATATTTTTTGGCTCTATATTTTTTTGTGCCCAATATTTTTTTGAAATTTATATTTTCATGGGTTCTATAATTTTTTTGGATCTCGTATTTTATTGAGCTCTATATTTTTCTGGGCCTTCTATTTTTTAGGCCTTACATTATTTTTAGTCCTATTTTCTTTGGGCCTCATTTTTTCGGCATGTTATTTTTTTGGTTCCATATTTTTTTTTGTCCTATATTTCTCTAGGCCTTATATTTTTTTGGACCTACTTTTATTCGAGTCCTATTTTCTTCGAGCCTCTAATTTTTTTTAACCACTTATTTTTCTGGGCCTTATTTTTTTTTAACTTTTTTTGTTTCATATTTTTCTGGGCTCTATATTTTTTTAAATCTTATATTTTTTGAGCGCAATATTTTTTTTATCATTATATTCTCTTGGTCTCTATTTTTCGTTTTACTTTTTTTGTATCATATTTTTCTGGGCTCTATATTTTTTTAAATCTTATATTTTTTGAGCGCAATATTTTTTTTTTCATTATATTCTCTTGATCTCTATATTTTTTTTAGCCCAATATTTGTCTGATTCTTTTAATTTTTTGGGCCCGATATTATTTTGATTCTTATGTTACGACCGGATTTGGTTCGGTCGTTGAGTTCACAAAAAGAAATAAATTTCTTTTTATTGGGAACCAGTTTGTAGTCCCAGGACTTACCTCTCACCTTTTTACTATATATTTATTAAAATTAAATTCTAATTTAGTTTTAAAATAATCAAATTTTATAAAAGTTAATATCAAGTTTTAATTACTTAAATAAATTCCTCTTTTTGTGTTTTCTTTTATTTTTATTTAATAATTAATACACATGTTATTTAATATATATAATAATTTTCCTTACGATTAAATTTTCCAAGAAGAGAAGGAGAAGATATATAAATGTATCCCTTGAAGTCCCGTCCTTTAATCTCCGCTTAGATTAAGTTATTCCTACACGGTTAAGTTTTCCGTGGCCAGATTAGTTTAGATTCTTCAATTCTCGGTCGTCCAGCGTTCAGCTAATTTATACGTTTATGTCATCACTTGCACTTGCTTGTCTTTTTTTTTCACTAAATATTTATTGATTTAATTTTTGCAAAAATATTTATTTATTTAAATGCAAAAATTGTAGTTTTATATTTTCTATACTATAATTTTTTTTCTATTAGCGAAGTAGGTTTCTAAGTTACTTCCTAATGAATTTTATGATAAATAAAATTGATTTAAAAAAACTAACACTGACTTTATCTCAGTGGACCAGCAGAGCCGACTTTAGCGGTTGCTATCGTATTATGACAAAAGGCCAAGAGTGACGTAGGGGGCTGTTTTTATTGCCTTGCGCCGGGCGATCAAGAGATGGAAAATCCAATCAAAACCTGACATGCAGCTGAAATTTTCAGAACAGAAAATCATTCGATTGTTTTAGAGTTCATTGGCTTGCTTACCAATGCATTCTTGTACTTTCTTCTCCGTCTCTTCTTTACATTTGAAGTTTTCGCAATTTTTAAGAATGCTGAATCGGGACATCGCATGGAACTACTTTCTGTTTGAATTGAAAAAAATAGGTTAATGAATAATTCCAATCCTTAATATAATTCATTTAACAATTTATAAGGGTTTAGTTCCATGGGATGTCACACTTATATTTACTTAGACTCTATATTTTTTTAGTTCTTATATTTTCTTGGGCTCTATATTTTTTTGAATTTTATACTTTTTTGGGCGCAATATTTTTTTCATGTTATATTTTCTTGGTCTCTATATTTTTTTGGGCCCAACATTTGTCTGATACTTTTAATTTTTTGGGCCCGATATTTTTTTGATTCTTATATTTACTTAGACTCTATATTTTTTTAGTTCTTATATTTTCTTGGGCTCTATATTTTTTTGAATTTTATACTTTTTTGGGCGCAATATTTTTTTCATGTTATATTTTCTTGGTCTCTATATTTTTTTGGGCCCAACATTTGTCTGATACTTTTACTTTTTTGGGCCCGATATTTTTTTGATTCTTATATTTACTTAGACTCTATATTTTTTTAGTTCTTATATTTTCTTGGGCTCTATATTTTTTTGAATTTTATATTTTTTTGAGCGCAATATTTTTTTCATATTATATTTTCTTGGACTCTATATTTTTTTGGGCCCAACATTTGTCTGATACTTTTAATTTTTTGGGCCCGATATTTTTTTGATTCTTATATTTACTTAGGCTCTATATTTTTTTGATTCTTATATTTTCTTTGGCTCTATATTTTTTTGAATTTTATATTTTTTCAGGCGCAATATTTGTCTGATTCTTTTATTTTTTTGATTCTTATTTTACTATAGCTCTATATTTTTTTGAGCCCAATATTTTTTTTATTTTTATATTTACTTTGGCTCTATATTTTGGGCTCTAAATTCTGCCATAATAAACTAAATTTAACTGAATTTTCTATAACGTTCATACGGCTTCCATGTCATATAATTTGTAATGTTTGCCTAAAATCTCCTGATATAATTACAGTTTTATCACCGAAAGGTTGGTTGACATCGCATAAATCTTGAAAAAGACGATCAATTGCTCCAAAAGCAAATTTTGAAGTCATAGATGTTTCATCCCAAATAATTATTTATTTTCCCTTTAATTGTTTGCCTTCTGCAAAATTAAGCTCAACATCACATGTTCTATAATCTGTTATATTTAACGGTAGTTTAAATGTTGTATGCGCCATTTTTCCATCGACTGATGAATTCACTGCTTTACCTGGCCAAGCTACACATAAATAATGTATAGTATGATATTCAGAATAAGCTATTAAACATTAAGTTAATAACTTTTTCCACTTCCACCTGATCCATCTATAAAAATATATTTTTCTTTACTTTGGTTGTTTAAACTTCTTGTAGCAGAGTTGAATATTTGCCTTTGTTTATTATTTAAAGAATTTATTTTCACATTTACTTGATGTATTTTAATGTATGCACAATCATGACCTTTATAACAGTATTTGAGTAAATATTTAATGCATTGTACGATGAAACAAACTTCTACGTTTGTGTGCATTAAATTTCAATAATAAGAAAAGATTATAAGGAACAAGAAATCCATTATAAAAAAACAAAAAAAATAAGACTTTAAAAAGCCAATTTAACCTGCTCGATTTTTAGATATACTAAATAGTATGTTTAAATCAATCAAGTAAGCATAAAAATCAGTATATTACAATTTGCAAAAATTTAGTTGAATTCTACATCTAATTTCCAAGAAAAAGTATTCCATTAAGTTCTAACGAAAAATTGATAGTTTTTGAGGAAAAAATTCATTAAAATATTTATTTAGCAAAAAATTTGGAAAATTCGAAAAATTCCATCACGTTTAAATCCTGACCCCTTTGACCTGGACCTCTAAAATTTTTTTTGTGCATTTTGGGTATCAAATAGAACATTTTCACAGATTTTTGACGAATTCTATTTTTTTGTTAGGTGAGTTGACGTGAAACGTCCCATATACATATATATATATATATATATATATATATATATATATATATATATAAGACATTTCACACCAACTGCATGAGCGTTAAAATAAAAATCGCTGAAACTCTGAGAATATATTATGTTTGTCACCCAAAATGTGTAAAAAAATTTTCAAGGATTTCGATTGGAAGGATCACGAGCCATAGATACTTAAAATTCGGAAATTTTTCAAAATTTTTGGAAAAGTCTTAACTTTATCTTTTTTTCTGAAAATCCTGATGTTTTTGAGAGAAATTTATAAGAATACTTCTTGTTGAAAATGAAGAGAAAAGTTAGCATGATTTTTCACAGACCTGAATTTTAAAATTTTCTATTGGTTCAAATATGTATTATATGGTAATTGAAATTACTCATTGTTCGGCACTTCAAAAGTTGCTTTTCGCGGGCTTATTTCTTTCTATTTTACATGAACTTTGAAATAAATTTTTAATCATGTAAGTGAGAGCCACCAATAAGGAGTTATGACAGTTTAAAATATATTTTCAATATGAAAAATAAATCATACATGAAAATATAGATTTTAAACTGTCGTAACTCCTTATTGATGGCTCTGACTTACATAATTAAAAATTTATTTCAAAGTTCATGTAAAATAGAAAAAAATAAGCCCGCGAAAAACAATTTCTGAAGTTTAAAATAATATTAAATATATGATTATCATTTTAATAGTTTTTATAAAATATTATGTGAATTTTATAAGTATAAATTATAAATTATTTAAGGAGATGTAAAATGGACAGTATACTTGCACCCATAAATATTGACTATATTTCCATTGTATTTCAAAATTTTTAATAAAGAGATGCATTAGCATATAGTATGTATTACCAAGATTATTCAGTAAAATTTTTAAATAAATCTATTCATTAGTTATTAAGAAGTTTAGGTTCCAATATTATTTACTAAAATTTTTCTATTTGAAATAAAAAATTTAAATATCTTGAAAACTAATGATTGGAATAATTTGAAAATTTAACTAAATAATCATCATGGTACATACTACAAGTTAATACATTCCTTTTATGGAAATTCAGCAATAGAATGGAAAGACAGTTAAATATGACATTTAATTTTTATATCTTCTTGTAGTGAAACATAATCAAACTTTGACAGCAAATTCAACATAATGAAATAATTGTACTTTCAATGATCATATTTAAGAGGCGATCCGAACCAAATCGGTGACTTAGTTCAGTGCTTACTATAAATGCTTATAATGATTTATTTATTCATTTGCACGGCAAAAACATAATCATTTCCTCTAACCATAATCATAATGAATAATTTGAAACGGTTATAGCAACAAAAAAATATAAAATATTGTCATGAAGCGAAAAATGCTAAATTGAAATTTATTGCATGTAAATAACAGCCGCATCAACTGTCAGATAGCATTTTTCGCTTTATGACATTTTTTGTCACTGAAAGTGTTTCAAATTATTCGTTAGAGGAAATGACTATATTTTTGCCGTGCAAATGAATAAATAAATCATTTTTAGAATTTATTGTAGGCATTGAACTAAGTGACCGATTTGGTTCCCTTAGTTCAATGCTTATTACAAATTTTAGAGTTATATTACAGAATATTATTTTTTTCCGCATTTATAAAAAGTGTTTCGCAAATAATAAGTAAATTTTCTTTTGAAATGTTTACTCTTTTAAGGGAGATTTGATTTCTATCTAGACAGTTCATAAATATAAATTCATAATTATAGACATAATCAGAAGAATTTATTCATACTTCATATATTTTCCTATCTTTATAATTGACCATTAAAAAAATTTAATATCACATAAATAATTTTTTAAAATTGTATTTCATAAAATTTATGTTCAAACGATATTAAAAAAAATATTTTTATATCATGTAATGATAATTTTTCAAATGAGGTAATTTGATATATTTTAAAAATAAATATGTTTTTCTTATTAAAAATATTATTGCTTTAATGAAATGAATTTTAATATATTTAATTGTTAACAATTTTAATATAAATGACAATACATTTAAATACAAACACGTGTACAAATGAAAATGTAATTAAGGTTAATATAATTTTAATATATTTAATTGTTAACAAGTTTTTTATAAATGACAATTCATTTAAATACAAACACGTGTACAAATGAAAATGTAATTGAGGTTAAATGTATGTTATTTATGAAAAATTGTTAATAAGTAACTTTTTATATAATATATTTTCATGAAAACTAATTTAAATACTTTATGCTCTGAATGATAACTGAATAAAATTTTAATTTAATAAATTTAGTTATAGAACTATAAATATATAATATTTATATAACTGTTTATCAAATTAAATTATTATTTCTTTAATTTATATATATATATATATATATATATATATATATATATATATATTATCTATTAAAAAATAATTATTACAATCGATTGTAGTTAAATAAAAATGTTTATTTTAATAATTATAGCCTTGAAATTTATTTTGATGAAAATGTTATTTGATTGACATTCACAGTATTATTTTAACTATATTTGCTTGTCATCAATAGAAAAATATTTAATTTTTTAAATTTTTAATTTATTAATATCTTTTATAATCAATTCATAATAATTTTTATGATATGCAAACCTTACTTGTGATACATACACTTTGTAATATTTGTATCTCATTGAAATTTTATATTAGATGCAAGAAGGATTTTTAAGTAATTGCAAATATTTATTTTATTATTCTGAAATATTCAAATTTGAAATTAACCAAAAATGTGTATTTCAATCTTATAATTTTTTTAATTTAAATTTTGTATTTCATATATATAAAATACATTTGTGAAGATATTTTTATAAGAAATGAACACGAAATTTTTTTTAAGCATATTTCACGTAAAGAGTAATTTCATAATTCAAATTCATGGTCATATATTAAGGTCTGCAAATTATAGTTGTTACTCAGTTCCCAGTTTTTAGTTTATTTATATTAAATATCGTACTATCTTTGTTTTTCTTATGGAAGTAGGGTGAGAAATAGTCACTTGATGGAATAAATTAAACGCTTTTTTACTTTAAGCGCATGTGTACATATATTTTTATATTATGTTTCATCAAATTATTTTCAATTTTATTCAGTACTCAAAAGAAACTTAAATTAATTAATTCCTATTTACTTAAAATTAGTTATTTATACATAATAATATAATAAAAGAAAATTTAACCGAGCGACGTTAGCAACGAAAAACTTAAATATAATTAATACCTAATAACGTAAAACCCATTAAATTGTGGAACAATTTTTAAGTTGATAAATATAATGTAAATCATATAATATATATACATATATCAATTTAAATTACTAATAATTAATTTAAATCCCAAAAGTAACTATTTTAAAACGGAATATGGAAGATGAACATGTATCGTTTTATTACTTGAATATCACGAATTAGAATATTAACTATTAGTAATTTTAAAGTATCATATTTCATCAAAATAATTCTATATTTAATAATTTTTAATTTTAGTAACAGGAAAAGCCGTACGGAAAGAGATTACCCACACAGCATGTAAGCTTCCTGGAAGCTTCCCGGAAGATGTGGAAGAAAGGTTGGAAGCTTTCAGGAAGTTTCCAGTGGAAACTTCCCGGAAGATGAATATGTCCTCGATCAGGAGTCTTCCGTAAGTCTTTCACGGAATATTTCAGTGAAAGCTTACTGGAAGCCTCCGTAAGTTCTTCATGGAATATTTCAGTGGAAGCTTACTGGAAGCTTCCGTAAATTATTCATGGAATATTTCAGCGGAAGCTTACCGACAGCTTCCGTAAATTATTTTTGAAACATTTCAGTGAAAACGTACTGGAAGCCTCCGTAAATCTTTCATGGAATATTTCAGTGAAAGCTTACTCGAAGCTTCCGTACATCATTTCTGAAATATTTTAGTGGAAGCTTCCAGGAAGCTTTGGTAAGTTTTTCGTTGAATATTTCAGTGGAATATTACCGGAAGCTTCCTAGAAGAAATCGTGGAAGATTTAATTCACTGCAGAAAAAACATTGGAAGCTTCCAGGAAGATTCCAGTGAAAAGTTCCCGGAAGATGGATATGCCCTCGATCAACAGTCTTCCGCAAGTCGTTCATGAAATATTTCAGCGGAAGTTTACCGGAAGCTTCCGTAAACTTTTTATGGAATATTTTAGTGGAAGCCCCCGTAAATTATTAATGAAATATTTCAGTGGAAGCTTACTGGAAGCCTCCGTAAATTATTAATGAAATATTTGAATGGAAGTTTACTGGAAGCCTCCGTAAGTTTTTCATGAAATACTTCATTGTAAGGTTACCGAAGCTTCCGTAAATTTTTCATGAAATATTCCAGTGGGAACGTACTGGAAGCCTCCGTAAATTATTCATAAAATACTTCATTGGCAGCTTACTGAAAGCTTCCTTAAATTATTCATGAAATATTTCAGTGAAATATTAAATAAGTGATGAACTAATATTTCTTTGAAATATTTCAGTTTATGAATATTAAATAATTCATTGAAATATTTCTGTAATATTGCTGGAACATTTCATGTTTTATTTCGAAAAATTTTTGAATCCGACACTGAAATATTCAAGTAAGTTGTTACATTATTTCTTGAAAAGTTCCAAATTAATATTTCTCAAATCTTTCAAGAAACATGTCATGAAATATTCGTGTTATATTTAAAAAATATTTCATGAAGTATTTGAAAAAATGTTTGAATATAACACTGAAATATTGAAGAAATATTACTGCACCATTTCTGAAAATATTTCAAATCAATAATGCGCATATTTTTCAAGAAATATTTCATGAAGTATTCAAAAAAATTTATAAATATAACTGTAAAATATTGGAGAAATATCGTTTAAATATTTGTGGTTATCTTGCGTGCGCAGCCATTCTTTCATCTTGCCAGCAGATGGCTACTTGATTATATTTTCATGTGATCGTAAATGCGATTGACAAACTCTCGCAATGTTTCAATGACAATTTCTAATATTTCGCTGAAAGGTAAACGAAGTCTTTCTCATCAATCTTCCAACGGAATCTTACTTGGAAGGTTTACGGAAGCTTCCAGGAGCCTTCCACTGGAATGTTTTAATGACAATTTTCAATATTTCGCTAAGAGGTAAACGGAGTCTTTCATTAAAGCTTCCATGAAATCTTTCAGTGCAATGATTCATCAATCTTCCAACAGAATTTTCCTTGGAAAGTTTACGGAAGCTTTCAGAAGCCTTCCACTGGAATGTTTTAACGGCATGTCGGAGCTGCAGCAATTGAGTTTTGCTATTTTTATTTTATCAATATCTTTTTAAATTCATAAATTAAACAAATATAATGACTTGTCCGCACTAAAGCTATATTAGTACAATAATTTTTGTTAAAATAAAAAATCATTTGGACTTGTTATTTTCTTATGAGCTTTGATTGGAAATTAGATATTAAACTCGACAAACCTAACCTTAAAATACGATACATTGAAAGTTTTTATTATAACTTTGTATGTATAATATTTTGGTGGATTTCTTGGGTTGTCCGCACTAGAGTTTAATCTTACAAATTTTTTCTTTGTAGTAAAAAACTCGATTAAACGCATCGTTTATTCATAAGTTAGGATTGGAAATATTATTAGAAGGCGGACAGCTTCGTCATGCTCTTAATGACAATTTACAATATTCTGCTGAAAGGTAAATGGACTTTTCCATTCAAGCTTCCATGAAATCTTTCGGTGCAATGATTCATCAATCTTCCAACGGAATCTTCCTTGGAAGGTTTACGGAATCTTTCAGAAGACTTAAATCGGAATATTCCAATGAAGATTCCCAGCATTTCTCCGAAAGAAAAACGAAGTCTTCTATAAAGCTTCCATGAAATCTTTTGGTGCAATGATTCATCAATCTTTTAACGGAATCTTTCTTGTAAGATTTACGGAAGCTTTCAGGAGCCTTCCACTGGAATGTTTTCATGACAATTTTCAATGACAATTTTCAATATTTCGCTGAAAGGTAAACGGAGTCTTCCATTCAAGCTTCCATGAAATCTTCCGGTGCAATGATTCATTAATCTTCCAACGGAATCTTCCTTGGAAGGTTTACGGAATCTTCCAGGAGACTTAAGTCGGAATATTCCATTGAAACTTCCCAACATTTCCCCGAAAGGAAAACGAAGTCTTCTAGAAAGTTTCCATGAAATCTTTTGTTGCAAATGATTCATCAATCTTCCAACGAAATCTTCCTTGGAAGGTTTACGGAAGCTTTCAGGAGACTTATGTCGGAATATTCCAGTGAAAATTCCCAACATTTCCCCGAAAGAAAAACGGAGTCTTCTATAAAAATTCCATGAAATCTTTCATCGGAATCTTCCTTGGAAGGTTTACGGAGGCTTCCAGGGGTTCTTTGCAGAAAGTTTTCTTTGCAATATTCCAGAAATATTTCTGTTTTCTTCCATAAAGCTTCCATACATATTTCAATGAAATATTCCAATGATATCTTTCATGCTGTGTGGGTAATAATCACATTTTCTGCGAAATATTGCCCTTGAATCGAGTAGGTAAAATATCAGTCTTAAGGCGACTATGGAAGTTCGATTGAATTTCATTTTGTAGTTTACAAATGACTCTTTCAATATGTAAAATTTTTTGGATTTTTTAATTTTCCACCATTTTTTATAATCCCTAGAATGGTGGAAAATTAAAAAATCTGAAAAATTTTACATATTGAAAGAGTCATTTGTAAACTCAAAAATAAAACCGAACCTAAAATCCGAAGTCGCCTTAATACCAAAAAAAGACACTAAGCATCGCAAATTTATGCTCTTACTTCATAATACAATAGTACCAACATTGGTCCCTAAAATTCAAGCTATAGTACTAACTGAAATTATATCGTCACTCTTTTTGTTTTCTTATAGAGAGAGCATTGTATCGATAAAAAAATTTTTTTCTATTTTTTCATTAATTTGTACATATTTAGACTCAGGGAGTCGAAAAAAGTGGTTTCCAGAAAATGTCTGTATGTATGTGTGTGTATGATTTCAGTACGCCAAAAATATCTCGAGAACTACTCGATGGATGTTCTTCAAATTTTCCATGCGATTTATTTATTTGTCTAACTAGGGAGGGGAGCTATTAAAAATCGATCTTCTTGGCTCAGTTTTTTTAGAGCCATTTTAAGAATTTTAAAAAAATTTTGATTTTTCGTTTTTTTGGTATTTAACGTAAACTACTCAAAGAATTTTCTTGGAAATTTGTATGGATAGATAAATAGATAGATATTGATTTATTTTGTAAAAAGAGTACAAAAAGGCGTATAATACATGAAATAATAAGTAATAATTCTATATAAAGTATTGCACATAATAAGATAAGATATCACAGTCAATTATTAAAATTAATACTGTATCAGTAAGTCACCATGTAAAAGTGATATCACAGACTATTCTAAATACACGCAGAAAACATAAATTACAATAAAAAACAGTCTTAAGAGCAGGCCGAACTATCTGTCCTTGTCTCATAGTGCTCTTCATCGATTATTAAAACACCATTGGTTGTAACACTAAAAAAATGGCAGCCCCCGCTAGATACTAGTATGATAGGTAAATTTTATAATAAGAACAAAATAATTTTATCACGTGGTTTTTGAATAATATGAGACCTACTGAAAATCTAAAATATTACCTATCTTTTTTGGTAGGTCTCATATTATTTAAAAAATACATAATTAAATTATTTTGTTCTTATTATAAAATTTAACCATTATACTAGTATCTAGCGGGGGCTGCCATTTTTTTCGTGTTACAGATAATGGTGTTTGTATAAATGATGAAAAACACTATTAGACAAAGACAGATAGTTCGGCCTCTTCTTAAATATCTATCAGTCATAGAATGAAAATACATAATTTAAAAGAGGAATCACTGTCATGACATCAATAAAAATAAAATTGGACAATACTACAAAAATAAAATTGGACAATACTATAAAATAAAATTAGACAATACTATAAAAATAAAATTGGACAATACAATAACAGAGTAATAGTAAATAATTAAAAAATGAAATAATAATAACATTTGAAGAATAAAAACTGAATACCGGAGATGTCATGACTTCTAATAAAAACAGAACCACTCATTCTTTCCGCATACATTCATCCATCATTCACGCTAATAAATACATTTACACCTTAAATCTATATATAGAACAAAAACAAAATTAATTAACATAAAAATTAAAATACTTAAGGTGACTACGGAAGTTCGGTTCGATTTCATTTTGTAGTTTACTTGTAGTAAACTCAAAAATAAAACCTAACCTAAAATTCGAAGTCGCCTTAAAATTAATTTCACTCGAGGTCGAGTAAGTACGTCCTCAAAGCCGACTTAAGAGGAGGTCACATATCTCTGTCCTTTTCTAATCAAAGAAATGATTTTTTCACAAAAACTAATAACTTTCTTAAAAAATGAAGAGAAAGCCGCATCTTGTATCAAAAAAAGCAATATTTTCTTTGATAAGAAAAAATTGATTTCATTGCTTCATTTTCAAGAAAACCTTGAAAAACTAAATTGTCCACCCTAACCTCTATGATTTAAGTTTTTCAAGGTTTTCTTGAAAACGAAGCAATAGAATTAATTCTTTCTTATCAAAGAAAATATTGCTTTTTTTATTACGAGATGCGGCTCTCTCTTCATTTTTTGCTAAAGTTATTAGTTTCTGTAAAAAACTCAATTCTTTGATTAGAAAAGGACAGAGATACGTGACCTCCTCTTAAGAGCATGACGAAGCTGTCCACCTTCTAATAATATTTCCAATCTTAACTTATGAATAAACGATGCGTTTAATTGAGTTTTTTTGCTATAAAGAAAAAATTTGTAAGATTAAACTGTAGTGCGGACAACTCAAGAAAACCACCAAAATATTATGCATACAAAGTTATAATAAAAACTTTCAATATATCGTATTTTAAGGTTAGGTTTGTCGAGTTTGATATCTAATTTCCAATCAAATCTCATAAAAAAATAACAAGTCCAAATGATTTTTTATTTTCACAAAAATTATTGTACTAATATTACTTTAGTGCGGACAAGTCATTATATTTGTTTAATTTAAGAATTTAAAAAGATATCGATAAAATAAAAAAAGCAAAACTCGATTGCTGCAGCTCCGACATGCCGTTAAACCTGCCGAGCGATGGTAGATTTTTTATATCAGCAGGCAGGGAGTTCCAAAAATGCGCACCTTGAACTTGAAAAGAATTTCTTACAGTCTCAGTACGCATGAAGGGCACCGCGAAGTCCTTAATCTCTCCCCTAGTGGCTATCCTAGGTACATATCTAGTAAAGAGACTCACTAGATACTCGGGAGTATTCATGCGCACGATTTTGTACATAAGTACAGCCATAAAATACTGTCTTCTCGAATCAGTACGCAGCCAAGCGCAGCTCTATGAAGAGAGACATGCTCGCCCATTCCTACGCCTAATACATATCTCACACATGAATTTTGTAGTCTTTGTAATCGTCTTCTCAACCCCTGCGAAGCATCGAGCAGAACTACTGAGCAGTAGTCGAGGTGCGGAAACAGCAAGGCGGGTGCGAGCTGCTTACGCAGGGCCTCAGTGGTGTACCGACGAAAGAACCGCAAGCCATACATTATCCTATTAAATTTTTTAGTCACCATATCAGTGTGCGGCTCTCATGACAACTTAGCGTCAAGCACAACACCAAGACTCGTAACGGTATCAGAGAAAGATATGTCGACACCTCCCTTAAGCTCAATCGTTCTTGGCTCACCAGCATAAAAGTCATTAATAAATCGACTACTGCCAAAAACGATCACCTTAGTTTTGCTTGCATTTAATGTGAGAGAAGGGTTGACAGCCCACCCCGACACCACCCTGGCCGCCCTTTGCATAATACGAATACCTTCATCCAGATGTTCATGAGGGACCTGAGTATAGGTTTGGAGGTCATCAGCATATAATATGTGCTCAACGAAACAGGGGTTGAGCGTGTCATGGATGTTATTAATGTAAAGGCAAAACAACAGAGGCCCCAGCACTGAACCCTGTGAAACTCCTAGATTGATTGTTAGCCAATCCAAATCCTCTTTTAAATGTGTGGAAACCATTTGCTTCCTATCTGATAAATAGGAGCTAATCCATTCAAGTGCAGCCCTGGAAAACCCTATCGATCTAAGCCTCGCAAGCAATTTGGAGGGGGAGATCGTATCGTATGCCTTACTAAAGTCAGATAGAAGTAATATCGTGGCAAGTTTCTTGTCAAGATCTGATCTTATGTCATCTGTAAGTTTAAGTATGGCACTCTGCGTAGAATGATGTTTTCTGAAGCCAGTCTGCAAAGAGTCAAGTATTATGTGTGTCATAATATACTCCTGCAGTTGATCGTGGGCAATCTTCTCGAAAACCTTTGAAAGAAAACATAATATTACTGTGGGCCTAAAATCTTTAGGCATTTTAGGTGCAGGGCACTTCTTTAAAGGCACGATGCGTGCATGCTTCCAAAAGGAAGGGAAGACCCCCCGTGCAAAAGAGAAATTGAACAGAGTCACAAGATGCTCTCCAATAACCGGTAGTGCTTTAAGTATTACACTCCGCGGGATGCCATCCTCGCCACAAGCCTGTGACGAAAAATGCGAGATCGCAAGGATTTCATTATTAATATTAATTGGCTTAAAAGCAAAGCCACTTTCACTACACTCAGAAAGAATCCTTTTACGTTCCGCAGTATCATCGTGTTGCGAGACTGACACCCCTGCAAAATGCGCATTAAGCTCATCTGGAGTGAATCCATTCAAGTCCCCTTGAGGTCTGGACAGGAGGTATTGACATTAATTGCGACTGCCGAAAGAAGAAAAACTTTTACTAACTGATTTTCTTAGCGCACTTTTAATTTTAGAACAATTTAAAAATTTGGAAAAAAAAAATTTTTATTCATTTTTCTTTTATTTTATGAAAACCATTCGATAGATTTGCTCCAAAATTCGTATGCAAGTTATTCGCTATTGTCTGAGAAAAATTAATTTTGGGAAACTCATTTCTTCAGTGCAGTTTTAATTTTAGAGCATTTAGAAAATTTTTGAAAAAATGTTTATTTTTCATTTTTTTTATATTACACAAAAACCATTCGTTAGATCTGCTCTAAAATCATTATGCAAATTATTCGTTATTGCCTTAATGAAACAAGCTTTGGAAAACTTATTTTCTTAGCGCAGTTATAATTTTAGAGCATTTTGAAAATTTTGAAAAAAATTTATTTTAAATTTTTCATTTTTTTGGATCTTACGTAAACTACTCTAAGAATTTGCTTAAAAATGTGTATAGAAATCATTTGATACTGTTAAAATAATAAAAACATTTGAAAACTGATTTTTTTGGCATACTATTAATTTTATTATTTTTCTATTTCACGGAAACCATTTGATAGATTTGCTCCAAAATTTGTATGCAAGTTATTTGCTACTGTCTGAAGAAAACAAGTTTTGGAAAACTAATTTTCTCAGTGCAGTTTTAATTTAAGAGAATTTTAAAAATATTTATACAAATTTTTATTTTTTATTCATCTTCTTTCTTAGCGTGGTTACGATTAGAAATTTCGTTGTCATCGTTCTTTTAAAGTATAAATTTATGAATAAATATTAATGTTAGACAATTTTTTTATATTGAAATCACATTTAAATAAATATAAAAAATTTAATGAAACTCAAAGAGCTCTATGAGAAAGCATTCCGCCAAAGTACTTGGCAGCGTTTTTCAAATACCTTAGTACATAAATTAGATATACTTGATTTGGAACCTATTTATAAACAATACTTTCCTTTCTTTGTGCTGTTGTTAGTTCTAGTAAATTTCAAATACTGTTTTCGAATATTTCATGGTTCGTGATTGAAACACGTGATTAAAAAGAATGAATTCCTATCCTATTTTTTCATTGATTCAAATGCAATTTAGTAAAACAAATTCTTAATTCATCATGACATAGTTCGTATTTATACAATTTTTATGCACATTGTAACTTTAATTAATCTTTTTTATAAAAATATGAATATTTAATTTAGTACGAAACTACAATATCAAAATTTATAAGTTGCGGCAATTCTTTTTTATTTTTAAATTGGGTAATTTATAAATAATAATATAATATATGAAAATTCAACCGAGCGACGTTAGGAGCGAGGTATTTTTTGCTAGTTCGAATTATTTTAGAGATCTTGATGATATCCGAAAAAATATCCTTATCAAAAATGCTACTGAAAGCTTAAGTTTCCACATTATAGATGAAAGAAAATACAACTTAATAAATAACAATATGTTCTAATACAATATTTTAATATATTTTATAAAAAGTGTATCTATTTCAATATTATTATTGCGATTTTTATTCTAAAATTGTTATCCTTTACACTTTAAAAAAGATGTGATTAAAATTAATGTAGTATGATAAAATTTTAAAATTCCATAGCGAAAAATCACCTCTTCAAATGTAGTAATATTAGAAACTTTTTGCACTATTTAATTTGATATTGTAGATTTACGTATTTTGTTAGTATTATTACAATAAATTTAGTAAAATTAATATTCTTAGAGTAGCATAAATTAATTATTAACTCTGAGACTAGCTATTTTACTAGAACTGAAATTACTATTTGGATGCAAAATTGCAAGCTCGTTCGTGAAAATACATATCCATGAGAATGCCTTCTGCGCCGAACGCGATGAACGGAACGCCGTGCTGGCTGTCAAATTCCGTTATACCGTGCATACAATTATACAATTTTAAACGTTCATCGGTTAATAAGTAAAGGACTTCGTTTATTTGGACACACTTAGACTAAGTAAAAAGATAAAAGTAATTCGTTACTTAAATATATAGATACGGATTATATTTTTTCCTTTTGCTTTCTCATAGAGAAAGCATTGTATCGATGGTAAAATTATTTTTCTATTTTTCAACTAATTTTTGCATATTTGTACTCAGAGAATAGAAAAAAGTGGCGTTGTGTGTGTGTGTGTGTGTGTGGGTGTGGGCGTGGGTGTGTGTGTGTGGGTGTGTGTGTATTTATTTACTCAATTGGATCTCGAAAACTACTCGATGGATATGCTTCAAATTTTGCATACAATCTATTTTTTTGTCTTGCTTGTGCGGAAAATATTTAAAATTGGTTTTCTTAGCGTTGTTTTAATTTCAAAGCCATTTTCAAAATTAAAAAAAAATTTTTATTTCACGCAAACTACTTGATGAATTAACATTCATTTTTTCACAAAAAGTGAACATTATTATATTATTATTCGAAAAAAATTTCATGAAAAATGAATTTATGGTTCGCGATATAATTATCAATTAATTTTAATTTAATTTCCATTAATTACCCTGCTTAAAATTACTAACAAATCATAATATCACTTTTGAGATTGTAAAATTACTAGCACACGCATAACTATCCTCTGACTATAAAAATTACTACAATGTTGTAATTTTACCGAAGTAGTAGAAAATCATAATCTTCGATTTCACGCATTCATAAAATCGCTATACAGTTTTGTAAATTTACTATATCTTCCACAATTTTACTGCTTTCAGAGTAGAATAATTTAATTAACAACTCTCAAAGACGTAATTTTAAACGGGTCTTTTTTACAGTGTATGATACCCCCACTGAAAAATCTCAAATGAGATCTCGTGCAATAATCTCATTTCCAATATTTTTTATTTTGGTATGTCTGAAATCATCAATTGGAGACTATTTTTAAAAATTTGAGTTTATAAAAATTGTCTTCCTAATTTTCAAAAATTTTTCTAATTGATGATTTCAAACATACCAAAATAGAAAATATTCAAAATCAGATTTCATTTAAAATTTTTTAGTAGGGACATTTCATGTAATATTTGATTAATATTCAAATTAAATGTACTGTATTATTTTCTGCATGATTTTGTTATAGTTTTATTTCTATTACAATTTTAGATACTCTCGCAATAAATTTTTATTAAGATATTATCTTAAAAATCATGTGATTATCACTTGATAATCATTGGACAATCATATCATAATTACTTGATAATCACTTAAGATGTCACTTGATTATCAAGTGATTATTTTCAGTAAGGATATCCTCAGCGACTATTAAGAAACAGTTGTATAGTTTGCATTAACGCTCTAACAGAGGAAAAGTGAGCATGTTTTTGGATAAATTTGATGAACTAATTTGTACTCATAATAATCTACCGAGTGTTTAAGAAAGCCGCGTTTTACAATGCAATTGTTGCAAACGTGCCTCAAATACCAAATGTCGATTTTATGTATAAAAATACTACTAATAGTTATTGGACCTATGGTTAATTAAGAATATATATTTGACAGCAGATCAAGGTGCGAAAGCATTAGCAACGAGCGGTGGCCGAAAAGATAGACGGTGCTTTAACTGTTTGATTTTTGGACATAAAAGCAAAGATTGTCCAAATCAAGGCAAAAGACTTTGCTTTGAATTTAAGCAGCTCACCCACCTATTTGGAGATGATTTCCCTTATAGGAAAAATAAACGTTATGATGAATGTCGAGATGATAATAATATGTATGATAATAATTATTCTGTTAATTATAATCGACACGATGGACGGTTTGAATCTCGAATATATAAACAGAAAAATTATTAAGCGAGCGAATTGAGCTATCAAAAGAGAGAATAATTCTTAAATAAAAATAATAATTGGAAACGGGTCAAACTTTCTGAAGTGGGCCACTAAAAATCGAGTAGTTGAATTTAATATAATTTTTCACAGATAATTAAAGGTTTATATGTCAAAATCAATGTCTTAAAATATTTTTGGAAAATTTCAATTTTTGAAATAGTTATAAACAAATGAATTTTTTTTGCTATTTTGATAAAATAGTGATTTCTCAGCAACTATTCGATAAAAATTAACTAAATTTGGTTTACATATGTATTAATACTAATAGAATAATATACTAAAAATTTTTTTTATAAAAATCGAAAATTATTTTTTAAAAAATCATTTTGCAATAAACTATTAAAAATTTATTCAACTTCTCCTAAGGCTAGGGAATTTTTTCAGGGGGGATTTAATTTTTAAAGCATAAAACTAAAAATACGTGGAAGAAAATTTTAGTGCACTTGAGTAGAAAAATAATTATGCATTTTTAAATATTGGAGTATGAGCGCAGATTTACTGGTTTTTTGCTTGTAAAATGAAAACTAATAAAAGAATTAGTATGGTGTCAATAGAAAATTTCTAGAAAATTAAATTATCAAGAAAATGAGAGGTTAAGCGATCTGATCGGTTCATTAAAACCGAAAAAAATTCGAAAAAACAGGAGAATTTTTTGTTTTTTTTTCAAAAATTTATAACTTTGTTATTTATGAAGATTAAGAGCTGAAATTCGGCATCGGAGTAAATAATTATATCTTCTTTTAAGGTGCCGAAGGCAGATACTATCGGATTATTAGTTTCTGCGCATTTGCAATTTTAATTTCTTTTACGCTTTTTTTGCCAGGTTATCACTGTTTAAAATCGTTGTACATACTTTTCCAAAACGGTTTTGAAAACTAGAAATAAAATACCATTAAACATTATTACAAGTTTTTATTATGAAATATGCACTATATAACATCAATGTAAACGGCCGAGCATGCGACGGACAGTAAAAAGTGGGGATGTACGGGGAAGCAATATAGATATACAGGCGCGTGCCGTGAAGCGTTTAATTTTTTTAATTTTTTACACTATTTTAATCAAAACTTAAAATTATGATTAATAGTATTTTATTTCTAGTTTTCAAAACCGTTTTGGAAAAGTATGTACAACGATTTCAAACAGTGATAACCTAGCAAAATAGCGTAAAAAAATTAAAATTGCAAATGCGCAGAAACTAATAATCCGATAGTATCTGCCTTCTGCACCTTAAAAGAAGACATAATTATTTACTTCGATGCCGAATTTCAGCTCTTAATCTTCATAAATAACAAAGTTATAAATTTTTGAAAAAAAAAACAAAAAATTCTTCTGTTTTTTCGAATTTTTTTCGGTTTTAATGAATCGATCAGATCGCTTAACCTCTCATTTTCTTGATAATTTAATTTCCTACAAATTTTCTATTGACACCATACTAATTCTTTTATTAGTTTTCATTTTACAAGCAAAAAACCAGTAAATCTGCGCTCATACTCCAATATTTAAAAATGCATAATTATTTTTCTACTTAAGTGCACTAAAATTTTCTTCCACGTATTTTTAGTTTTATGCTTTAAAAATTAAATTCCCCCTGGAAAAATTTCCTAGCCTTAGGAGAAGTTGAATAAATTTTCAATAGTTTATTGCAAAATGATTTTTTTTAAAATAATTTTCGATTTTTATTAAAAAAATTTTTAGTATGTTATTCTATTAGTATTAATACATATGTAAACCCAATTTCGTTAATTTTTATCGAATAGTTGCTGAGAAATCACTATTTTATCAAAATAGCAAAAAAAATTCATTTGTTTATAACTATTTCAAAAATTGAAATTTTCCAAAAATATTTTAAGACATTGATTTTAACATATAAACCTTTAATTATCTGTGAAAAATTATATTAAATTTAACTACTCGATTTTTAGTGGCCCACTTCAGAAAGTTTGACTCGGACGCAGTATTTATAAAAAAGAACAAATATTTGAGAAACCCGAATTAAAGAATAGTCGCAAAATTCAAAGTAACGGAAAGTCTAAAGTCGATGCAAGTGGTAAGTCAACTTTTTCTTTCATAAATGAACTAGAAGAAAAGTCGGGTTTTAAAAATTATAAAGCATTTAGTATAACCAAAAATAAAACGACTGCGTCAAACGAAAATTCATTAATCAAAGAGTATGGTACAATAAGATAGGCGAAATGAAGCCCCTCGGGGATTTCGAATTTGGTTGCATGAATAGTCGACATATATCGGATTATGATTTTTAAGATTTTCAAACCCCCTTCATCCTCCCTATTTCCCCCACCAAAAAACGTGTTTTTTTCATTAATTTTGTTTTTTTGACATCTTAATTACTGTTACGCAGTCCGGATGAATTCTGACATATTTTTTGCATAACTACGCATAAAAGAAATGTTCCTCTTGGATTTTCGACCTTATTACCTAATCTAAAAAAGATTCTAAAATCTTGAAATCGCTCTTAAAACTTGCCATTTGAAGATGTAAGAAAGATATTGATAAAAAAATTTAAGAAAATGGTCTTAAAAAGTGATAATTTTTTCTGATTATTCAGATCAGTGTGCTATATCTAAAGGTCGAAAAAACCACTTTTTCAACGGTATTTTTAGTGGTTTTTCGCCTCTTACGCAAGTTTTTTCTGCTTTTTTATCAAAAGTTTTCACTGTATCTAATCTTAGAATAAATAGAGTTTTTTCAATAACAGGTTAATGTTTTTTACACATTAAACTTCTACATAGCACATAAGTTAATTTTTTTTTTAAAGTCAGAGGTACTTGGCCGGGATTCAAACCCAAGACATCCAAATTTGAAAGTTAGAGCCTTATCCGTTACGCAACCACACTGTCACAAACCTCAATTTTCAGATGATGAGACAAATCATGTTTAATATCGCCAGTCATTTCGAAAACAGATTTAAAAAAAATAGTTTTTGAAAAAATTGTTCACGTATCTCTGTCCTATTCTAATCAAAGAAATAATTTTTAACAAAAACTAATAATTTTATCAAAAAATGAAGAGAAAGCCGCATCTTGTATCAAAAAAGCAATATTTTCTTTGATAAGAAAAAATTAATTTTATTGCTACGTTTTCAAGAAAACCTTGAAAAACCAAATTTTCCACCCTAACCTCTATGATTTAAGTTTTTCAAGGTTCTCTTGAAAACGAAGCAATAAAATATTCTTTCTTGTCAAAGAAAATATTGCTTTTTTTGATATGAGATGTGGCTTTCTCTTCATTTTTTGTTAAAGTTATTAGTTTTTGTGAAAAACTCAATTCTTTGATTAGAAAAGGACAGAGATATGTCACCTCCTCTTAAAATTAAAAGAAAAATAAAAAAAACATTGTTTTCTAGTGCATTGAAAAAAATTTTAAATATTTTTTAGAGTGCATTAAGAAATTTTTTTTTGTTTGTATGAGAGGCATTTTTTTTGCTTATGAGTAGCAGCTTAATACCTATGAATATATCTACATATATAGTTGTCACATTCGGGCGGTAGAACAAATAGTTCTAGTCACCATTACACAAGCTAAAGCAAAAACATTTTTTCTTCTAAGCATTTCGTGTGTGGTTAATTTTAATAGCTTTAAATTCAGGCAATAGCTTGAAAAGTAGTAGTGCGCGATTCATTTAGCATAGCATGAAGTTTTGGTAGTACGTATTGCTTTAGCTTTGTCACAAGTGTACAACTATATAGAGCCATCGTTATACATATACATATATCTATACCTATGCATATTTATATTTGTATCGTCTCGTTTTTTTTTGTGTACTTTTGATAAAATAACAGTAAAGCTTCTTTTGAGAGTAGAAACTTAACTATAAGACTAAGTAGTTTTTGCTAAGTTTTGAACCGCGTAGCACGACTACGTTATACTACATATATAATATTATTTTGTCTGTGTTAGTCCATTTTTTTACCTTGCAATACTTACTCCTACAGCATCCTAACCATCCAGCATAAATTCCTTCAAGCGACGCCATCTTAAGCAAGCGGGTTTGGTAGTAGTTTATTAAACTTGCTAATAACTCTTTAAATCTATTATGCACTCTCTCATACCCACAGCAACGTGGTGACTGTATCGGGAAATTACCGTCCGCTTATATAGCTCATTGTGGTCAGAAAAATTTTTAGCTTGACTTTAACGCTTTTTTTTCTCTTTTTCTTTTTTTCTTACAAATGAAAATTATTTTTGTGTGTTTCGGTTTACGTAATTAGTTTTTTTAGATTGCTAACTGACAATTTTGTCAGTTAGCAATCTAAAGCTAAGCTTCAAGATAAAAATTTTTTTTTTCGTTACACTTGATTAAAAATTTTTTTTTTCTTGAGTAAATTTTCTTAACGGTAATAATTTTTTTCCCTTAAACCGTGATTTTTTATATAGCATTTGTTACTTAAATTTACTCAACGTCCTTCATACATAGTTTTTTTGCTATTTCCATGCGTTACGCTTATACCGCCTGGTTATGAAATAATCATTGTGAGTAAAATTTCCTGCTGTGTTGACGTTGTCTGCTTTTAGGTTATTCTTTTTATTACATAGAAATTCCCTTTGTAGATGCTGGCTATGAATTAACAGTTTCTTGCTTTTGTAGTAAAATAGTGGCTTAAGTAAAATATTTTAATACTACTATAAAACCGCTTATTTTTTACTGTGACGTTTTTTTTTTATATAATTTCTCTGTGTGGTATAATTTTTTTTGCTTTCTTTTGTTAATAAAATTTTTTTGTTAACTTAAAATCTGCTTGTATAGCCTGTTTAAAAATCTAATAGTATAAATATTTCATTTAATTTGACTAATAGTTAATAGAGTTCCTAAGCTTTAAAGTTAAGTTTATGATTTTTTTTTATTTAAAATTTTCTTTACAGTTGAATAAAATTTAATTTTTTTTACTTTCAAGCCAGAACTATTGTACTGAGAATTTCTTTTAGGCAACCCCCCTGAGATAAGGTCTCGTATTAAATTAGAAAAAATTGTTTTTTTGTCGTCAGCAAGCCTTACATAGTATAATAGCGTGAAAAATTTCTTTCTTTATTTAAATGGCTAACCGACATTTAAATTTAGAACCCCTCCGGATTTCGGCCGAAATGTGTCACTGGGACGTTTTTAGGGTGGCTGACGAGATCACTAACTTAGCTGGTCAACTTTCCACCGATCAGCTGTTTGAATACCGTCATAGAGGTGTTAGTATGGCGGGCAGTTTAGCCACCTTCAAGCATCAGGTTTTGAGATATGAGCTCAGGAGACATCTGGGCGAACGGAGCGCTACTTGGGATGCAATCACCGATGAAATCGCGGATGAGTCGCGACTGGGGTGTAATACTCTCCCAACAGGCAATTCCACCACCATGTTAAATAACCAGCACGAAGCTCAGATAAATGTACAGGCGGAAATTCATGCTATTGACGAGCTAGCACTGCTCACCGGTCAAACAATCGGAATGTATCGAGACCCGATCACTTTCAATAACTCAACCGCACAATCTCGTAGCTGCCCATTTGTCGACCTTACAAGTGAATTAGAAAATCACGTGCCTCCCAGCGTTGGAAATTCTGAAGGTCAACCGTTGACCACACCTTAAGCTCAATCCACTTAATACCCTACTACCTCAAGAGCTGTAACGTGGACCGATACTACCCAATATTCTGAAGCTATGGATTTGACGTCAGCGGCCGCTCAAGGAAGAGCACGACCTAATATTATTACGCGTACCAGTAAGAACTCTGTTATCACCAATACCTCTAACGTTTGCCCTTCTCCCATAGTTACTTCGAGCAACTCATATGAAGCAGCTAGCACCATTCAGGCCAACACGGCCACAAACCACTACGGAGGACTTAATCATGCCCCTATTCATATCCATATACTCATGTACCTTCTTATTCTCATCCGTGGAGTCAGATCCATCATATTGTACCCCCTCCTGGGTATCGTCCCCGATCACTACCTCTGATCCCACCGACACCTTTCCTTTCAGCCGTTCCAACACACCCTATGAATAGGCCAACTAACCCCCTTGCTGTGAATTTAGCTCATGCTTTTCCCGATTCGTTTCCTTCAAGCATAAACGCATCAATGTTCCATTGTGAGAAACATACTAGCCAGATTTTTGTCAATTGGCATATTTCATTTAAAAGAAACCAAAGAAAAGACCCTGAATCTAATTTAACTAATTTGCAAGGATGTCGAGCAGCCCATTACTTCACTGTAGATACAATTATTAGGGCGTTACCTGCAGTGCTGGATGATGAGGCCTATCAATGGCTTAGGAAAGATAATCAGAATTAACGCACGTTTGAAAATGTGGTCAAAGCCTACCGCCTGGAGTTTTGCATAGAGTACGTGCAAAAACATCTAAAAACTGAACTCGAGCGTAGAACGCAAGGCTCTCAGGAAGACGTAAGCACTATCTATCAAAATTGAGAGATCTTATGAACGAAGTTCGTCTGCTCATGACGACACACGAGCAATTAAATCGAGCATATAGAAATCTGCATCCTAGCTATCGTCAGAGAATTTACAGGGACCAGTTTAATAGTTTCACGGAATAGCAACGCTTCAGCAAGAGAGAAGAAACTCGCATAGCCCAAGAAAAAGTATACCGGCCCCCTCCATTCTCTAATGAGTCGTTATTTCCTAATACAGTTTGCACAGGTGTTAAGCAGTCTCGATTGAATAAAACTGCTCTTATTTCCCCTCTTAACTACACTGACAAGTAACAGCATTATGACCAAACTACTGTGCTAGCTTCTATCACCAGCACCCATCAAGCATCACCTGTGACAAACCATTCAGCTGTCACTCAACCACTGAGGAAACCGAAACTTAGAAGAATTTAGCGGAAACCCGCTTTGAAAAATTCCAACGCGCGCTTTACTAATAAATCCGGAAATAATCATAATAGTCATTTTTTTTAACGACCAATCGCGTATGCAGGGCCAAAATAGTGCAAGGCTTCCCTTAAATAAGAACCTGACCCCAATAGTTGAGGATTTTCGGCGAAAATAAAAAGAACCATGTTTTAGGTGCGGTAAATTGGGCCATTGGCTGCGCGAATGCTCGCAACCTTTCAAATGTTACGGTTGTGGACAATCTAATACTCACATTAAAGAGTGAGAACGGTGCAATCTAGCGGAAAACGAACCACGGAGAAAACATTGAGAGTCGCTGTTTCTTCCTATAAAGCGCGTCGGACTTGACCGATTCTAAGTAGGCAAGTTAATCCGTTCACATGCTCGAACAACCCCAACATCATAGAGCGAAACATAGTTTGGCCATTAGAAGCGGATAATAAATTAGTGGAAAGTGATATGGCAGACAGCTATAACTACATCGATGAATCGATATATTTCAAAAGCGAGCGTAGGAAAAAACATACTGAGCGATTAAAAATCGAGCAGAGCAAACGAACAATACGTTATAGTGAGAACATAGATAGCAAAATAGCGCAAACCGGGACAAATAACCCATGTTCTATTAATGATAATAATCACTTCTAACCTTTCTAGCAACTCAAAATATTCCCCTTAAGCAATGAGCAATGTAGCATCCCCCAAACCCGTATCATTAATACGACAAAACATTAGTATCACGGGAGAACCACGACAAATCTTAGTCTTAAACCTGAACGGACCAAGAATAAAGGGCTTCCTGGATAGTGGTTCTGTGCATTCTTACTTGGGCATGAATGTAGCATCAGAATGGAAGAATAAAAGTACACCTCAGTCTACCTTTGTGAGTGTTGTTGATAGTACTTCAGTTAATATAGATGAGCTGTTGTAGGTCACAGTAACGATGGACGACGATAAAAAGACCATACCCTTTAGAGTTGCAGAAAATATACTTTGCGAATGTACTTTAGGTATCAGTTTCATGCGTTTAATAGAAATTAGCATCGATTATTAGCACGATACCTGGTGCACCCTTAAAAAGGTTCCTTATTACTTTTATTCTTATAGCACCGACTCTTTAAGCTACGCTGCGCGAGCTACCCTTTGAAGGTTATTACAAGCCACTAAAGCAGAAAAAAACAAAATAACCCTTGTGTTAAATAACTTAATGCCACCCACGCCTGAGATCCTAGGAATTACTAATTTAGCTACACACAAGATTGATATTTAAGGACATGACCCTATTCGACAGAAAACCAGGAGGTATTCGCCGCAAATGCTGAAAATTGCCAAAGAAGAAGTTGACCGTATGTTAAAAAAAGATATCATAGAACCTTCAACTGGTCCTTGGAGTAGCTGCCCCGTTTTAGCCCCTAAACCAAATGGAAAATATAGGTTTTGCGTTGATTATAGGCGAGTGAATGACGTTACAAAGAAGTTCACCTACCCTATCAAAAATATGGATGATATTCTTGATAAATTAAAATGTGCTAAATATATTTCCAAATTTGATTTAAGTCAAGCTTACCACCAAATACCAATGGACCCTGATAGCAAAGAGATTACCGCGTTTGCAGTCCCAGGCAGAGACCTATTTTAATTTAATCGTATGCCTTACGGCCTGATCAACGCTCTCGATTCCTCTTAAAACGTCATGGATGATTTGATTAAACCTAGCTGAGAACCGTACGTGTTTCCCTATTTATATGACGTCATTATAACAACAACCACTTTCAGCAAACACTAACAATGGTTAAGCAAAGTGTTATTAGCCCCAAAAACAGCAAACCTGCAAATCAATAGAGATAAGTCGGAGTTCTGTTACTCGAAAGTAGAATATCTTGGATATATTGTAAATGAAAATGGTCTAAGAACCGATGACGAGAAAATTCGCCCTATTTCAGAATATCCTGCGTGAACCAATCTTAAACAATTACGAAGATTTTTAGGAATAGTTGGTTGGTACGCACGTTTCATTCCTAATTTATCTAAAATAAAAATTCCATTAACTTGTTTAACAAGAAAGGCAACTCGATAGCATTGGCATGAAGAGCAGGAATTAGCATTTCAGCAACTTAAACAAGCCCTCACTGAAGCACCCGTTTTAGCACGTCCCAATTCTGACTATCCCTTTATTCTGCAAATGGATGCAAGTAATTTTGCCACAGCAGGTATATTAATTCAAGATATCGATGGAAAAGAGCATCCTTTTTACTATATAAGTCGAACTCTAAGTCGTACTGAACGTAATTATACAGTATCAGAAAAAGAGTGCTTAGCAGTTATTTGGGCAGCAGAGCGACTTAGGGCATAACACCAAGGGACTCCATCAAATGTAATTACCGATCATTATAGCCTTCTATGGCTGAAAAATTTAAAAGATGCAATAGGTAGACTAGCTAGGTGGCATACTTGACTACAGCGATTTGATATTAAACTGACTCATCGCCGAGAAATTCAACTTTAAGTCCCTGATCCTCTTTTACGAACTCAAGAAAATCTTATCGACTTAGTCACCTAAACAGCACTTGATACTGATGATAATTGGTACAAACGAAGAAAGAAAATGGTGCTGTAACACCCCACTAAATACCCCGATTTTAGAAAAGAAAATGAACTGCTTTATTTCAATCACCCAAATGATAATTTAGACCCTATTATTCCTGACTTAGATGTCTGAAAATTAGTTCTCTCTTTTGCTGATCGTGAAAAAGCCTCTTTTAAAGCTCATAATGCTCCTCAAGCAGGCCATACGAGAATGGAGAAAACCTTCGCTCGTTTAGCTACTTATTATAACTGGCCAGGGTATTACCACGACACTTGTCAATATATAAGAGCATGCCAAGAGTGTTAAGCTCATAAGCAATCTCAACAGGCTCCAGCTGGTCTAATAGGAGAAAAATATATTCAAGGCCTATGGACGGTAGCCTCAGCAGATATAAATGGCCCAAAGCCACCTTCGACAGTTGGTTATAAACATATTATAGTATTTGAAGATCTATTCACTTGATACGTGGAATTACAACCCCTTCGTAAAGCGGACGGTAAAAACGTGATTCAAGCGTTTAAGGGGACGCTGTATCTCTCTATCCTTTTCTAATTGAAAAATGTAAATTTTTGGGAAAACTAGTTATTATTGATAGAAATTAAGGGTTGTCCGCAACTTCTATAGTGAAAAACAATATTTTGTCTGATCAGAGCAAATTAATTTTGTTGCTTTTTTTTCAAGTAAAGTTTGACATACTTACAAAATCCTAAATTAGGCTAGAAAATACGTTATTTAAGTATGTCAAACTTTACTTGAAAAAAAAGCAACAAAATTAATTTGCTCTCATCAGACAAAATATTGTTTTTCGCTATAGAAGTTGCGGACAACCCTTAATTTCTATCAATAATAACTAGTTTTCCCAAAAATTTACATTTTTTAATTAGAAAAGGATAGAGAGATCTAGCGTCCTCTTATAGAACTCGTCATTAATAGATGGGGCTGTCTACAGTGTCTAATAACTGATTACGAGCCAGAATTTAAAAATGAGGTTGTAGATGACCGTTTAGAAAAATATAGCATTAAGCATTCTACTACTCCTCCTTATCACGCGCAATCAAATCCGGTAGAGCGAATCAATTGTAACTTCAAACCTATGATTAATAGCAAGACCATCGTGATTGGGACAAACACTTTGGAGAATTCAGCTTCGCTCTCAACATCATAATACATTTGTCCACTAAATTCACTTCAGCTTTCCTAAATATGGATCGCAATCCTATTCCTACAATCCTATTCCTACAATCCATTGAAAATCCTACACCATTCAACAAGGTAATATAGAAGAATGGGCAGACAGAGCAAAAAGATTACCTGTGATACATGATCCAGTTAAAAGATATGCAGGTAATGCAACTGCTCGTCAAGCTAAATATTATAATAAGAATCGACGGCATGTAACGTTTGAACCAGGAGATCTAGTAAGTCGTAGAAATCATGCATTATCTTTGGCTATTGACAAATTTGCTGCAAAGTTAGCGTCAAAATTCATTGGCCCGGCCAGAGTTATTAAAGTATTCTTACCTTAAAGTAGTATACCTAGTTGTAGAAGTTGATAAAAAGTAACAAACTAAAGTTTTTTTTAATGATCTAAAAAGATATATACCACCTAGACGACCACAACTTCATAACATATCACCATCAATTTCAGAAAATGCAACAAGCAATGCCGAACAATCTGCATTAGATGAGACAGGCAGTTCACGTAAGATCCGGCAGGGGCTCGTACAACGACCTCACCTCTCACCCACCCCAGGAGGAGTTAAACGTAGGCATGGGTGGCCAGCAAAACCAACGATGCCAACGAACTAGAGCCTGTATAAGAAGAACTCGCCCCTTGTGCGAGACTGGGGAACCTGCGCCTTTCACACCACGCCCCCACAAGGATTATGTAAACGCACCGTCGAACGTTACCATCCCTCCAGCTCCACCTCAATTATTTCCAGCTTCCGTACTCAATGGTACCTCCTCTAACACATTTCTATTACACTCAACCCCTTCGCCCCAACTACATACTTCCAACCCTACCCTCTCCATCTCTTAAGTCATTCTATATCTCCAATCCATCCTACCATCCATTGCAGCCATTAACCCCTTTCAGCTTCCCTCACAAAAACCCTATCTTGTCCCGCTAAGTCATTCCGGTCACCAACTCACTTCTCCAACCCAAACACTACCATCTCTTCTAGCTACACACTCACCATACCCTCAACCAAGTACATCACACGAACCTTCATCCTTAACCCTTCCCTTAATGTCTGTTGAGGTATCTCCTCCAGCTATTCTTTCAATCCTTGCCCTTCCAACCCGTGCAGCGTTGCCCTCTCGACCTGTTGCTGAGTGTCAAAAGCCAAATCGTGCATTCGGAGCTGCATTGAACTGTACTGAGCATTTTCTTGTATTCGAACCGCCTGAGATACGGTCTTGTACTCTAGTAAGCTAAGAGTTAAATACCAACAAGTAGCAATTTTTTTTGCGAGCAACCCTAGTATAGCATTATACCCCTTATTGTAAATATGATTAGCCGTCAAATGAATATAGAGCTATATGCATTCTTCTGAGCATATATGCAAAAATTATATTTTTGGAGCAACTGACAACATTATTCAAATAGCTAACCGACTTTCCGCAGAGCAGTTTTTCGAATACCACAGTAGAGGAGTTAGCATGACGGGGAGTATTGAGACGTTCAAGTACAGGGTTTTGAGGTATGAGCTTAGGCAACACCTTGGTGCTGGAGCAGCTGTATTGATGCCAGAGTTTAACGTCACTACGGAATACTCGACTGGCACCCGTTATACAAGTGCATTTTTATAGCTGTACAAATATCTAGATAAATCATTCAATATTTCTTTTAACTGTTCGATTTCAGTGTTAATGCTTTTGTATTCTTTTTCATATATATATATATGAAAAATATTAATAATAGTAAGACCCCCTGCAGGATCGTCACAAGGTTTATTTTATCTTTATATACATATTAGAAGATATTTTTATCACTTAGAAGAGAAAAAAAAATCGATCAGTGACGGCCTGCATAAATCTGAATGGAACTAATCATATATAAATAAATATATATGTGTATATATATATATATATATATATATATATATATATATATATATATATATATACTGCCAACAATACATACATGAATGTAATGTAAAAGTACTGAAAACTAAATTTCATCGCGGTACATGAAATGAAAATCATGTAGATACATCATTTTTCACTAATTATGCTCCAAATATAATGCGTAAATGCATGAAATTTCAAGAAATTTTTGTTGGGTGAATTTAATGCATTAGCTTGAATATTTTTGTTGAAAAAATAAAACTTCATGTAGATATGAACAGCATTTTAAAATGGTTAACTTCATAATAAAATTTATATGGAAATTCCCGAGGGATATTGTACTATAGAAATGAGAAAACAGAAAGTATGTAAATTGGAGCTAGCATATATGGTTTGAAAGTTAGTCCGAAATTTCGGAATAAAAGATTTTTAGATACAGCTATCAAGCTTGGACTAAAACCTCACGATAGTAAACCTTATTCATTCACATGGCAAAAGGATAGTAGTCTTTCATTTAAGTGCTGTATGTTGATGATATTTTATTAGCATGTAATGGCAAAGATAAATTAAAAGAAAGCAAAGTTGACTTGATGAACGAATTTGAAATGACTGACTTACCAGGAGAGTCTATGATCTTTTGGTCACAGATCTTGAAAAAACTTTGGGATATGTTTTCAGGTGCCAAAATATGTGTAAAGCCAGAGCGGTACGGTCTAACGCTTTGAAAAACTGAAATTATAGACGTTTCTAGTCTTATTTTAAGAAAAATTTAAAAAAAATGCTCGTAATTGAAGAGTAAATAGTTCAGTCTAGAAATATATTTAATAAATTAACAGGAACTGAAATAAAAGTAGAAAAAGAATGCTTTGATTCGCCATTTTCAGAATTGAGAAATAATAATTAAAACCAGAGATATGTTTGTTCAAAGTTGAGCAGCAAAAAAGTAACAAAAATCACTGTCCTTCAGAATTTAGATGATTCTTGTTACATTTTGCTGTTCAACTTTGAACAAACATATCTCTGGTTTTAATTATTATTTCTCAATTCTGAAAATGGCGAATCAAAGCTTTCTTTCTCTACTTTTATTTCAGTTCCTGTTAATTTATTAAATACATTTCTAGACTGAACTATTTACTCTTCAATTACGAGCATTTTTTTTTAATTTTTCTTAAAATAAGACTAGAAACGTCTATAATTTCAGTTTTTCAAAGCGTTAGACCGTACCGCTCTGGCTTTACTCATATTTTGGTACCTGAAAACATCCTAAAGTTTCATCAAGATCTGTGACCCAAAGCTCATAGTCTCTCCTGGTTAGTACAGCCTAAGAGATTTCTTGGATTGGAAATTCACAGAGATAGAAAAACAGGTGTACTAGAAATGAGACAACAAACATATAGAAACAAAATGATGGTCGAGTTTGGTTTTGAAGAAATGAGTCCACAAAGAATACCAATGATTACTGATCAAGTGGCAAATACGGAGCGAATGAAACGTGAAGAAAATCAAAGTGTGCAAAAATTGATCAGTTCCGAAAACTCTAACAACAGACCTTGCAGAGAAGCAATAGGATCTCTATTATGTTTAGCAAATGTCAGCAGACCAGATATAGCTTATGCTGTTAATACATTAAGTCGACATCAAACAAATCCTAATAAGGATAATTGGAAAATGGTTAAGTGAGTGTTTAGGTATTTACAAGGAACAAGTAAATAACGAATAAATTATAAAGGAAAAAATAAATATTTTCAAGGGTATTCTGATGCTAGTTTTGATGATTGTAAAGGTTCGTTGACTACGAGCGGATATGTGATTAAATTAATTGGTAATACTTTTGCTTGGCGAGTGAAAGGTACCGCTATGTTGTGCTCTCTACTTGTCAGGCGGAGCACCTAGCTATGAGCGATTGTTCTCAAGAAATAATAACAATATATCGCCGGTAATAACGAAGACAGTCACAATGGAACGTGCGGCGAAAATAATCTCACTTTGAAAAATGCGGCGAAAAATATTTCTCATTAAAATTTGCGGTGCAAAGAATTCCTCGTAAAAAAATTTTAACGAAAATAATCCCGCTTTGAAAAATGCGGCGAAGAAAATCTCTCATCAAATATCATAATTAAAATTTGTTTACAAGGGATTCTTTTCACCGCATATTTTGATAAAAGATTTCCTTCGCCGCATTTTTCAAAGTGGGATTATTCTCGTTAAAAATTTTTTACGAGGGATTCTTTTCGCCGCATATTTTGACATGAGATTCTTTTTTCCGCACTCTTTATAGTAAAATTTTTTTTGACGTACTTTTTTATGTGAAATTTTTTTCCTGGTAGATAACATGGCTGAGATTCTTTTCTGGCCGACGATATAATTCATTAAAAGAAATAATCAATCGAGGACTTACTCCTATGATTTCGTCGTGCAATAATAAAGCCACCGAAGCGAGAGTTAAAATTGGAGTTGGCACAAAATTGAGGCATGTGATCGAAATTAAAGAACAATCAAATAGCTGACATGCTCACTAAACCATTATCTATTGAATTATATTACAGTTCAAGTAAATCCATTTTAAAATTGTTATTTTATATCCGTTGCATATATTATTTCTTTTGTGTTACAGAAATTAAAAGGGACTGATTGTGGAGCGGGAAATTCAAAACTATGTTCGACAAATTTATTTATTATCTGATATACAAGTACGCAAGAGTGAGTGTTGAAAATGACGCCCATCTTTTGTTTGGTAGTTAAGTTGATTGCTGTGGTCAAGCACGTTCTCAATCCTCTTTCTCGTTGGTCCTTTTTCTCTTCTCTCTAGAAACTTGAGGTGCACATCGTGCAGTGTAGATTTGCTTAGAGTTGTTTGTAATACTAATTATTAACTATCTACTGATTAGTTAATTTGCTTAATGATAATTTTTTCAAAGTGCAGTGAGTGATTGTTTTGGTATTTTATTGAGATCCTTCTCTTAGCCTTTTTCGTTTTAAATAACACTAATTTAATTTTATTTTACTTCATTCTACCCTTTTTACTTAGCACTCGAATGGTAAACAAATTTTAACCGATCGGTAAAACTGTTATGATAAACAGAATATTTAGATTTATAAAGTAAGAAATTGAGGCTATCATTGATTTTACCATAAACGTTTTTATGTCAACATATTAAAAAAAGTGAGTACAATTTAAAATGGATATCTCAATTTACTATTTACTTTTATTTCCTTAGAAGGAGTCATTAACGGCAGGCCGGAGTAGAACCTGATACCGACCGAGTAACAATTGAGTTGTTTGTTATTTACTCAAGTATTAATCGGTGTATCTTCAAAATAAAGGTTAATCGCAATAGATATTATTATGAATATCTATGGACAAGAAAAAAAAATCTACCGATTTGTTTTTGAGAAATGTAAGGAACGCGAAAATATTATAAACATAATCTTTTACTTCGGCGTTCCTTACTTTTCTCAAAAACAAAGCGATAGATTTTTTTTTTCTTGTGCACAAATATTTGTAATAATAATATCTATTGCGCTTAACCTTCAATTTGCAGATACACCGATTAATACTTGAGTAAATAACAAAAATGCCAATTAGACAAGGACAGCGAATCCGGCCTGCTCTTAAGGAATCAATATTGATGCATTAATTGAATTTGTTACTTTAATTTATGCAGAAAACATAAAATTCTAAATCATCACAAGTTCGTACCACGCGCAGCATATGGTGCGCAGGTGAGTGACGACGAGAGCACGGATAAGCGTGACATGACTAAAGAAGCAAGCGTTAAAGCGTTCTTGACTGACGTAAAATAACTATCAATCCTCTGGTCTCCTGTATTCTCAGGCTATCTCTTTTGTACTCCAAAAAGAATAAATGAGACGTGACCCTTAGCACTGTTATGAAAACAGGAGTGACGCAGCCAGTAGTGATCCAGAGCAAAAGCCGGTAGAGCCAGCACAGAGACGCTAACAGCGACAGCCGTTTCGGGACTCGTAAAATTCTCCTGAAAGGTGGAATTTTATTTTTTCTTGTGTTTTTTTTTGTCATTTTTTTCTGTCGATAATTGCTCAGTGCGGAAGAGCGAATAATTAATAAATAATAAGTGATGACGTATTAATAAATAAATATTAGAATTAAGACGGTTGTTTAACAATAAGTACATACATGTAAAGTAATATAAAAAAAGAAAGATAAGAGTGATTAATTTAAAATAAAATTATATATGGAAAATAAAAATAAGTAAAAAACTGTAACTCTTTCCAGCTGTGCATGTAAGAGTTTGATTGGTGTTCTTTTTGTATATTTGGGTATGGACATTTTGAAGTAGTTCACAGACACGTTATCTATCGTGGCACACTGTTCAAAAGCTCAGGGTTGTCCGAAAATCAATGAACCAAGTAGCTCAGAAATTTTGTATTATCTCTATTGAAAATAAGTATGTAATAAAATCACATTATGATAATATATAAAGTTCCATAATTAATAACATAATTAGTTACGTCAATACATTATGTAACGTTTTCTATTATGCAACTTTTTGAAAATTCTGAAATTTTAATTATATTTCGGGTAAAAAAATTACAAAAATAAAGTATTGCATATAAAAATTATATTTTGGAAAAATTGCAAATAATCTATGGAAACAAAATAACATAATTTTCATAAAGTTATATTATAAAGTCATGTAATTTGTAAAAAGTTATATAATGAAAATGTTACATACTGAATTCACAGAACCAATCATGTAACTTTATTACATAATGTCGTTATATTATATTAATACATAATTTTTTATGATATAATTTCTATTCGTCATATTAAGTGACAAGAGCGCCAATAAATAAGTATGAAATTAAATTTATAGTGTCTCAAAGAGAAGCTAAAGAGGAAGAAAAGTCTATTTAAATAACATGGGAGGTACCACGTGACTTAACATGACGAATAAAGTTATATAATAAAATTGTATAATTTTTAAAATGTTGAATAATAAAAAACGTTACATGATGAATTGACACAACTAATTATGTAAATAATTATATAACGATATTACATAATATCGATATGTAATTGTATTACATTATTTTTTTAAAATAGGTAACGTAATATGTGCACAGACCGGGGGGAGTGATAGTGGAAAGTAGAGTGAAATATAAATTCCTTTCTTGAAAATATAATGAAACTGCAACGTTCTAGTTATTAATTGATATAAATATAATTTTATTAATAGACGTTATAGTTTTGCTACGGCGAGTGGATACGTAGCAGATATGTTTATTTGCGTGGCAGAGAGGAGAAAGGATGGGACTTTTTTGCGAGCTCGAGAACTCGTTAAGAATCGAAAGGGATATAGAGAAAGGGTTTTAAATAATAAAATCGAGCTTACCTTTAGACTTTGTTTATTAATTATAATATCTCCCTATATATGTATATGTAGCTTCTATAAGTCAATGTATTTGGCGCACTTCTGATTTTATTGCACTTTTATTTTAAGTAATTTTTAATTTTTCCTTTAAAGATAAGTAATTTTTAACTTTTATTCACTTTCTAAATTTTATGCAATTTGTGATTTTGGCAAAAATTAAGAGATATTTTTCAATTTAAATTTGATTTTAATACAATAGAAAAATTATAATCGGTAATGCTACTTACAACGGTATGGTACTAATATTTCGGCAGACTGGCTACTTAGAGGATGGGCCCAAGTCTTTTTATACTAATAAAAAAAAGACTGAAGATAGGAAAAGAATAATAGAAAAATTATTAAAGGTGGCACGCGTCGAACTTGGGTCCACCTCTCGTAAGCCAGTATTGGTCATGTACAAATTGTTTTAGACTTTAAAAGGAAACAGAAAGCGTACGTTTCCGGCAGCCTAATGAAATATAAAAATATGTTTAAACAAAAAAAAACTACGTGCCAAACTTCATAGGCTACCATTGGTTAGAGGTTTTTTCGGCTAGGCCCGGAAAAGGTAACAAACGTCTACTAGGGTAATAAAACTTCGTACGTTTTCCGGTGGCCTAGTAGAAAAATATGAACGAAAAATTGTACGTGCTGACCAAGGGTCGATTTTTTCTAAGCTAACGCTAACAGCAGTACATATTGATTAATACTAATACGCTTTCTATTTGATAAAATACAAAACGTCTTCATTGTGGCTATTGCTAAAATATATTTAAAAGGAAAAAATTTAAGAACGCCTTTTTAGGTTGTTACACCTCCTCAGTTGAGAAGGTTTATCGTCCTCGATGAAGTTAAGCTGTAGCCAAGATCAAGATATTTTGTATAAAAGGGTACGCAGATGACTTTACAAAGGTATGAAAGTGCATATATCTATAAAGGCAATAAATGTAGGAGAAAAAAAGAATAAAATGGTTGTTCTATAACAGTCTAAATCTTCGTCCTTTTCTTCTCTATCGTCCGTCTCATCGTTTACTATATAACAGTGTTTTTCCATCAATTCCTCTTCCGTGAAATGTTCTAGTAATGTATTTGCGTCCCACTCTGAAAGTGGAACCATCGTCTACTCGTTGTGTAAATAAAATATAAATAGTGTCGGGTTGAAAGTTTCTGGATTATTACAATGTTTGCATCTGCCTTGATGGTTCGACTTGACGTGGCACGGTACGTAGCCTGGATTAAAGCCCAGGCTGTGGAGGAGCTGTATTTTATTTTCAAAATTCATTCTGGAAAAATAAAAATAAAAAAAATAAGTACGTAATATTGTTATTAAAGTAATTTCTACGACTATTATTACTGTTTACTCTATTGTATTAAACTACTAACACTACTCATGTTATTATGATTGTTGCGATACTAGTAATATTATAATGTTTTATTACTAATGTTACTTATACTACTTATATTATGACTAATGTTACTAATAGTACTAATGTGTTATTACTAATGTTACTTATACTACTAATACCATGACTAATGTAATACTACTAATATTACTGACACTATTACGACCAATGTGTTAATACTCACACTACCGATATTATATAAAAAAAGTATATACAACAAAAAAAGAGGGGTGAAAAGGAGATAGGTAATGGATAAGGGTTAAGGAATTAAACGGGGTTTCACGGGGCTTTTGCCTTCATATCTGACCTCCTTGTTCCGTTAAAATATTGTTCGTGTACATCCACTACAATTTCTGGCCTTCCTCCTGCGCAAAAGTATTATTTTACAGTAAGTGCAATACCAGTGCAGGACTTCCTTGTAAAAGACTAAGTGGAAATTGACTTCTCTTCTTCTTGTTCTTGACTTTTCGATACACCTCAGTGTAGTTTTCTAAGTCAGTCTGTGCTTTGTTAATCCACGATTGGAAATGTTCTGGTGATGACCGGAGGTTTTGGTTTTAATGAGCATAGTTCCCCAATCTGGCTGGAAATTCTGTTAGATCAGATGGTTGGGTTAAATGAGAAATATTTTTCATTTTGTACCATATTAAAGGTTTCTTCGCTAAGTTTTTCCGTGGTGTCGATGAGCCTTCGTAAGTAGATGAGTCCTTCAAACTGTTCTTCACAATATTGGGTACAGAAGCTTTCGATAAATTGGATGTCTTGTAAAAAGGTCCTCTCATCATTGTGTAAGTGAAAGAGGTCGATGGTTGTGTCAGCGGTCCAGATGTCGTTGTTATAATAGTAATCTCCAATGAGTTCATAATAGACTCCAGGTTGGTTTTTGAAAGGTATTATGGAATAGGGTAGTTGTATTTCTTGGGATAAGGAGATTCCTACAATAAGGAAAAATATAGGAAAACTGGTCAGGAAGGGAATCTGTGAAGAAGATTGAGGTTAGATTGGGATCGCTACTATGTTGCATGCAATATCAATCAAACATAATTAATTTTTAATGTATGTATGGATGTTATAGAAGAGAGATGTTTTTGTATCTTGTATATTGCACTCTTTTTTTTTATACTGGTCTGGGAGCCGCTAATGCGTCATATATATGGTTGGAATGTCTAGTTCTATTTACGTCCGTCCGGTGCTGTAAGGTTATAATGTCATCTCTTAGTAACGCATAGACGTGTGTGCTTTTGCAGTCGATGATCCATACTATGAAAAGCTATTATAAAAGATATTCCTGTAATAATCATGTATTTTAGGTTTGTCTCAGTTGTTCTGTTCGTCACTGTAAGTTTCATGTCTTTTGTATAAGTAAATTGTCTTTTCATCTTGTTTGATTTTCTTGATGCTATGAGCGTTGTATGCATCGTTGAAGCTTGACATCCATATTGTAATTCTAACATTCCTACTTCTGTTATTTTGGTGTTTGTTTCTTTGTTTTTTTTTGCAGACGATAAGAAATTTTTCTCTTTTTGGTGTAGAGAAGATCTACGCGTTTATGTTTTTGAGATGTGTCCATATAGTATGTATCTGTTTGGTTGATTGGACGTTGCACTCCTCTGCGGGTCTATCAGATAACAGTTGAGTTCCTTGAATTGATCTCCCTTGGCGTGTTGCAATACATTGTATCCTTGATTTCTATGCATTTAGTTATGTCCATATTTGTGTTAAATGCGTAGGTGATACCATCGGAATGTACTGTTATGTCTTCCTCTTGTCAGATGATTAGAACGGATGAGGTTGGTACGGTGATCGGATATATTCGATATAGGTAAGTTCTCGTTTTTATAAAGTAGAATGTTGATTTTTATGTATATGTTATCCTTAGATCTCCTCGGGATACAGGATGTTAGTTTGTTGAATGTTCTTGTAAATGCTTGTGGCGTGGCTATTGCCTCAAGTGGCTTTAGATCTATGTACTGATAAATAAGGTTGACGTGTTCGGTTGTGACGAGTTGATAGCTTGTTTGCTCATTTGGGCTGATTCTATTATACTTATTATCTTTTTATACATGTTAATATAAAATTTTAAAAATTCCCTTATTCTAATGAATTTAGGTTGTAGTAATCCAATGTAGTCTGTGATTGCGTGTGCCAGTGTGTCGTTTCTTCTAAAATTGATGAAATCTTCTATCCCTTTTAGTTCTCTTGATATTTTCTTAGATGTTGTGCATTTTATTTTGATGTTGTTGATGATATAGTTGGCATATAATTATTATTTTATCACATGCGTTGGTTAGGTTTTTTATTAGTTGTTAAGCCTTAATGGGTTTATGACCAATTTCATCCAGATTGATTTTTGCAGCGACGGTCCATTGGCCTGTCTGATGTAGTATTGGTCCAAGGTAATGAAAGTAAATCCCAGGGGTGAGTGTGAGAGGAGTGATTAAAGCTTCCCTCGTTTGAGTGTTTATAAGAATGGTTGTTATTGTAATGATCCAAGATCTCATATATGTTCTTATTTTGTTTGGTCAAGTTTTCTGTAATATTCAAGGAAGTTAAGAATATAATGCTTTGTAAAGGGATTTGCCAATGTTAATTTTCGAGGTTTTGGAGGCTCTAGGTTTTTGTGAACTTTTGTTCAGAAAGACGTAGGTAATGCTACGGCTTTTTGTTGTATTGGATTTCTAAACAAAGTGTCAGTGTTGACGTTTAGTCATCCTGGCCAGTGAAGAAATTTGTACTCATTCTCTTGGAGTCGAGTTCTCCATTTAATAAGCCCTTGCGTGGGAGGTTTCACAAAGTCTATCCATTTTAGTGGCTCGTAGTCACTTATAAGTATGAAATCTCGCCCGTAAAGGTAGGAGCTGAAGTGTGACACGGCACATATTATTGCTAGACACTCCTTATCCATGGTAGTGTAATTAAACTCAGCTGGCTTCATCATTAGAGACATGTAGGCTATAGGACGATCTTGGCCTATTTCACCTTGGCTGAGCACTGCGCCTACAGCACAATCAGATACATTTGTGGTTAGAATGAATGGTTTCTCAAAATCTGAGCGTTGTAATACTAGGGCACTGCATAGAGCATTCTTTAGATCCTCAAAGCTTTCTTGTCTTTTCTCCATTCAAATGCGACGATTTCTTTAAAAGATCGGAAAGAGGCATTGCTCTAGCTGAGAAACCTTCAATAAATTTGCAATAATATCTGGCTAACCCTAGAAATTGCTTGATGTCTGTTTGATTTTTGGGTTGCAGAAAATTCTTAACCACTACTTTGTTCTTAGGATCTGGTTTCACTCCTTCTTCTGAAATGATGTGGCCAAGATATTCTACTTCAGTGCGTAAAAATTCGCATTTGTCAGGTTGTAAAGATAGCTTAGCGTCAAGGAGTCGATTAAATAAACGACGAACCTTTTTCTTGTGTTCGGCTAGATCTGACGCAAAAATAATTACGTCATCCAATTAAACTAATAATTCTGAATCTTGTAACCCTAATAAAACTAGACTCATGAGTCTTTGGAAAGCTGCGGAAGCAGATCTGAGGCCAAAGGGCATCCTCTTATAATGGTAATGCCTCGTTGCTGAGCTAAAGACAGTCTTGTACCTGTCTGCTTCATCAACTTTGATCTGGTGGAACCATGAGGCTAGATCAAATATTGAAAAATATTTTGCTTATTCGAGGCGGTCCAGGATCTCTGTTATATTAGGTAAAGGGTGTGCGTCCCCTATAGTCTTTTCATTGAGGGCTCTATAATCTATGACCATGCGCCATTTTTTATTTCCTTTAGAATTGTTTTTTTCAGGGACTATCAAAAGAGGCGAGTTGTACGGTGATCTTGAGTTCTCTATTAAGCAGTCGCTTAATAGTTTTGTTACCTATCGATGTATTCCTTCCCTATGCGTGGGAGGATATCGATATTGCTTTAAGAATACAGGTAAATTGCTTTTTGTAGGGATGCAATGTTTTAATACATCTGTAGCCGGTAGTTTGTCTCCCACTAAGTAAAATAATTAGGAAGAGTAGGAAAAAATTTTAAGAACATGCTGCTTCTCTTCACTATTAAGGTATTCAAGCCGTAGACTGTTTAGAATTTCCTTTATTCTGTCCGTCACTGGGAGATCATTTTCGGACCCTACAGTGTCGAAGAAATCCTCAAATTCCTCTAGGACATCGTACGCTTCTAATTCTTGTGGTGGTATTTCAATTTCTGCATCCTTCTAGTAGGAATTTGTGGCCATTATGACGCATATTTAATTGTCGTTTCTTACTATGGCGTTGCCTATAAAGATATTCTCTGGAGTCTTTTATGTTGGTATATATCCAGTTTTTAAGTCAGATGTGTGTAGGTTGACTGCGATTAATGTTTTTGATCGGACTCGTAGGATCTACTTCATAGGCTTTGGTGCCTTGTATTTATAATTTACAAATCTTACAGGGTGTATGGGTTACGATGAAGTTACGAGAGCATTATGATGAAAAGAAATCCCTGCGGATTCTGCTCTCAGGAAATCAACTCTTAAGGTGCCCGATGCTGGTATTGGGAGTTTTCCTGTTATGACTTAAAACCTAGTGGGTTTGTCAAAAAGGATTATCTCCGTAGATGCGGCAGTGTTAAGGGAATCTGTAGCTATTCCTGTGATAGTCATAGCCTTATGAGCTGCTATATAGGTCATAGGTTGCAAGGCTCTTACGTGGATAAGGTTGATTTATGACCCTGTATCTATGAGAAATTTTGTCCTTTCTCTTAATTCTGGAGCTCGCAATAAGACTATTAGTCCCGTTTCTCAGTGGTCATTATAATCTTCTTGAAATTTTTCTTGCCTGCGTGATCGTTCTTTTGATTGGTCTGCTTTGATGACATCAAGGTAACTCTTCCTGTCATTTGAGGAGATCATGTCTCTTTTGATTCGCTGCGCCATTTTTAGAGCTGCATTTAAAGTTTCTGGCTCTTGAACGCTTACAGCATATAGCATATCGTCTGATAGTCCTCGTTTAAAAGATTCTAAGGCGAGTCCTTCTAACATAAATCACTCTCACTCAATGAGCTCTATGAAATAGCATTGCGCCAAAGCTCTTGGCACCGTTTTTATACGATATTTTGATATGCTTAATTTTTTTGAATAATTACTTAAGATAGATAGATAGATACATATTTATTTTGTAACAGTTGACAAAAAGTGTGTTATACAAAAAATAATATATAATACACTTAGAGGTTATTAGACTAAGTGTATTAATTGGTCGTTAGGATAATGGCCCTTAATATATATTTAGCCAGATTAATCCCGTTATTCTTTAATACTCTACTTGCTCCTTGGGCCCAAACTTCACAGATGAGTAACCGTTCGCTCAAGATTTGAGGTTAGCGATAGGTTTGTTCTTCTGTTAAAATTAGGGTCGCATCAAGACTCGTCCAAGATTTTCAATTGTTTGGAGGACTTAACTAAGCTTATTATAGATGTTTCTACAGTCGCTACTCGAAATTCAAGTTTTGATGTTCTTTCTTGATACCAGGCTCGGGATGAAATTATTTAATTTGCTTGCTGCTTATATTTCTTTTCTAGGTTGCAAATTGTTCCTTGTAATTCTTCGATGCAGTCTTGTTGCATTGTATTAGTACTTACGGCTCTCTAAATTCAAGCCACATATGACGTGATCCTTTCGTTGAAAATATTCACGAATTGGGTGAGATGATTTAAATTTAACGCCTCGTAGGATAAAGGGATTATAAGCTATTTATATCCAAAAGAAAAGGGATAGGGTGGTGAAGAATTTATTTCTCTTGTCAAAGCGTACATATAAGAATATTGTGAGTAAGGTGCGAGGGGTAATTATATACGTATAAATATATGTTTATATATACATATGAATGGGACATTTCACATTAACTGAAAGAGCAAAAAAATAAAAATCGCTGAAACTCTGAGAATATATTCTGTTTGTTACCTGAAATATATAAAAAAATTTTTAAGGATCTAGATTAAAAGTATCAAGGGCTATAGATCCTTGAAATTAATAGTATATTACGATACGGGCGACTTAAATCACCTATTATTATACGGCGAAGTTAGGGCCCGAGCGTCAACGAGGGTCCTAAACGCCGTGTAATAATAGGTGAATTTAAGTCGCGAGTATCGTATACTATTTTATAGCTCGAGTGATTTAAATCCGCCACACTACATCTATACTCTCAAAATTCAATAACAAACAAAGGCTATGCACTCCACGAATGATAATTCATTAAAAAAACGAATTCTATTTACCAGCAAAACTAGGCATTCTACGAATGATAAATCGTAAAAGAAAAGCGAAAACTGCAAAAAAGCAAAATCTAAGCACTTCGCGAATAATAAATAGAAAAAAAATAAAAAAATATATAAAAGATGAAATAACATTATGTCAAACTGTTGAAATTAATTCTGTAATAATAAAAATCTTAATTTCCTTTCATATATGTATTAGGGCCGTAGGAGAAACAATTGGTAACTTATGTATTGTATTAGCAGTTGCGTTTAGGGGAATCACAGATGCGACGGAGTCTTAGAGCGTCGAAATGACTACCTCTTCGCTTCACATGTTACACTGATATTAACTTTGGTTTTACACGTATTTAACACGCTTATAATTGTTATTTATTTTGAAAAATATCGATATAAAAGAGTTGCAATAATCTACACCTTATTATTATCGATGAATAAACTCTTAAAAATAATCCAAATATCAAAATATCGCTTATTATAAGTGCGTGATTTAAGTGAATTCAGCGTTATATTCATTATCGTACAGCGTAAAAATTTATCGTTTAACTATCGGCTCAGCGGGATTTAAGCGCGGATTTAAATCACGCAGTGCTATAAAAAATTTTTCAAAATTTTTGGAAAAGTCCCAAATTTATCATTTTTTTTCTGAAAATCTTGATGTTTAAGTGGAAAATTCATAAAAATACTCCTTGTTGTAAATGAAAAGGACAGTTAGCATGATTTTTTACAGACCTAAATTTTGAAGTTTTCTATTGGTTCTTATATGTATTACATATAAATTGAAATTACTCATTGTTCGCCACTTCAGAATTTGCTCTTCAAAAGCTTATTTTCTTCCATTTTACATGAGCTTTAAAATAAATTTTTTATTATGTAAGTCAGAGCGATGAATAAGGAGTTATAACAGTTTGGAATATATATTTTCATATTGAATATAAATATATATTTTCATGTATGATTTATTTTTCATATTGATAATAAATTATACATGAAAATGAATATTTTAAACTGTCATAACTCCTTTTTGATGGCTTTGACTTACATGATCAAAAATTTATTTCAAAGTTCATGTAAAATGAAAGAAAATAAGCCCTCAGAAAGCAATTTCTGAAGTGGCGAACAATGAGTAATTTCAATTACTAAGTAATATACAGGGTGTCAAAAAAGTAACGGAACGGTCCTGTATTTTTTTAACCAAGATATTTTTGGCAAAGGTCAAGGTTATTCCTTTAGTAACTTTTAATGAGGAATCCGATAGTGACTTTATTTTGACCTTGAGGATGACCTTCAAGGTCATTTTAAGGTCAACTTTTTTTTAAAAATGCGAACCCCCTATTTTGATACCGGAAATCGAAAGAGTGGAAAATTTTACGTTCAAATATGTACTTAGGTCACATGACCTGAACGACCTTGAATCTGATTTGAGGAACATCTAAAACTCATGACCGTCTGACCTCTGGAAAGGTCTGTATTGTACTGGACAAGGCCATTCCTTAAGTAACTTTCAACGAGGAATCAGATGGTAAACTTCATTTTGACCTTGAGGATGACCTTCAAGGTCATTTCAAGGTCATCTAAACTTAACGTTGGGAAAATTTTACGTTCAAATATATACTTAGGTCACATGACCTGAACGACCTTGAATCTGATTTGAGGAACATCTAAAACTCATGACCGTCTGACCTCTGGAAAGGTCTGTATTGTACTGGACAAGGCCATTCCTTAAGTAACTTTCAACGAGGAATCAGATGGTAAACTTCATTTTGACCTTGAGGATGACCTTCAAGGTCATTTCAAGGTCATCTAAACTTAACGTTGGGAAAATTTTACGTTCAAATATGTACTTAGGTCACATGACCTGAACGACCTTGAATCTGATTTGAGGAACATCTAAAACTCATGACCGTCTGACCTCTGGAAAGGTCTGTATATTACTGGACAAGGCCATTCCTTAAGTAACTTTCAACGAGGAATCAGATGGTAAACTTCATTTTGACCTTGAGGATGACCTTCAAGGTCATTTCAAGGTCATCTAAACTTAACGTTGGGTTAATTTGAGATGAGACTTTTTTATACCGGTCAAGATAATGGTTATATTCAGTAAATTTGTAATGTAATAAATGGCTAGTACGAGTAATGTTCTTTTTCACGCTACTCAGTTATTGCATATGAACTCTACACTCATGCTAAGTTAGCGACGTCAACAATTTTCTTGATTTTTCTAGTATTAATCCATTGTTTTTAAGTCATATTTTACAATTAAACTCCTAATTTTGATATTTACCTTCCTCAGAAAGTAACATAAATTTAAAGCGTTAAATGTTCAATTTTTGTTAATTTTAAATTTTTTCTTCATTTTCTAAGTGTTATACAAAAAATTTTAATAATTTAATAGACTTTGTATTTTTAGTATCTCTCTTTCAAATAAATGAAGTTTAATTTTGATTTTTTAATTTTTCGAAGAGTCTTCCCGCAATTTGTTTAGTTTTTTGTTCTTATTTAACTCAAAAGCCATGACGTTTGTTCAACTTTCTGAGCGGGAAAGAATATCTCTATTAATGATGCGTGGTTGGGGAGATCATCAGCGAACTTTAGAGGATACGCGGATATTATTTAATCATACTTTCCGTAACAGAGATAATGCAAGCCATATATTTACAGTATCAAATCTACAGTACAAAGAACTGTACGGCGTTTTGATAAGCGTGTGACTTTTAATGATCTCGAGAGATCTGGCCGTCCAAAGTCTGCAACTACTGAAGAAAAACAATTTGAGATTGCTCAAGGTTTCGTTGAAAATCAGCATCATACTCTACGTAAAGCATCAAATGAATATGACATTTCTCATGAATCAGTGCACAAAATATTAAAAAATATAAATTCACATCCCTATAAAGTACATTTGGTACGAAAGCTTAGTGATGATGATCCGGACCACCAAGTTGAATTTTGTAAAACAATGATGACTAGAATCGATGCAAATCCAAATATTTTGTATAATACAATTTTTTCTGATGAAGCTACTTTCCAGTTAAATGGTGAAGTAAACAGACATAATTATAGATATTAGTCCGATGCAAATCCTTTTTGGATGCTGGAAAGTCATACACAATACCCGCAAAAGGTTAATATTTGGGCTGGTATCTTAAATGATACATTGATAGGTCCTTTTTTTATCGAAGGCAATCTCACCGCCGATAGATATGAAGAGCTTCTCAGAAATCAAATTATACCAGGAATAAGTGAAGTAGCAGGTGATGATTCTGACGAAATATGGTTTCAACAGGATCAAGCTGCGCCTCACTTTGGTAAAAACGTTTGAGCATACTTAAATGATCAATTTACTGGTAGATGGATTAAAAGAAAGGGTGCAATTAAGTGGCCTGCTAGATCACCCGATTTGACGCCTCTTGATTACTTTTTTTGGGGTTATTTAAAAAGTTAAGTATACGCACCTCAACCACAAACTTTATACGAAGCTCTTTTAATAGATACAGAAATGATCCGCAGAGCTGTTACTGCTTTTTATAAACGAATAGCTGCTTGCCAAGAAGTTCAAGGCTCGTAGCTTGAACAAATGAAATAAATATCGGCAAAATGTAAGAGGCAAGGGGACTCACGCTAAACCAGCACCCCATCGTGAGAGGCAAGGAGACTCACGCTAAACCAGCACCCTATCGTGAGAGGCAAGGAGACTCACGCTAAACCAGCACCCCTAAGGAAGCAGAATTCACTACGTCCACGTCGTTGCTCCTGGATAGTGCAAAAAGTGAAACCATACCTTTGATCTTCCCTAAGGTCAGACAACCATTAAGTTCAGATTATCTTCAAATGAGGTTCAAGCTCGTTCATTGTTCATGTGACCTGAGTACATACTTGAACGTAAAATTTTTTGCTCTTTCGACGGCTGGTATCAAAATAGAGGGTTCGCGTTTAAAAAAAAGTTGAACTTGAAATAAACTCGAAGGTCATTCTCAAGGTCAAAATAAAGTTCACCATCGGATTTCTCGTTGAAAGTTACTAAAGGAATGGCCTTGTCCAGCACAATACAGACCTTCCCAGAGGTCAGACGGTCATGAGTTTCAGATGTTTCTCAAACCAGGTTCAAAGTCATTCAGATCATGTGACCTTAGTACATATTTGAACGTAAAATTTTCCACTCTTTCGATTTCCGGTATCAAAATAGGGGGTTCGCATTTTTAAAAAAAAGTTGACCTTAAAATGACCTTGAAGGTCATCCTCAAGGTCAAAATAAAGTCACTATCGGATTCCTCGTTAAAAGTTACTAAAGGAATAACCTTGACCTTTGCCAAAAATATCTTGGTTAAAAAAATACAGGACCGTTCCGTTACTTTTTTGATGCCCTGTATATAAGAAACAATAGAAACTTCAAAATTCAGGTCTGTAAGAAATCATGCTAACTCTCCTCTTTTTTAACAACTAGAAGTATTGTTGTAATTTTCCTCTAAAACATCAGGATTTTCAGAAAAAAACATGATAAAGTTGGGACTTTTCCAAAAATTTCGAAAAATTTTCAAATTTCAAGGATCTATAGCTCTTGATACTTTCAATTTAGATCCTTGAAAATTTTTTTACATATTTTGGGTAACAAACAGAATTGTTCCGTACACGTAACAATTATTCAATATGGTAATATTAAAACAAACAAGAAATTATATTAAAAATACTTTATCCTTACTATTAAATTCAATATTAATTTTAACGGAACACAAGGTAAAAATTGTACCTGAAAATTGTACATACAACAATATTATAGAACAATTTAATATGAAGATAAATACATTTTATTACACATTTTGAGGAAAGCAATAATAAAAAGGAAAAGTTTATTGAGAATACATGCATGCTAAGAAAACTTAAAGATTATGGGGAAACTCTAAGCAATTAAATTTATTTGTAACATGTTATCAATTTTATTACTCGAACCGTTCAGACCTTTTATATTCTTACCTGCGTGTATGACAACTATGTACAAATATTTTAACTGTAAAGCATGTATTAAAAAGGATCATTGCGTACACTGTAATAAAATATCTTCAAAATATTAGTAGCCATTTTTGTACGAGGTTTGGACACATTTGTTTTTACTTTAAGAGAACAGATTTCTTTCGGACTCCGAGCAGTCAAGTCTTGTAACAGCTACATTTTTCTTAAGTACATTAAAGTTTAAATTACATCTTACAAACGTCTTATTATTTCACCATATTCACAATTATTAAAATATTCTAATATTATCTTTATAGTAATATTAGAAGTGCGCGATCTAACAAAACATATCATATATACCAGCATCAAGCGCACCGTACAAGAATATATTCTCAGAGTTTCAGCGATTTTTATTTTTTTGCTCTTTCAGTTATTGTGAAATGTCCCATATGTAGTTGTTAAAAGGGTGAATTGAAGGCATTGATTCTACAACGTCCTTAGTGCCGGCAAGCCGGACTAGGCGCTAAGGACGTTATAGAATCAATGCCTTCAATCGTTATTATCGAACAGACAAGAAGGGAAATTTGTTTTGATTAACCGTTTAATTATTATTCATCAATAGGTTACTTACTTATATTATTAATTAGAAAGGTTTTGTAATGATGAATAATTACGTTAATGTAAAATTGTTATTAATTTATGTATTTGCAGATTAGTATTATTATTAATCTTCTCGATTTTTATGTGGTTAAGTGCTTAATTAGTTATCCTTATTTAATTTATTCATCACTGAATGTTGGTTAATGATTTCAATTTTACATTAATTAGTCGGTCAATTATTGTTTGGTTATATGATATTGTTGTACAAAAATTTCAGAAAGTTAAACACATAAAAGGAAAAAAATTTTTTTTGAATATTTATAAATAATTCTTCTGTGTATACTATAAAAAAAATTGTTCAAAATTCATGAATAAATAAAAGGTATAATTTTTAAAAATTCATCCATAATAAAATAGAAAGATTATGATAATATTGAAATAGCAAGCACACTCTGTAATTTTTGTGTTGATTTTAATAGTATACAAAATTTTAAAGTTAATAAAAAGAAAATCTTATATTAATTTTCTAAATATAAGAGTCAAATTTGAACAAAAACACAAAAAAAAAATTTGTAAGTAAAAAAAAAAATTGATGGATTTATAAAAAAAGTTTTGTAGTAAAATGATTGTCTTTAATAATAAATTTTATTAGATTAAAATGTTATGGTTTTGCTTCTTATTTTCAATTATGTTTACTTATTTGTTAAGATCATGTAAAACAAAAATGGAAAAGAGAATACAAAGAAAGAAAATAAATTCTTCCTATGGTAGTTGCACGTCTGTATATATTTAGGTGGTCTATGCGTTAACGGGATGTCGGAGCTGCAACAATCGAGTTTTGCTTTTCTTATTTTATTAATATCTTTCCCAATTAATAAATTAAACAAATAAAATGACTTGTCCGCACTAAAGTTATATTAATACAATAATTTTTGTTAAAATAAAAAATCATTTAGACTTGTTATTTTTTAATGAGCTTGGATTGGAAATTAAATATCGAACTCAACAAACCTAACCTTAAAAAACGATACTTCGAAAGTTTATAGTATAACTTTTTATGTATAATATTTTAGTGGATTTCTTAAGTTGTCCGCACTAGAGTTTAATCTTACAAATTTTTTCTATATAGTAAAAAAACTTGATTAAACGCATCGTTTATTCATAAGTTGGGATTGGAAATATTATTAGGAGGCGCCCAGCTTCGTCATGCTCTTAAGGTATGAATGTACTGCTATTGACAGTGAACTATCCATCTATGTTGCGTAGTTGGGGCGCATTTCTTGTGGTACAACTGCACTAAGCTTGTAGTGGTAGCGGAGATAGATGCTGGCGTTCTGTGTGTGCGTGCACGAGCCGTGTCCCGTAGTAGGATGAGTTATATTCTTGTAGCCCTATAATTGTCCGCTTTAGAGTATATTCTTGGGAAAATAAATATTACTCTCGAGTGTATGGAGAAGGGATGCATTTGATTTTTAGAAGTTCATTAATTACATTAGAAATTATTTGCCTTATTTATTGCTAAGTAAAAAAAAGGATAAGAAAAATGTATATATTTTATAATAATAATAATAAAAAAGAACGAGAAATGTTATAAATTTGTTAATAATTGCCCTTTTGACAATTGTTACCTCGAATATTATTTTATTTATTTATTAATCTTGTTGTAAGAGGTAAAAAAAATTTAAAGAAATTTATAGCATATATCGTGATTATCAAATTTTAAGGATGATTGAGTTATACAAAAAAAAACGTGTCTTGCAAAGGTATTAATGATTTATAGGCTAGTGTCCGTTCGATATGCTACGGCCAATGGGTTATGGAAGGTACCGATTTATGTAGCTATGATTGGTCACACCCTGTATGGAAGTGTTTGGGTTGGGCTTTATGGACTTATGTTTGTGCGTATACAGGGTGTCCAAAAAGTACCGATACACCTAAAAAATTTCCAAAGTTGATAATTTTTGTCCAGATATGTATTAACGTTAAATTTTCCGCTCTTTTCGATTTCGCTATAAAAAGTAGGGTTTCCCATTTAAAAAAATGAGGTTGACCTCAAAATAACCTTGAAAATGAGGTTCAAGGTGAAATCCAAGGTCACTGTCGGATACCTCGTAAAAAGTTACTCCAAGAACGACCTTCACCTGATTGAAAAAATTATCAACTTTGGAAATTTCTTAGGCGTATCGGTACTTTTTGGACACGCTGTATATGGATGATTACTTTGTTAAGAAAGAGAATGGAGATATTTAATGAATTCGTGTAAATAAATGTTTGATTAATTTAAACAAGAATAGTTATATATATGGGACGTTTCACGTCAACTCACCTAACAAAAAAATAGAATTCGTCGAAAATCTGTGAAAATGTTCTATTTGATACCCAAAATATACAAAAAAAATTTAAGAGGTCCAGGTCAAAGGGGTCAGGATTTAAACGTGATGGAATTTTTCGAATTTTCCAAATTTTTTGCTAAATAAATATTTTAATGAATTTTTTCCTCAAAAACTATCAATTTTTCGTTAAAACTTAATAGAATACTTTTTCTTGGAAATTAGATGTAGAATTTACCTGAATTTTTGCAAATTGTAATATACTGATTTTTATGCTTATTTGATCGATTTAAGCATACTATTTAGTATATCTAAAAATCGAGCAGGTTAAATTGGCTTTTTAAAGTCTTATTTTTTTTGTTTTTTTATGAGGAAAAAATATGCGAAGCCTCCAGTTGGGCAGCCTTCTCAAAGTTACTTAATTGTGCAAAAAAGTCTGAATAAATCGTTATTTTGGATCAATGATGAGATTCGTGATTTTTTTTCTGGAAAAGTATTGATTTTTGGGACAAATGTATGAAAATGTTTTTTATTGGAAATCGTATGTAAAATGTATATAAATTTTTGTAAACCATTATTTGCTGAACATCACAAATTATGAATGAAATTTGGAAATTTTAAAATTTATTTTTTGTTAAATTTTTAGTATATATGGTTCATAATGTCTTAAATTACAATTTGTAAAAATATGTTCATATTCTACACATGATTTGTTACTCTTAGATAAAAATGATAAATTTGACATTCCCGGAAAAAATGATAAAATAATAAGTGCAGAAATTGCAAATAGAGATATTTATCTAAAATTATATAGTATTGTTAAACAATTTATGATAAGCGGTACCTGTGGTATGCAAAATATAAATTATCCGTGTATGGATAAAAATACGAAACAATGTACTGAAAATTTTCCAAAAGAATTTAATAATACGACAATATTTAAATCCAATCGATATCCTCTATACAAACGTAAAAATGATGGCGTTAAAATAATTCTCAAAAATAAATTTACAGAAAGAATTGCAGATAATGGATTTCTTGTTCCTTATCATCTTTTCTTATTATTGAAGTTTAATGCACACATAAACGTAGAAGTTTGTTTCATCGTACAATGCATTAAATGTTAGGGGAGTTGACGTGAAACGTCCCATATATATATATATATATATATTATATGTTAAAACTTCGATTATTCATACATAACACACAATAAAAGTATATTCACATGTATATATATATATATATATATATATATATATATATATATATATATATATATATATATATATATATATAATATATGTGACATCATAAATGCATACGACGTTACTTTTCAGTATATGGTGGTTAAAGACCCCATATACTTGGATATCTCACCTCATTTTACTCTAAGAAACGATCGTTTCGGGTATAGGACCGGCCGTGCGTATGAGTGAAACAAGATGGATGCCTTTATCTTTGATGCTTCGAGTTTATCGTGCTCTACGTGGTGCACGTACAAACTCGTCGAATCGTGTATTTTTTATGTTTAATAATTGAATTAGGTTAACGAAAGCCAGACCGTACACTACAGAGACGCCATGCTCTGCAGATTCGGGTCCATTACTTTTCGTCAAACCTTTTAGTTATGTTTTTGTATTGGGATAAGGGAATCAATGAGCATGAGGAGTAAAGAATCATTTGTATGACCTCTTATACCAAATTCTTTATACCGTTATACACTTTTATAATTCACGCACTTGCAGAAACGTACTAACACCGAGCGAAAAGCTTTGCGAGTAAGTACGCCAATGCAAGACACATGCACGTGGATACTTGGCCTCTTTATGTAACACTAATGGAAATATTATTTTTAATTTTAGTGAAGGTAAATTATATCACTTCACTTTATATTTAATCTTTAAAATCACGAAGATTTAAACTATTTTATTTTATTTTATACTATTCAAACTCGAGCAGGTAGAGAAATGCGTACTAGGCATTTATTTTGCTGATATGAAAGTGAGAATAACAAGTAATCACACTTGACTCTGTATTTAGTTTTAATGAGAACTTTATTAAGAGTTGTCCGATACAAGAGTGACGAGTTTAGCTTCTCGCTCAAACTCGATTGCTCGCATTTTAGGCGCTGGACCGCAGCTTTTTCTTCCAAATTGCAAGGATCATTTTCCACCACTCGCAATTCATCTCTCTGTCGACGCTGTAATACATGATGCTTATGTACTTACATTAATGGTACAGGTGTGTGCGACCTCGTACAGCGATCGCGCTTAAATGTGTTATAAATCGGGGCGTATGCCTGCGCGCTCATGTAAGCGATTTTGGAGCTTTCTATATCCCCTCCCGCACTCGTATCAATGCTTTTGCTGATGCAAAATCTAATTGATAGGTCTCAATATATATGTATACCTACATATGCATATATCTACGTGCCATGATATATTCTAATCCCTGAGAAAATTTTTTGGATTAGTAAAAGAAAACAAGATTTTCTAATGATAACTACTAGCATGCGCAAGCCGACAGCGTCCTTACATATAGCATGTGGAAGAGAGAGAAGGAAAGAGGAAGGTATGGAAATAAAGGAAGCGCGTTGAGTGAGTCACCTTGTCAAATAGTTCAGGATTACGTATTCTTTTCGTGTGATAAATTTTTTTGTTTGAAAAAAAAGAAAGGGTATATTATAATTATCACGTATTTATTTTTATAATTTTGAGAATAAGAATATAAAGGATTCTTATATTGTATTAACTTCAATTTAATTATTTAAATCAATAGTATATCGGCTAATTTTATTTTTATACGTAAATAATATTTTTTTCTAATGGTTTTGATTTTTACTATCAATAACGTATCTTCTGCGGTAAAGTTTAAATAACGAATACTATATTTTTCGTTCATCTTATTTACAAGTCTATGTGATTTATTTTCTTTTTAAAGTTTGATTTTTATCGTTAAAGAGAAAGAGTGGAGTTTTTGTACATAAGTTTTTCTTTTAGTCAAGAATAGAAAATTTTAAGTTAGTTAGATATTCTCGCTGTCAAGCGATGTAGTCTTAAAGACTCGACCGTCGGTACTTAAAGATTTCCTCCCTTTTTTTCAAATATGGTTACTGTTTGTTATAAAAAAAAGAAAGGGAATAGATTTCTTTGAATATGTTACCTGAGAAGAAAATGTCTTATCCAAAACTAGTAAAAGAAATTTTTTTAGTTTGAACAAGTAGATATGATTTAAAGATAAGTTATTCGTCAGAATTTCGAATCTATATAGTACTTATATAAAAGACATCCGTTTAGTAAGAAAAGTATGACTTGGAAAAAGAGAATATTTATTTATTTTTATTCCTTTATTCTATACTGATTATTTGACGATGAATAAATTATTTGCTTAAAGAGAACGTATTGAAATGGTAGAGCTGATTTGTTAATTTATGCTTTGATTCATATAATTTATTATTAAATTTATTCATTTAATTTAGTATTGTTAGATTTAATCATAAGAAAAAACAAATTATACTTTTTTATTTTCAAGTATTGTGTTTTTTCCCCTATAAAAAAAAACTTCAGGCAGTTCACGAAGTTGCTTAAATAGCCCGTCAGGAAACCGTGCATCTAAATTGCCGTATTTTCATATACCTGTGCGTGGAGTATATGTATCTCGGTCACTACAAAAAAAAAAGGTTTTCTTCATTCAGGTAGTTTTAGTAAAAGAGATGTCTGTTATTTAGCATTTCCAAAAGTTAACTTGGTTATGGCAATAAGAAATATAACTTAATGTAATATTTAATTTAGATAAAATGATTAATTATCATAAGTTAATATTATCATTTTTCAAAATACTTATTTCAAAAGAATCAATTATTGAAATTATAATTGATGGGAATTTAATTAATTTCTAATAATGGAAAGAATAGATTACATTATTATTAAATGTTGTAATTCTGGTAAATAAATTTATTTATTAATTTTTTAGTTTAAAAACATATATAATTGGAATCAAAAGGTTTATAGTATTCGCTTAATTCTCAATAGATACTGCATATGTATCAAATATTTTAGAAGAAAATGATATTATATCATGAAAACGTCTACCTTGGTAATAAAACATCGTGTGTTTTTCGATGGCCTAGTAGAAAAATATGAACAAAAAATTGTACGTGCTGACCTCAGGTCGATCTTTCATAAGATAACGCTAACAGCAGTACATATTGATTAATTCTAATACGCTTTCTATTTGACAAAACGTCTTGATGTTGGCTATTGCTAAAATATATTTAAAAGAAAAAAATTTAAGAACGCCTTTTTAGGTCGTTACAAAACATATGAAACAATATATATCTATCTCTATATAGTTGTAAGAAAAATTAAGATCCAGCCCCCCCTTGGTCGCCCCTTGCCCCTCCCTAAATAACGATGTCATTCGTTTAAAATTTAGCGATTTTTGAATGAGGCTGCTCCCCCTTGGTCACTCCCTGGTCGCCCCCTGGTCGCCCCTTGGTTTATATAATTTAATAAATGATCAATAAGAGAAATAGATTTTGAATTATTAAAAATAATTATAAAAAATGATGATGAACTCCGAATTCAATGCAATATATACAATGAAAATATTCCATCTTTTTTATATAAAAAGTTATATTTGTAGCTAAAGTGAAATGGAATAAAGAAGTGGATCTTTTTTTTAATATATAAATATATATAACAAGCGCTCTATTTAATAATATTAAAATTAAGTTATATGAGATATTTAGTAAAAATGTAACTCAAATTAAAATGAAGAGAAAGCCATAATGTTTCTTTATTGAATAATTAGATATATGTTTCACTTATTTATTTGTCTAATAAAATAAGGAATAAATTCATAGGGGTTTCAGATCTGATAAAGAAGAAACAATGATTAAATGCTTTTAGAGAAGAAAGAGGTCAAGGAAGAATAGAAGAAAGAAACAAAAGAGTAGGTAGAAATAAATTATTCAACTGATTTTTTATTATTAGAACAAGCGATTTATTCAATAATATTAAAATTAAGTTATAAGAGATATTTTGTAAAAATATAACCTGAAGTAAGATGAAGAGAATTCCATAAAGTTTGGTTTTTATTCTGTGAGTTTTCCTAGAATAACGTAAATAACAAAAATACTTTTGAAAATTAAATTATTTTTCAACACTATATATTGTGTACGATTTTTTAAAATTTAAGTTTATATATTCATTAATTTTATATATTATTTATCTATTAATATGTCTTGTATATTAATATATAGTCACTGTATATAGTGTTGACATACGACTTTCCACACCACTTTACATTTCAAACAATAATAAATACTTTATATAACATTGAATTTAACTCATTTAACAAATGTTAATTATCAAATTTAATAAATTGTAATTATACTTAATAAATCAAGAAAAAGTAAAAAGTGTGAAATATAGAGGTGTCGTTATGGCGCGTTAGGTTTTTTTTGTTAATGGAAACCCTCGCCAGGAGCCCTAAAAACCACTATAGCTTATATTAATTTGTAGTATATTTTTTCAATCGTTATTAGCAGATAGTTTTTTTATTAGACTTTTTCAACAAAATTATTTTATTAATTATTGCTAAAAAAAGCAGACATATTTTTATAAACTTTTTTGATTGTTGCTCAAAAAGTGATTGTTTTATTCAATAATAAAAAAAAAAGAAAAAAATTTTCAATTTCTGCTTTTAACTGATCAATTTTTTTTATATTGGAAAAAAAGACAAATCACTTAAAGTGTCACTAAATAAACAGACGAATTTTTTAATTGTCGCTGCTAGGAGATCAATTTTAATAACTGTCGCTAAAAACAACAGTAGTTATTGGGGCACCATGGACCGTCACAACAAACCCCCACTCCACCACCCCAAAGGTTATTGACCACTAGGTCAATGACCTCTGAGAAGGCGAAGTAGGGGTTTGTTAGGCATGGTACCCAAACAACTGGAGGGTCACTCACCACCTCCTATAAATTTAGAGTGGAAATGAACTGGAGGGTCACTTACCCCCTCCCACAAAATTTAGAGTGGGGATAAAAAATATTTTAATCGATATTTCAAAATTATTAATTTAAAATTTTGTAATATAATCCTTTTTAATTATCGAAATAATAAAAACTTAAATTATAAAATATGAATTTAAAAGATTTTTAATTTCCAATTATTATAAATTTTTATATTGAATCAGAAAATACAAAATTTACATATAAATTATTGTGTGTATGAAGGATGAGGAGTTAGTAACAGACAAGGTGATTGAAATACTCATGTTTTAAAATTTAACAACACATTTATTATTAATAATAAAACATTACAACGTAGCATTCATACAATTAACTAGTGTGTACATATGATAAATAATAAATTCGTGTATGATTATAAACACATCTTCTTCTCCTAAAACTAGATTATTTTTTTTTAATAATTCGATGAGATCATTTACAAAATTATCATTAAAACTAGACATTGTGCTTTTTATATCGCTAGAAGTATAGTATACATATTGAGATTCCTGACTATTTTCTAATACATTTTTTATATTTATAACCATTTCTCGTAATATATAATCTACAGATTTTACAACAGTATTTAAATATCTAATTCTATAATCTATACATTTTGATAAATCTTTTAAACGTTCAAACATGACACGTTTAAATACTAGTGACCGATCAAATCGACCATATTTTTTTGGCGGTCCACCACACTCCTCTCCTTCTGGTTGTGCGTCATTGGGTACCAATTCAAAAGCTCTCTCGTGAAAACTAATCATAAAACGGATAGTGTCTCCAGGAATAGATAGCCGCTGATCCAGCATAGATTCCTCGTTATAGCAAGTGAAAAAATCTTCAATTTTATCAAATTCCTGCTTCAACGCCTCCCAACAGTCCAGTGACAGAGGTAAACCTTGAAAATTGGCTCCACAGAAGCGTACTACGGGTGCAAACTCCTTTTTGCCTTCGCCGCCTATATTCTCCAGGCCTACCTGGATAATTTTTCCAAAAGAGCTGTTCAGCCCGTAGACCATTGGCAGAACCTGCTGGCAATAATTTTTCTTGCTGTTTTGTTTTATTAAATATGCCAAGTCATTACCAAGTGTCTGCTCCAGGCTTCTCTTTTGACCAACCATCTTGCTTGAGCTTTGTTGTTACTGCTGCTATCACCGTCGTCAAACTGTGGCTAGACTGAGTGGGTGCCGCTTCTTTTATACTGTAAAAAATTGGTGGGTGCGCCGCAAAAAGCTGTTGTGCGACCAATCAGAGACAACCAAATATCATATTACTCGTACGAGATTTTTCCCACAAAATTCTTGACTATGGTATCATTTTTTTGCAAGTTCTGTGAGAAATTTTCCAAGAATTTCTTGAAACCCAATCCGCTAGACATATAATACAGAAACATGATACAATAATGACCACAAACGTTAGAATATTCGCTTTGTAAGCGTTTATTATTCCATCTAAATTTTTTACAATTTTGGTGAATACGTCGTAAATGTTGTTGAATTTGTCGTGGTTTACCAAGACTATCAAAGTACACACCTGTGCCATACTTATCAACGTATATGGCAACCCAGTGCGCACCACGCTGGTTATAATTTTACGTATTAAGCACAAATGCACAAGGTTTCACCCACATCAGAGGAATCCGATCCGCTGGATAAACGCCTACTGCGTGAAACTTGATCCTCATCAGATATCGAACAATCTCTTTTGAATTCATTGCGGAGAATTTCTAAAAATTCTTCCGAAATCAGCGATTTTACGCTGGGGTTAAGTTTTAGTAGCCAATGTTTCAGATTAGCAACGTTATTTAGTGCACACACGTAATTTGAATAAGGTGATTTTAAGCAATGATGCATGCACTGTACACTGCTGAAATTTAAATTTCTAAAAGCTGGACAATCTTGTTCTTTTTCTAAATTTTCAATCTTACAGGTGGTGAGCTTGGAAAGTAGTTCAAGCTTTTCTTGACCTCGCACGAAAATTGTACGACAATTCATGCAAATATCTTCCAAATTTTTGTATAATCTTTTTATCGATATATCACCTTCGTACCACTCCAGACCATGATGATTCAGCGTCACCCAATTGTTCTGTCTCAAAGCATTTTTAGGTAAGCGTCTTAAATTACAAGGAGGCGCCACAATCCAATGAGCGATAAAGTTTTTATGAATACCAAGTACAGCCACCTCCTTTGGAATCAAACGATTTTTGTTGTCCTTTAAAAACTGCACATCAATTACCACGTCCATACTGTTAGTGGGTCGTCGAATCTAACATCAATTCGTACATTACCATTTTTTATCAAATTCCAATGACTACCATCACTCGCCGATAAATCAGGTGTCAAATCAAAAGCGAATAGGCAGTAACCGTTTGGATAGTCTTCACGGTTAATCGAGTTGCCTGAATTCATAAAGTGAATACCTGTGCCGGAAAAAAGTGTATGATAAGCATCAACGTACATTTTGCTTTTTTTGAAATCTGGCTGTAAGGACTTCGATGGCACTTGCATTCCATCAACGTACAGACACAAAAAATTTATATTAAAATTCTTGAAATTGAATGGGTTAAGACTTTTATCTCCGTTGTAAGCTTTATTTTCAACAAAACCGAGTATAATTCTTTTCGGTAGTTGACCTAATATGACATTGTCGATTGTTTCCCCATGCACACCATTATGTAACGTAACAGCCTTAACTTCTACACGTGTCAGTGGGTATTTTGCAGTAGTCTGTGACAATAGTTTTTCGTGTGCTAGCACAAGTGAAGGATTTAATCTTACCCGACGCACACACCCAGTAATAATTTGTCTTGATTAAAAACATCACAATGTAAATGGCCGAGTAAATCAATCTTCCTGCCAATCATGAGTGACTTGCGTTTATTGAGACCTACATTACCACCTGTGGTATCGTCCATTTTCCCTGCTGTATCATCGTACCACAAACCACTTATTAAATGAGACTTTTTAGCTGTTGGACCATAATTTAGTAATGTTTCAATGTAAGCTCTGTATGCATAAGCATTGTTTGGCGGTGAAACAGGTTTCTGATTGAATAGCACGTCGACTTGATTGAACACCGAATGCAAAAGATTATTTATTGGTCCAACGTTCGGATCCTTAGGTGGTTCAGCACTAGTGCATGTTACACTTACACTCACACTTAACATTGTGTGAGCCAAGTCTAGATATTCAGTGTTGCCGGGGATTGTAAATTCAATTGGTGATTGGTCGTTGAGTGAAGATATCGGTTTATACTGTACCCAGTAAGAGCCTTCAATTGCAGTCTGTGTCGAGGGTAATTCAAAGAGTGATAATTCCGACTTGATTGACTGACAAGATTCTGTATGCAACAGCGCCATCTTGAAATTTTAATTTTCGAAAATATCTCTAGCTACACGTGCTTTCTTATTCTGCGTCTTCTTCTTCTTCTTTTTCGCAACCTTACCACTTTTCGAGCGTTTAGCTGCTGAGGTGTTTGTAGTACCAGCTGCACTCGACGACTGAACTGACGATGTCTCGTTCTTCTTTTTATATTCAGATTCTTCCCCCTCTTTTGCACTCGACTCACCCAAGAGCAATTTGTCCAGAACAACGTCAGCTTTTCTTTTGAGATTTTTACCACTCTCGCGAATGCGCTCTTTGGCCGCCTCTTTGACAGATCTGCCACCTAGAGTAACATCATCTAGGATATTTTTACCCGCTCGGAGAGCCTCTTTACCGACCACTTTTGCACCTTGCTTGATCTTCGGTATAGCTGCTCGGAAGAGACCTTTCAAAAAACTACCTACTCCTGCACCCGACTGGTGATAACCAAAACAAGGTTTACCAGCTCTAACGCACTTACCCCCACCACCAACCATTTGGTTATTGAAGAAATCTTCAAACTCACACATTTTATCGGATGCGCTTAAAGTGAAGCGTTACAGTCAACGTACCGTAGTTGAATGGAATGGGAAATCCGTGTTCGTCTCTTATATCTATTTCGATCGACTGAAACGCTGAAGACAGCAGTGGTAGGTACATGGGTGGTGAAAAGTTATTAATTTCAACACCTCCGTAAACGTAATCGCGCAAATGAAGCGAGACTATACGTAGTAAGCTCGTGCGCATGTCACCTGTTACGTAAGGCTGGCAAATGTTGCTGTAAACCATCAGCACGGTTGGCAACCCGTTTACAAGATTTGCTGGACGATTACCGGTAATGTAGTGTTCTTTATTACCTTTGCAAGAGAAAATTGGTACATTTTTCAGACCTAAAATTCTAAGTAATTTTTCCGATAGTGTAAACGTGTGCTTATAAGTTGTACAATCTTCTCCACATCGACATCTAACCCGTACATAGCCACCAGCTTGGATTTCAAAATATAAATGATTTTTCACATTCTCGAGATTATTTATTTCTTCCAAGAGACTTTCAATATCACGATAAACACCAGGTTTCACTCTGGCAAACACCTCGGCCCCCTGTTGAGTCTCTTCTGTTTCTCGTGAAACATTCGCCATTTCACGTTTGGCTGTTTTAACAGAAATAACTCCCTCCCGCTCAACTATTGATATATGCTGAAATGTGAGAGGTATTTGAATTTCCGTGAGTCCTACACACCAGTCGCCATGAAGATAAAAATTTTGCGATAATTGTGTTGTGAAATGTGTCGCCACATTGTGTGGAAAGACAAACTTGCTGCTGTTGCTCGGTAAAACCATGTAAAATTCATCGTTCATTGTAAATTTTTCAAATCTTTAGCCGCTATCGAAGAATTAAATTTTTCTGGATACCCCTTCCAACTGACCAAATATTGTTTTTTCGACCCCCTACCTTTACTCTTCAAAACATCGTCAACCTCAAACGCTTCGCTATCTAAATCCTTGCGTACCCTGCTCAACTGTTCTTCGTAAAAATATCCGTCAATTTTTTCTCCACCAAGATCTGCCAAAGTATAAACGGGTGGTTGTTGTCTTGTGTCGACTCTTATAATTTTAAACAGCTCCAGAGTCCAGCCACCCTCGTATGCTTTCCTGAAGGCTGTCTTGGCACGACTGACACGAACCAGATCACCAACGCTGTATTTAGCTACTCCAAACGGCTTTTTTTTGCTGTAACGCAACGTCAAATTTCGACGTACCACGTGAGCATTATATAAGTTGACCTTGGAAGGGGGCATTTTTATGGCACTGCGCCACGACTCGTTGTAACACGTCACAATTTTTTGCAAAACATCTATATAACGTCTTGTGCGCGAGTGAGTAAAGTATCGCCAGATTCGACCTTTGAGAGTTCGAATAAAGCGTTCGGCAATGGCTGCCTTTATATCAGGGTCTCTCACGACTCGGTAGGTAATATGTTTCTTTTTCAGCACCTCTAGCACCTCTCGACCGATAAATTCCTTACCTTTATCAGTCTGTAGGTAAATAGGATGTCTATCATTACATCGTGATAAAATTTTGTCCAATGCTACAGCAACGCTTCGGCTCGTTTTGTCGAGAAGAGGCTTTGCCCAGGCAAACTTTGAAAGTGCATCAATGACAATGAGAATATAGCTGTACCCATCATTGTAGGTTTTAAGTGATCTAAAATCTGCCAAGTCAGCTTCCCACACCTCAAAGGGGCTGAAAACGTTGTAATGTCGACGAGGAAAACGATGTCTCACGAGTTTGTGTAAGGTATGTGCATCCTGACTCTCCAGCCACTTGGCGATGGTATTGTTATCAAATTTTTTGGGTTTCACGTGTTTCAGTAGATGAGCACCAGCGTACGCTGATGGTGCAGAAAGATTATAGTAATAATGCTCAAGGCCGTCCGGCTTTGACATCTCCTTCTTCCTTTTCTCTTTCTTTCTCATTGCTCCTCTTCCTCTTATAAATCAGCTTTCTCTCTTTCTTTTGCTGTCTTTTAAATGTATTTTTAATGCGTTTCAAAAATTTATCAAACGCAATTTTGCTGATCATGCACAAAACAGTAATACCAGCTGCAGTCTTCTCATTACCATCCGCAGTCTCCGAGAGCATGCGTGAAAATGCTCGTTCAGCCAGCAGTCTGTCGGCTTTTATATGATTCGTTATTTTTTTATTTGAATATGAAATATCGTGCTCTAGACAGGCATTGTCAAGAGGGTTTTTTCCTCTCTGACCGCGTCTGAGACGCTCTTCGAGATGTGTGCCAGGGCCGAGAAACTCGTAGCCTGGCAGATGCATTTCAGAGGGTACAACTGAAATCAATTGGTCTATAAAAGTACCAGTTTTCTCCCCTATCTCCTCCTCCTCCTCCACCACCCCCTCCATCACTTCCTTCCATGCTTTCACATACGGTTCCATTTTAGCTGCTCGAGACGACTCTTTTTTGCAGGGGTTGATGGCGTAGCTGCCAACTCGCTACCAACTTTTTTACGCTTTTTCGCACTCTCAACTTCTTTCTCCTTTACGCTCGTCTGACTAGTAGCTGTTGAAGTATAATAACCTTCGTTTTCTGACGACGATGACGGCGATGAGTCAGCGCTATGAGATGCAATCTTACGCCACAGTTGATCGTTACCAATGAATTCTCGAGGTATACAAACTTGTCGCAAGACGCGTGCAAACTGTTTGTATCCGCGTGGTGGTGGTCTTTTTCTACTTCTCATAGCCTCGTTCACCAAATCGACAATATTAGTACCCTCGACAACAGCGCCATCTAGTTTGATTATACCACGACTATCCTATTCAATATTACCAGCTTGTCGCAAGTATCTAATGAGATGTCTAGCATTGCTTCGAAATTTCTGCGGTACCGACTCGACAATCTGTTTGTCGTCGATTTCGTCATTATCGCCTCTATCCATTGTCGTTCCCGTTTCTAATAATGCGGTCTCGTGTGGACGTATTATACCCCCACTCTCATCCTTCTCCTCCTCTCTTAGATGCAAGTAACGCTGCAAGATTTGCTGATATTGCAAACATTTTTGGCGCTCATCACCCGCAGAATGTAAAATTCTACTCATTTCCTCGTCGAGGCGTGTCGTGGCTGTACCAGGTATCTGGACACTGGATGCTGGTGTTGTATGATTGGTAGTTGCTACGTCATGCTGTTGCTGCTGAAGCTGTTGCTTCAAGCACTCTTGCGGTACTAAAATCATTTTTCTTGCGTACTCCATGCCGATAAAACAGGTTTCACAATTAGCCGCAGTAAATATGCTGATTTTACCATCAATTTCCTTTTTACCTCCAAACTACCCAGTTTAGCGAGTTTCCGCAACAGAGGTGCGACTTTTCGCAATTGTTTCTTATAATACTTGCTGAGTGGAATATTTCCACGTAAAATGTTCAAAGCACACTCGCAAATGTACGTTATAAGTTTAGAATTTGCTTCGCGTACTATAGCCTTAACTTTATAGAGTTCGCTTTTACACGAGAAATGTAGCTGAGTCCAGTACTTTTCTGGAATCGGTTTGCTGCTACGACTACGTCTCACCGGCTCCATTACAATCGCACGACTGGTACATTATTCGAGCGAGCACCAGCTTTTATGGGTTTGCAACGAGGCACATAAACGTACTGATGTTTGTCAAACGGAAATATACAAGTACGAAATCTCACATTTTCAGGCGCACCCTGCTTCAGGTCTATGAACAAATAGCCGTGTAGCTCTGCTGTGGCATCGAGATATGCCTCTTGCAAAAAACGAGGCTCCTCGGGGCAGACTTGGCGCGCCAGATGATTTATTTGCGCTCGATCGCGCGGATTTTTAAATACCACGATGTAATTAGAGTTTAGAGAGATTTCTCGCTGACCTTGATGGAAGAGATTTTGCGAGATAAAGATGACGCTCAAGTTATTGTGATGACTGCCTTTGGTAAAGAGATTGACTACAGCTCTGCTGGACGATTCTCTCATCAGATCGTCGAGAATCAAGAGTTTTGGTCGTGGATCATTGCCATAATCTTCGCTCTTTGGTAAACCCTCGTGAAATTCGATTCCCTCACCCAACTCCCTGTAAATTGCCTGCCACTCGGTATAATACAAGAGTATACGCTCGAATTTTGTATCACTCATGCGATCAATGTGATGCAAAAAATTCTTCACAAATACTGTTTTACCACACGAGCTGGGTGCACAAATCATCAAAGTCCACGGATGCATCCACCTGCAAACGTCCATGTTACCGCCGCTGCTAAACTTCTACTACTAACCTCATCACATCCTCGAACCACTCTACATATACGATCAGCAAGAGTGGGGGGTGGCGGCGGCGGCGCGCGCGTGTGCGAGCAGTATCGTGCTGGCGCTAGCCAATCGTTTAGCTGATTAGCCATATACCTGGCTGACGCCAGCATTATTCCGCTCTTTAGCTATATGGCTGGAAAAGCTTAACAAGTATTAACCTGTTATTTACTCAAAAGCGCTCGTCACCATCACTACTTGTACCTGCCACCACCACCACCACCACATTTCCAGTATAAAAGTAAAAGCAGCAGCATTTATAGGTTAGTGCTGTACAAGTTTTCGTATCGTGAAAATAAATAAGTTATAGTCAACAAATTTGAGCAAAGGTAATCAAATTTTAACAAAAAATTCATTAAAGACTTAAATTCTTAAATTTTGATAAAATTTTATAGAGACTTGTCGTGAGGAAGTGTGGTGATTATCCGTATCTTGAAGAAAAAATAATAATTATAATGAATCAAACAAAAAAGGTGCATTTCAAGGAAGGTAAACCGGATATTCACGTGATACGCGTGTGGGATTACGCGAGCCGTGCAGCACGACGTGGAGAGTGGGAGCAAGCGGCTCGTGACAGAGAGAGATTTAAAATGAGAGTGGAAAGAATGAAGATTATTCTGGAACCTATAATTATGAAAAAAATTGACGACCACTTAATAAACAGAAAATAAATTTATTATTCTGTTATATTAATTTTAATTTCAATAAATTATGAAATTTATTACAAAATTGTTTTTGTCTTAATTCTATAACCTATATATATATATATGTACACTCGACGGACACTGATTCGCGACCCCATTTTCGCGCCTTTAAACGTTATCCATTGAGTTTAGGATGGTTGCGCGACCATGTTTCAAAAATAAGTTTCCATCTAGATAAATATAATTCATGTTAACTATAAAACAAGGGAACATAAATAAAGAAATGGCGGTAAAATTCAAATGGACATTAATTCGAATATAAAAAATTATAAATGATAAAACAATAAATAAATGTTAAATTAAGCATATTTTTATAAAGCATTCTTATATATATTATGTAACCATATGCGATGACAATCATAAGAAATCATAGCTTTTTCATTACTTCAGTATTAAATATTTGCTCATTTAAATTTTACCACCATTTCTTTATTTATGTTCCCTTGTCTTATAGTTAGCATGAATTATATTTATTTAGATGGAAGCTCATTTTCGAAACATGATCGCGCAATCTAACCTATATTTCAAAAACTCAACGGATAACGTTGCAGATATTCAAAAAAGGGGTCGCGAATCAGTGTCCGTCGAGTGTACATAATATTTTTACTTCGGTAATAATATATCAACATTTATTTATTATTTAATTAGATTTATAGCCGTATGGATAGCTAATCTTGTTATTTACAAATCGTCTCTTTGAGTACACGGGCTCGCATATTTTACATTCAGGTCGTGTTATAACATCGTGAAACCGTGTGCGTCTAATAGCGTCATAGTTTGCAAAAAGTGGCGGTATTTCACCAGTAATAAGATTTCGTATGGAATCAAAGTTTATTTTCTGACTCACCGACGAATTAAGTCTTATACCCTTGATTTTGCAAACACATCCTTCAACACCATCTGGTGTCAAATATTTATATCCGTAAAATTTGGGTCCACCAGAGACGAATGATGTGATGCTTGTGCCAAGACCATAACAGGCCAATTCGTCGGTCAAGTCACCCAAGAACGGCCCTGTTTTCGCATCGTACTCACCCACGCGACTTACATACACAATAGAGTCAGTATCGTAATACAATACACGTTTACCCAACGGTTGCAATTCTTCGTAGAGTTTTAAACGCGCCAAGGCTGTGGTATAAGCGGCTACGACAACGTTACATAATGCCGATGGCTCGACAGCCGCTTCTGTGTTGTACCAGCATACGTAAATTGTCGTATCGTCGATCGGTAAAATTGAGTCGACCTCGCTCTCAGCACTACAGAGTAATTCAAACAACCTCTGTGGATCATCCACCACTTCGGTCTTTGGCATATTTTCTCGTTGACCAAATTTACCCCACAATGAGTTTAAACAGAGTTTTGCTACAGATCTCAGACCAGCGTTATATTTTATTCGATTTCTGTCTAATTTTATGCCCTCTTGTTGCACAAATTCCTCAATATATCGAGCAATCGCGTTTTCGTCACCGTCAGCACATTTCGAAGGGTAACCCGACGCGTACGTTTTCTCAGCGAAAAATTTATCGATATAAGTTGGAAATAGACCACCCTGACCCGTGGCTTTGTTATACTAAGTAATTTTATAAGACCATATTTCAAATATTTTTCGGATGATATAGCCCATCTGAACAGCTTTTCTCAACGCATCAGCAACCCACGTACCGATAAAAACACGATCATCAGGATTTTCATGGTCACAATCTGCGGTATACATTAATTCAGCACATGTTCGATGCAGTGGAAACAAAAGCTTATTATGCATTTTAACGGGGAGTACAGCATGATATAAATTTCGCGGCGGCAATACTTCACATTTAATAAGACCTTCAACGTGACTTATGTCATTCGTTTGACCCACCAGAGAGCGACACTCATCCTCGTCCACGTAGAGAGTTGGGTGACCAATGGGATATCGACCGTATTTACAGATATATGGATATAATGAACACACGTCCACGTATTTTATTTTCTCACCCTCTTTTGCATCGTAAATTTTGACTGTATTGCCCGTTCGCCCGCCAAAAAATGCTTCTCGAGGATTTAACGGCGCGTGCCATTTTCGTGTCTTATCTTCAATGTACGACCGCATATTCTCGTTTTCCGAGTACTCTTGATCGAAATCACACTCCCACTTTTCGATAAGTTCATAACCATGGGCTCGTATTCTTTCCGATATCCGCGCGGTTCTCTCGAAACGTTCGTCCATATTTTCACCGTTTACGAGCCTCGAGTCTCGGTTTATTGTGTAACACCAGACACAACCATGCCAATAACACCCGTGAAATTGTAAAACGATTTTCTTTCCATTTTCAAGTACGCAATATCCGTCCACTAGAGGGCCTTCGGGAAGCCTCTTTTCTCGTGCACGAACGGTATACTGAATTTGTCGATTCAGCACATTTTCCATCCAGCACAACCATCGCATCGCCTTCATAGACTGTTTATTTGCTTGTCTATAACCACCTTGAGGTATAATACCTATTGTATCTTTTTGTAAAAATTTTTTTCTATACACACGCATGCAAGAAGATGCGATGGTGGCGCACTCTACAAATGGATCTGTATTACCACATTCGATGAAGGTATTGCGAAAAGCCAGACATGCTGAACGTAAAATTTTTACATCTTGCTTACAGTATTTTATAATTTCATTTCTAAAATTAAATATATAATTTTCAGCTTTTTTTCGTTATACCACTGCATAAATTCGCGTCGCTCTTCGATCTTCATCGAATCTGGCGAAAAGTGCATATCGGTGGCATTTCTCCCACGTAATTCTGATTTTCCGGTGTATTAAAAAGATGAGGGAACGTACCTTTCTCGATATTAACAATACCGTAAGCTTTTGGTAGTGCAGCTAAACCCATATGTAGATAATTCAAACTATCTATGAATTTAACCGATAAAATTTCCATTATGATTATTTTTGACCCGTTTAAAATTACATTTGGCTTATTTCTGAGATCTTTACGTTCTGTTAAATGTTTAAGAATAAATTGTGCATCAAAACCCTGCGCATTGTGTGCTATACAAACGATTTGTTTGAAATTTTTTCTTGGTGCCAAGGCCAAATCGACTAGCTGTTTCACGGGGTCAATTTCAAACACATACTCGCGCATCCCACATACTTCGCAAGAATTTGATACATTTTCATCGTTCAAACAGTAACTACACACTTGCTGGACAACACATAAATTTGGTACATGCAGCCTTACTTTTTCAGCCTCACAGCCTAAAATGCTCTCTGATTGCTGAGTCTCAAAATCATAAAATAAATAAAGAATTGTTTTTTTATTCATCATGAATCCTTTTTTATCGACAATAGGTTGCATGTAACAAAGATGTTCTATTGGTCTTTTACCATTACATATTTTACAAAATATCGTATTACAATCATGTGGTTCTTTATCGTTGATGCGCACTGTTTTGCTACATACACGACAAATTTTTATACTCTCGCATACCGACCGAGAACTATCGAAAGATTTTGAATTTTTATGATTTTCAAAACAAACGGTGCCGTAAAAATCTCTGCTACATTGAAAGCATTTTATTTTTTCCTGATTTATATCACAAGGAGGCTTCTGTAAACATTTATAGCATTTTTGTTCACATTTATGATTTTTCGTATGACTAAATTTTTTATTGCAAGGTATACAGTAGCCTCGACTCCCAGCCGCTGCGAGTAAATTTAAAATTGGCTGGTAATGTCTGGAATTTTCATAATACATGATATTTAGAGTATGTCTAACGACATTACGAACGTCGTGTACGAAACGTGTGCCATCGTAAAGCGGTCTATATCCACGAGCAAAATTTTGAAATGAATAAACAACGATTGCGACTCCAAAGAGTGCATAATATTCTTGAAATAATTTAATCTCCTCTATACCACAGCCCGTCTCGGGTATCGTAACTCTTGCAGCTCTTACAAGTTTCAATGCTTGCACTTTCTGATATTGTGCTGTATGATGTCTTATTTTATTCCATCTGTCATGGAAAATTCCACTACGCGTTTGACCACGTATGGCGTATACGTGAGCAGCGACTAGCGAGCGTGGAAGACAAAGACTGTCGCTATTTTCAATATTTAGAATGGATTTCTTAAAAACTGATTCGCTAGTGAGAGACACACGACCCCGGCCCTCTGGTTTAGTCACAGTACTGACTTCAACATTCAAAACATCGTCAATTTCGAAACCATCATTACTCTGCGCTATACTAGCTATCAGTTCCAGTAAATCTACCGGTGAAAAATCACGAAGCAGTCTAAAAGAAATCCATAGAGACCCGTGCACAAAACGTTCAGAGCTTATAGTCATGCCAATATAATCTGATGGTTGTGCATATTCACACTCGTGACGATATAAATCGTTTATAGCAGCCTCCAACCAGCCATATACATTTGCATTAGCTGGTGGAGGTAATATCGACACTCTTAATTGTCGCCCTTGAAGCTTAAACTGTTTGTAATATCGTGAAGTTCCTTCATGAATGGTAATGTGTTCCTGAGCAGAAGTACCATCTCCCTGTTGAAGACATTCGTCTACAATACCGAGCAGTAATATATAAGAATTAATACAATTATAAAATTACATACATCTCAATAGTCGAGATCTTCTGTACCTGGTGTCGATATTGCAGATAATGGAGTTTCAGGTGAAACTATTTTATTCGACGTTTGTGCATCCTGGTCATTCCAGTGAGAGCAACCAAGCAACGGTTCATTAGGTCGTGGTGGCGCTGTAGTATCAGCAATTACCCACTCCAACATCGTGTTTGGAGTACTATGATCATAAATCACGTGATCATCTAACGAATTTATAACTTCTCGTACTTCTTCGATGGGCGGCAGTAGTGCAGGATCTCTCGAACTAAGCAGCTGTTCTTCTGCTGACAGAAGATTCATCTGTAATTCATCCCCACCACTGTCCTCCATCATGTTTTGCAGGTCTGAAAATTTTTTAATATCATATCTATCAAAGTTACACTATTTTAAACAAAAAAGTCCTATCCCGCGAAATTCTTCGACCATAAATAAAAAATCTATAGATTATTGATCCGATATTGGAAATCGATATTTTTTTGTAAAACATATTTTTGGATTTATCATTATATTTACAACATAAAAGTATTAGCTTGCAAAATTTTTTGACCGTAAATAAGTAAGTTATCGAGCATTGGTCCGATATTGGGAATCAATATTTTTTTGTAAAATATATTTTTGGATTTATTTTATTTACAACAAAAAAGTCTTATCCCGCGAAATTCTCCGACCATAAATAAAAAATCTATAGATTATTGATCCGATATTGGAAATCGGTATTTTTTTGTGAAACATATTTTTGGATTTATCATTGTATTTACAACATAAAAGTATTAGCTTGCAAAAATTTTTGACCGTAAATAAGTAAGTTATCGAGTATTGGTTCGATATTGGCAATCAATATTTTTTAGTAAAACATATTTTTAAATATATTGTTTTATTTACAATATAAAAGTCTTATGTCGCAAAATTCTACGGGAGTAAATAAAAAAGATATAGATTATTGAACGATTATTGGCTACGATTTCGTGATTTAAAAATACATTTCTTGATTAGTTATTCGATTCATGATAGAAAATATGCATAACTTACCTGTAGTGACACGATGATGCAACATGAGATGTCTGACTTCAGGTGCAACTTGCATTCCTCTGCTCTTAATACAACGACCAACTATATCAAGTATCTGATTATCGGTAAAAATATTTCGCTTAAACATATAGGCTAAAGTACGTAGCCCGCAAAGTCCTATGATGAATTTAATCTTTTTTAACAGCTCATTTATAGAGCAAGTTTTCAAATTTTTGCGCCATGCATAATTACAAAATAGTTTTATTTGTGGTTCACGAAGGAGAGCCACATTTAAAATAGCTATTAAGATATTATATAAGTCTTTTTTATTCATTCTCTTTTTTGTTATTCTTGTTTCAATGTTTAAACTCAGACTCATATCAGAACCATAAATCGTTGTCTATTTATACCGAAAATAAATCATAAATTTTAGGGTGAGCATGCGCGTAAAAATATAATATTTAACTTGTCGAGACCTGTAAAAATAATTTGATATTTAAACCTCCAACGTAGCAAGAAATACATCAGTTTTGTGGGAACCACTGAGTTGTGAGTACGAAATTCAATATTCTTAATAATCTTTAATAATTATTAACAATTTATTAAAATTTCATATAAGATATTTAGTTAGCATGAACATAATTAAAACTCGGGTTGCCATTATTTCGCTTATAAGAAGGTGGGACTTTTTTCTTTAAGGCGTGCGTTATGCAATTTCATTCGTCTCTCGTGTCGCGTTATCAAACTTGGGCCGATCCTGTTACAACGAATGACTTGAGTGTATCTCTTAAGAACACCCATTCTACATTGGCCTAGTAATGGCTATTATACTTCTTAAATCTTTGTACTTTACACACTTTATTCATACACTAAATTTGCATATGCACCTAATTTGCATACGTACTTAAACTATTAATAAATATCGATATTAGGTAATATCCTTAATATATAAATTGTGAATTATTTTATTACATACACATCTACTGTCAAAATAACGGATGGTATACCTCTTTTTTTTTTATAATAGCCTGATACTTTTTATTATTTTTTATCATAAATTATCGATATTCATTGCGTAATGATTGATAATTTATGAATAATAATTTTTAAATAATAAATATCTTTCAATATAATATATTCGATTTTGATAAATATTTATATTTACATATGATTTGCATATGTATGTATGTATATATATATATATATATATATATATATATATATATATATATATATATATACAGTTGTTCTTAGTTATATACGCAACTTGGGCGTATTTACAATGAATGTCAAAACAACTAATCGCAAGAGGTAGAATAGTTATACTTCTTCTTATGTTTTGGGCTCCTGATACTTTTTATCATTTTTGTATCACTAATTCTCTATATTTATTGATTCGATACCTTAGTAATGTAATGTAATGGAAATAAATATATATTATATTTAAAATATAATAACCAATTCTAATGCATGGCTTATTTGTATATCATTTGCATATCATCTGCATACGATTTATATATATATATATATATATATATATATATATATATATATATATATTACGAATGTATATATTTTATACAGATTTTTGTGTACACGTATTATGTATGTATGTATGTATAGACATACATATTAGAAAAATAGAAAGAGAAGAGAGAGAAGAGAAAGAGAGAAAGAGAGAGAGGGAGGAAGAGAGAGAGAAAGGCTTATATAAACGCGTATTTTTTATTTATTTTATAATAATAAAATAGATAGATAGATAGATAGATAGATAGATAGGTGTTTATTTTATGTACAATATGTTGTACAATTTTACAATATAGTAAATAAATATAAGGTAATAAAATAGGGTAAAGAGAGAAAGAAAGAGAGAGAGAGAAAAATTTTAAGTTTTACAAAATCAGCACCCGTACATACGTCTTAGAGAGAGAGATTTCTTAAGTTGAAATTTTAAATTTTATAATGTCAGCACCCTAAAATACGTCGTTTTCATAAAATTAATTGCAAAAAGAGTCAGATTAACAATCTTAGCGTGAGAATGGTATGTGATTTTTTATTAATTATGATTATTTTAACTTCATTTTAAAATATGCTTCTCAGAATACACTTATTAATATTTTCTTGCAAAGAGTATCAAGTTTCTATTCGTAGTGTGAGAATGGTATGTAATATTTTTATTTTTTGGTGGGGGGAGTTAGGTTATTAAGGGTGAAGATTCGGCTTAACTATCAGTCTTCATCTAAACTCCGCACAGATAGGTTGTTCTACAATGTGGGTCTAGATCGAGATGTGTTTGCAACGGTGATCAACTGGTAAGCAATCATTATGTGGCACTTTGGACCAAGGTTGAATATTGTGGTATACAATGTGTGAATGGTTGTGTATGTCTCCAACAGTAGTTAGCTGGTAAGCAATTTTTATGTGGCACTTTGGACCAAGGTTATATGTTGTAGTACACAATGTGTGAATGCCTGTGTATGTATACAATGGGTGTGTGTTTATGTATGCGTATATTACTCTATCTACAGCTGTGTATAATACTTTATTTTTATGTCAATGATAAAAGACCGATTTTTTAACTGTCGCTAAAAAAAAATTATTAAAGTACCGTTGAAAAAAGGATACGTAATTTCTAAGTGTCGCTATGAGCAGACCTATTTTTTAATTGTTTCTTCTAACGAATCTATTTTGTTTATTGTCGCTCAAAAGAGCACACAATTTTATAAATTTTTTCCATTGTTGCTAAGAAAGAAATTGTTTTAATTATTAATAAAAAAAAAAGAAATTTTTATAATTGTCGCTTGTAGCTGACTAATTTTTTTTACCATTTCTAAAAAAAGGAGACAAATTACTCGAAATGTCGCTGAATAAGCAGACGTATTTTAACTGTCGCTGGTAGCAGATCAATTTTATTAATTGTCGCTAAAAAGAACAAACATTTTTTTACTGTCAGTGATAGAAGACCGATTTTTCAACTGTCGCGAAAAAAAAATAATTAAAGTACCGTTGAAAAAAGGATACGTAATTTCTTAGTGTCGCTATGAGCAAACCTATTTTCTAATTGTTTTTTTAACAGAATTATTTTGTTTATTGTTGCTAAAAAGAGCACACAATTTTATAAATTTTTTCAATTGTTGCTAAGAAAGAAATTGTTTTAATTATTAATAAAAAAAAAAGAAGAATTTTTATAATTGTCGCTTGTAGCTGACTAATTTTTTTTACAATTTCTAAAAAAAGGAGACAAATTACTCGAAATGTCGCTGAATAAGCAGACGTATTTTTTAACTGTCGCTGGTGGCAGATCAATTTTATTAATTGTCGCTAAAAAGAACAAACATTTTTTTACTGTCAATGATAAAAGACCGATTTTTCAACTGTCGCTAAAAAAAAAAATAATTAAAGTACCGTTGAAAAAAGGATACGTAATTTCTAAGTGTCGCTATGAGCAGACCTATTTTTTAATTGTATTTTCTAACTAATCTATTTTGTTAATTGTCGCTAAAAAGAGCACACATTTTTATAAATTGTTTCAATTGATGCTAAGAAAGAAATTGTTTTAATTATTAATAGAAAAAAGAAGAATTTTTGTAATTGTCGCTTGTAGCTGACTACTTTTTTTTACGATTTCTGAAAAAAGGAGACAAATTACTCGATGTGTCGCTAAATAAGCAGACGTATTTTTTAACTGTCGCTGGTAGCAGATCGATTCTATTAATTGTCGCTAAAAAAACCAAACATTTTTTTACTGTCTATGATAAAAGACCGATTTTTCAACTGTCGCTAAAAAAAAAAATTATTAAAGTACCGTTAAAAAAAGGATACGTAATTTCTAAGTGTGGCTATGAGCAAACCTATTTTTCAATTGTTTTTTTAACAAAATTATTTTGTTATTGTTGCTAAAAAGAGCACACAATTTTATAAATTTTTTCAATTGTTGCTAAGAAAGAAATTGTTTTAATTATTAATAAAAAAAAGGAGAATTTTTATAATTGTCGCTTGTAGCTGACTAATTTTTTTTACAATTTCTAAAAAAAGGAGACAAATTACTCGGAATGTCGCTGAATAAGGAGACGTATTTTTTAACTGTCGCTGGTTGCAGTTCAATTTGATTAATTGTCGCTGAAAAGAACAAATATTTTTTTACTGTCAATGATAAAAGACCGATTTTTCAACTGTCGCTGAAAAAAAAAATAATTAAAGTACCGTTGAAAGACCGATTTTCCAATTGTCAATAAAAAATAGTAATTAAAGTACTGTTGAAAAAAGGATACGTAATTTCTAAGTGTCGCTATGAGCAGACCTATTTTTCAATTGTATTTTCGAACAAATCTATTTTGTTAATTGTCGCTGAAAAGAGCACACGATTTTATAAATTTTTTCAATTGTTGCTAGGAAATTAATTTTTTTGATTATTGATAAAAAAAAAGAATTTTTATAATTGTCGCTCATAGATGACTAATTTTTTTTACAATTTCTGAAAAAAGGAGACAAATTACTCGGAATGTCGCTAAATAAGCAGACCTATTTTTTAACTGTCGCTGGTAGCAGATTAATTTTATTAATTGTCGCTAAAAAGAACGAACATTTATTTTACTTTCAATGATAAAAGACCGATTTTTCAACTGTCGATAAAAAAAAAATTCATGAAAGTACCGTTGAAAGAAGGATACGTAATTTCTAAGTGTCGCTATGGGCAGACCTATTTTCTAATTGTTTTTTCTAACAAATCTATTTTGTTTATTGTCGCTCAAAAAAGCACACAATTTTATTAATTTTTTCAATTGTTGCTAAGAAAGAAATTGTTTTAATTATTAATAAAAAAAAGGAGAATTTTTATAATTGTCGCTTGTAGCTGACTAATTTTTTTTACAATTTCTAAAAAAAGGAGACAAATTACTCGAAACGTCGCTGAATAAGCAGACGTATTTTTTAACTGTCGCTGGTAGCAGATTAATTTTATTAATTGTCGCTAAAAAGAACGAACATTTATTTTACTTTCAATGATAAAAGACCGATTTTTCAACTGTCGATAAAAAAAAATTCATTAAAGTACCGTTGAAAAAAGGATACGTAATTTCTAAGTGTCGCTATGAGCAGACCTATTTTTTAATTGTATTTTCTAACTAATCTATTTTGTTAATTGTCGCTAAAAAGAGCACACATTTTTATAAATTGTTTCAATTGATGCTAAGAAAGAAATTGTTTTAATTATTAATAGAAAAAAGAAGAATTTTTGTAATTGTCGCTTGTAGCTGACTACTTTTTTTTACGATTTCTAAAAAAAGGAGACAAATTACTCGATGTGTCGCTAAATAAGCAGACGTATTTTTTAACTGTCGCTGGTAGCAGATCAATTTAATTAATTGTCGCTGAAAAGAACAAACATTTTTTCACTGTCAATGATAAAAGACCGATTTTTCCACTGTCGCTAAAGAAAAAATAATTAAAATACCGTTGAAAAAAGGATACGTAATTTCTAAGTGTCGCTATGAGCAGACCTATTTTTTAATTGTTTCTCCTAACAAATCTATTTGGTTTATTGTCGCTAAGAAGAGCACACAATTTTATAAATTTTTTCAATTGTTGCTAGGAAATAAATTGTTTTAATTATTGATAAAAGAAAAAAGAATTTTTATAATTGTCGCTCATAGATGACTAATTTTTTTTACAATTTCTAAAAAAAGGAGACAAATTACTCGGAATGTCGCTGAATAAGCAGACGTATTTTTTAACTGTCGCTGGTAGCAGATTAATTTTATTAATTGTCGCTAAAAAGAACGAACATTTATTTTACTTTCAATGATAAAAGACCGATTTTTCAACTGTCGATAAAAAAAAAATTCATGAAAGTACCGTTGAAAGAAGGATACGTAATTTCTAAGTGTCGCTATGAGCAGACCTATTTTTTAATTGTATTTTCTAACAAATCTATTTTGTTAATTGTCGCTAAAAAGATCACACATTTTTATAAATTGTTTCAATTGATGCTAAGAAAGAAATTGTTTTAATTATTAATAGAAAAAAGAAGAATTTTTGTAATTGTCGCTTGTAGCTGACTACTTTTTTTTACAATTTCTAAAAAAAGAAGACAAATTACTCGAAGTGTCGCTAAATAAGCAGACGTATTTTTTAACTGTCGTTGGTAACAGATCAATTTCATTAATTGTCGCTAAAAAAATCGAACATTTATTTTACTTTCAATGATTAAAGACCGATTTTTCAACTGTCGTTAAAAAAAAATTAATTAAAGTACCGTTGAAAAAAGGATACGTAATTTCTAAGTGTCGCTATGAGCAGACCTATTTTTTAATTGTATTTTCTAACAAATCTATTTTGTTAATTGTCGCTAAAAAGAGCACACATTTTTATAAATTGTTTCAATTGATGCTAAGAAAGAAATTGTTTTAATTATTAATAGAAAAAAGAAGAATTTTTGTAATTGTCGCTTGTAGCTGACTACTATTTTTTACAATTTCTAAAAAAAGAATACAAATTACTCGAAGTGTCGCTAAATAAGCGGACGTATTTTTCAACTTGTAAGGAATATCTTGTTAATTTTATTATAATTTAATTTTTATTTACAATATCATATGTGAATACATGTTTGGGTGTACAATTCTAAATGGTTGGAAGGAATCGTTATATCGCATTTATACAAAAGTCAATTGTTTTCGCATTTGAAAATATGTCGATTTTTTTTAAGATCACACGCATGTAATAACGCGTGTCGTCTATATTACTTTAATTTGATTTTTTTTGCCGGCGCGTAACAATTTCAATATCAATTTTAAATAAGAGAAATCTATCGTTCTAAGAATTACTTTTTAAAATACTAACAACAGCGTAACGGTCCAAATCTCTCGAGAATTTACAAATTTCAATCAACTAACATATTCTTTTCTTACGTATATCCTCTGTACACCAATCGTGTTTAATCGTTGGAACCTCGAGAATAATCAGGATTGATGAAAACTGTTGTGTCCAAAGAATTTTGCTCGTTGGCGTGCCTTGCTTCCTTCTTATGTATGGCCCCGTTCCAAAGGCTGTAGACACAAATTTCAAATTTTCTTTTATTTCCTTTGTAATTTCCTTTTTTTTTTTTTAATTCTTTTTGTATTTTTCTTTTATCAGAATGTGCTGTTAACAAGATAATTACGTAAAATTTTTATAACTTACCCCTTTCGGGAATGTCGGGTTACAGTTGAGCGCAGGAGCCTCTAATCGCTAGGCCTCCTCGCCGGAAAATAGATCGAACGCTTAACATATTTTAATCACGAGACCCGAGAAGATCTTATATCCCCAATTTATCTTATTTATACAATCACGCTCCCTACAACATCTTTCTCTATCGATAATATATTGGGCCCGCTACAATCACCCCCCTCGATGGCTAACAAAAAAGGCATCGACCGCACGCTTAACAATATGATCACAAAATCAATATATATATACATATCCGCTATATATGCACATCAACTCAAAGAGCGATGATAGCCGATATTCACACATACACGCATTTTAGTGAAATAGAGATTGCAACCCCTTTTCTTTTACTTTTCTATGATATACATATTATTATCTTTTTCATTTACATTTAAAATCAAAATAGTTCAGGCGTTCATTAAGGCCGAGAGTCGAGAGAATGATACTTTCTCAAATTATATCTATTATATACTCCCTTCTCCCTACCGTCGTCGTCTATATACACTAAACAATACGCGTTTGCTCCTATGGTTCGTGCTATCTTATAAGGTCCCTCGTAAACATGAAAGAACTTTCCGATCTGACCCTGTGCTGCATCAGACAAGTGAGGGACCCTTAAAAGCACTAGATCATTTTCCTTCAAGACAATCCGTGATACCGTTTTCTGCGCGCGACACCTTTGCTCATATGCTTTTTGTAAATTATTGTTTGCACGCTCCATAACCAGTTCTCGAGATAGCGGCATTTCTTTCAACCGAGGAAACAAATCTATTATTCTTTCTCGCGGCATTTGATTATAATGTAAAAAATAAGGAACGTATCCCGTACTCTGATGCGCCGTCAAATTCAAACAACCTTCCACAAACGTTACGTATTTAGCCCATTTTTTATGTTGCGAGGCACAACACGTTCTAAAAAGACGACCCAGTTCTCTCATCGTGCGTTCTACCGAATTTGACTGTGGATGTCGAATAGACGAATATAACACTCTTATACCCAACGCTTCTAAGCTTTCTTTCCATTTTGGCGATGTGTATTGCGAACCATGATCCGACAAGATTTGCTCAGGCTTTCCTACAATATCAAAATATTTATTAGTCAATTTCTTTAGACTTGATTCAGTCATTGCACGTCGTATTGGATACATGATACCAACTTCGAAAATACGTCTTGCACTACGAAAATATACTGGACGCCTCCTACGGAGCGCGGCAGAGGACCAAAATAGTCTACCGAAATCAATTCCCCTGGGCGAGTTGCCTTCAAAAATTGATATTCTCCTTCCATTTTCTCGTTTAAAAATTTAACTCGTTGACATAAATCGCAACTCCGGGTATATGCTCTAACACTTTTTTTCATATTTTTCCAATAGAAGAAACGTGATAGGTATTTTAGTAATTTATACGATCCAGCGTGTCCTAGCTGTTCGTGCGTGGCCTGTATCGTTAGTAAAACAAGAGACAGCGGTAGAAATAATTTCCACGTGTTTTGTGCGCGTGGCTTTATGTAAGTAACTTCATCGTCCTCCAGTAACTTAAAATTATTTCCCGCTTCTCTTGCCTTCAACTTTGTCAAGCCCTTATCTTCCTGTTGTCTGTGACTAAGATTCTTGAGTTCTGTTATCAACTCCGGTCTCACTTTTAATTCTTCTATCAAATTCACGGATCGAAATTCCGCTTTCTCTTCCTGCGCGGCCTCTCGTGGCTTCATCTCTTTGACACAGTTCCAAATTAAATAATTCGACGTGCCTCCAGCACATTCATCCTGAAAATGGCGACTAAAATAATCCGCTACCAGGTTGTCCACTCCTTTACAATGCGAAATGCTAAAGGAATATTCCTGCAGACAGAGTATCCAGCGCATTTAACGCGCGCTGTTAAACGGCGATGTGAGAAGAAACGTCAAACTTTTATGGTCCGTGATAATGTGAAAATGCGTGCCCATCAAATAAAAACGAAATTTTAGAACAGAGTAAACAATAGCGAGAAGTTCCTTTTCCGTCACAGTATATCGTCGCTCATATTTTGTCAACACCCGAGATACCAATGATACTATACGCGCATGGCCGTTTTCATCTATCTGATATAATATTCCACTTATCCCTATGTCACTCGCATCCGTCTGCAAATGAAAAGTAACGCCAGGTAAAAAATATGATAGAGTAACACTGTTAGCAAAATTACGTTTCAACTCATCAAATGCTTTATCATGAGCCTCCGTCCAATGCCAAGTATTATTATTTTGTAATAAGTTTCTAAAAGGGTCAATATAGTTTGCGTGTTTTATACTAAACCTTCTATAATATCCGCATACTCCCAAAAAGGATTGTAATTGTTGTTTATTTCTCGGTGTCACGGTTTCAAAAATCGTACGTAATTTTTCTGGGTCAGGGCTTACCCCATGCCGAGATAAAATAAATCCCAAAAAGGGAACTGATTCTCTAAAAAACTGAGATTTCTCTATACTCAGAGTTAATCCTTTATCAATAAGTCGTGTAAATAATTTATTTAAATGCCAACCATGCTCTTCGAAAGACTTTGACGCAATAAGCAAATCGTCTATATAAATACTAACGAAGTCTGCTATTTCAGTACCCAAAGCTTTATCAAGGGCTTGTATGAATGCCAGACCGGAATCTTTTACTCCGAAGGCCAACACGTTAAATTCATATAAACGCCCGTTGTATAAAAACGTTGTGAGCTTTTTCGACTTTTCTGACAAGCGCACTTGCCAATAGCCCTTAACTAGATCGGTAGTAGATAAAAATTTTACGCCATCTGCCTTTAACAACAATTCTTCAATACGTGGGGGAGATTCATTGTTAGCAATAACTATTTTATTCAAAAAACGCGCGTCTAAACACACACGAATGCACCCATTTTTCTTTTTTACTACCCTTAAAGGGTTACTATATTCGCTACATGATCTTTGAATAATGCCTTATCTTTCCATTTTATTAATTTCTATATCTACTAATGGTTTCATGTGCAAAGGTACTGGATACGATCGTTTAACAAACGACTTGTCGGAGTTTAATTTAATCGTATGCTCATAATTTTTTAATATTCCCGGTTCATTACTAAAAACTTTTTTATTTTTTATAAATAATTCTCTTACTACGTTCTTTTCCGCTAATGTCAAATCCGTGAGTTTATTTACATAATCATCTATCGCCTTCGCGACGTTATAACTCTCTATGTTTCTTATCTCTCCTAGCTGCGCCTTTTTCTTCACATCGACCGTTCGATCGATATCGATATACGTGCTCTGTTCATGGCTTGACAACGCACCCCCCACACTGCTATTATAGCTTGATTTTAATATTTCATTTACATCACTATTTTCCTTGTCTTGATGTATATTTATCATACGTAGATTTAAACCATAACACTCGCGTTCGTTTCCACTTTTATCGCGGTTATTTAGCGTAAATGACACTAATCGATCGGGAATCTTTTCTCCACACAATTCAAAATTTCTTTCCTTAAAATTAATAATTCCTCCATATCTTGCCAAAAAATCTGCTCCAATGATAAGATCCGTTGATAAACCAGGAATCACGAGGAACGTATGCGGGAAATCAAACTTCCAACATTTTATAGTTAAATATATTTTTCGGCGTATCGTTACTGTTTTCTTCCCAACTGCTACATACACAGTTAAATTACTTACGGGTAACTCTTCTATTTTTGAGAGTTGCTTAATATTCTCAAAGAAATTTTCCGACGTACATGTGACGTCACTACCCGAATCAATTAAAATCGATGTTTCTTTGCCTAAAATTGTTGCTCTTACATGCGGACTTACTACGCGTTGTTCATTTTTGTTATTGATATTATCGTCGTCAATTCCTTCTACGTCCCAACATAATTCTTCAATAAATTCCGAACGCTGTAACGCGCGAACATTATATTCGTTATGACTGCTATTATTATTTCGCCAAGAATCCACGCGATTATTATATCGGTTATTGCTATCTACATCTTCATTTTGAGATCTGTTACATATTGGTGGTGGGGGCTTCGACGTGTCCGGTAATTTAACTTCGTTCGATTGTTGCGGCATGCGCCAATTTTCTCTCCACGACGTTCTACCGCCCGTGCTCGTATTTCTTAGTCTCATTGCGTCTTCTTGCATATTCCTAAACCGATTTTCATTCGGGGTATTCATTTGACAAACAGATGCTCTATTATACCGCTGAGATGCTCCTCCTTCGTTAGAATACAAATTTTCTTTATGCGATGCATCGAGACGCACCAATGCCTGTGATATAAGGTCCGTACTAGCATAGTCCATCGTTGCTAAAACGTCACGCGCGCGCTGAGGAAGCTGTCTTATGATAGTATAATTTATCTCGTAATCATCCATTCGCGGTGTTATATACTTTGCCATACGTATTTGCTCGGTAAAATACTCTTGTAATGATTTGTCTTGCGTTTTAAATTTTTTTCCGGACCATTCCGATTTTATTTTCATTCTTGCTTCTAATGAATAAAATTCAGCAATAAAAATACGCTTAAAATGTGCAAAATCAATAAACGGTGAAAAGCGAGCTTTATACCAAACTTTAGCACGACCTTTAAGTGCATCGTCAATTACGAGTAATTTTTGTTCTTCGTTTATTTTTTTTTTTCATAAAATATTTATTTAAATTTTCTAAAAACTGCATAGGATTACCCTTTCCACCGTCGTATGTAGGCAAAGTCACGACGATCTGTAATGATTCGAAATGCTTAAGAATTCCGCTTACTAAATTCATGTTTACACTTTCTACCTGACTATTTATTGTATCGCTTGCTTGCGAACCACTACGTGTTATATTTTGCAAAGCGTCTGTCGTTTCCGTATTGTTTACATCCAAGTTTTGCCTACTTTTAGCCTCGTCCAAACTTTCGCGAAGTTTCTTATTAAGATCTATCAATTTATTGATTTGCTGACGTAATTCATCGTTATCTTTTTCCGCGGCTTCATATTTTTGCGTTAAATGTTGCAATCTCTCTTTCACAGATATATCGTCACCTCCTTTTGGGGAGTGTTGTACCTTCGACGTCATTTTATTATCAGAACTTTTTCCAGTTCTAGTCAAAACCATATGATTGAATTTATAATTCTATAATACGTCTTTCGTTTTTATAAAGTTTTATTCCGACGAATTATATTTCGAAATTTACCAATTCCAACCACCCTACATGAACGTTAATAGTAATTATTTTTTTTTCTCAGACAATAATATCAATTAATTTTTTATAATTCATTTCTTACATCAATCCAACCATTAAGAATCTGCCCATGCCGTTGAGCGCCAATTGTAAGGAATATCTTGTTAATTTTATTATAATTTAATTTTTATTTACAATATCATATGTGAATACATGTTTGGGTGTACAATTCTAAATGGTTTGAAGGAATCTTTATATCGCATTTATACAAAAGTCAATTGTTTTCGCATTTGAAAATATGTCGATTTTTTTTACGATCACGCGCATGTAATAACGCGTGTCGTCTATATTACTTTAATTTGATTTTCTTTGCCGGCGCGTAACAATTTCAATATCAATTTTAAATAAGAGAAATCTATCGTTCTAAGAATTACTTTTTAAAATACTAACAACAGCGTAACGGTCATAATCTCTCGAGAATTTAAAAATTCCAATCAACTAACATATTCTTTTCTTACGTATATCCTCTGTACACCAATCGTGTTTAATCGTTGGAACCTCGAGAATAATCAGGATTGATGAAAACTGTTGTGTCCAAAGAATTTTGCTCGTTGGCGTGCCTTGCTTCCTTCTTATGTATGGCCCCGTTCCAAAGGCTGTAGACACAAATTTCAAATTTTCTTTTATTACCTTTGTAATTTCCTTTTTTTTTTTTTTAATTCTTATTGTATTTTTCTTTTATCAGAATGTGCCGTTAACAAGATAATTACGTAAAATTTTTATAACTTACCCCTTTCGGGAATGTCGGGTTACAGTTGAGAGAAGGAGCCTCTAATCGCTAGGCCTCCTCGCCGGCAAATAGATCGAACGCTTAACATATTTTAATCACGAGACCCGAGAAGATCTTATATCCCCACTTTATCTTATTTATACAATCACGCTCCCTACAACATCTTTCTCTATCGATAATATATTATGCCCGCTACAAACTATCGCTGGTAGCAGATCAATTTTATTAATTGTCGCTAAAAAGAACAAACATTTTTTTACTGTCAATGATAAAAGACCGATTTTCCAATTGTCGATAAAAAATAGTAATTAAAGTACTGTTGAAAAAAGGATACGTAATTTCTAAGTGTCGCTATGAGCAGACCTATTTTTCAATTGTATTTTCGAACAAATCTATTTTGTTAATTGTCGCTGAAAAGAGCACACAATTTTATAAATTTTTTCAATTGTTGCTAGGAAATAAATTGTTTTGATTATTGATAAAAAAAAAAAGAATTTTTATAATTGTCGCTCATAGATGACTAATTTTTTTTACAATTTCTAAAAAAAGGAGACAAATTACTCGGAATGTCGCTAAATAAGCAGACCTATTTTTTAACTGTCACTGGTAGCAGATTAATTTTATTAATTGTCGCTAAAAAGAACGAACATTTTTTACTGTCAATGATAAAAGACCGATTTTCCAATTGTCGATAAAAAATAGTAATTAAAGTACCGTTGAAAAAAGGATACGTAATTTCTAAGTGTCGCTATGGGCAGACCTATTTTTTAATTGTTTTTTTAACAAAATTATTTTGTTCATTGTCGCTTAAACAAGCACACAATTTTATAAATTTTTCCAATTGTTGCTAGGAAATAAATTTTTTTAATTATTGATAAAAAAAAAAAAGAATTTTTCTAATTTTCGCTCATAGATGACTAATTTTTTTTACAATTTTTAAAAAAAGAAGACAAATTACTCGGAATGTCGCTAAATAAGCAGACGTATTTTTTAACTGTCGCTGGTAGCAGATCAATTTCATTAATTGTCGCTAAAAAAATCCAACATTCATTTTACTGTCAATGATAAAAGACCGATTTTCCAACTGTCGCTAAAAAAAAAAATAATTAAGGTACCGTTGAAAAAAGGATACGTAATTTCTAAGTGTCGCTATGAGCAGACCTATTTTTTAATTGTTTTTTTAACAAAATTATTTCGTTTATTGTCGCTAAGAAGAGCACACAATTTTATAAATTTTTTCAATTGTTGCTAAGAAAGAAATTGTTTTAATTATTTATGAAGAAAAAAGAAGAATTTTTATAATTGTCGGCAAGAATGTTTAATTAATTGAAATTATCATTATAAAGAGGAAAGAAGTTTATTGCAACTTCACAAAACATCTTTATGAGAATATGTATATGACAGTTGTTGAAGGCAGCATTGTATTCAAAATTATGACAGATTGAATACAAATTAGATAATGAATAATGACTATTTCAAATTAAAAATTTTATTTTATCAAGCTTGAATGTACGTATATAAAAATATTTTTTCATAAATATATCCATGGTTTTAAAAATAATATTGATAGATCATAGTTGCTGCTTTCACATACATAATAATACTTGTGTTCAGTATATTGTGTATGGGAATAATAGCACATATGTATAATTATAAATATAAAAATATACATAAATAACTGGCAAATTTGATTGATTTAACATTGCTTGTGTTCGGCATGTTAGATTGATTCTCTTAAATTGTCATAAATATGAATGACCTAATATTGCTTGTGTTCGGCATACTAGGTTGATTCACTTTATTTTGATAGATATATTGAGCTTGAAGGGCTTGTGTTCGGTCTACTAAGCTCATAATATATATATATATATATAATTAACTCTAACGTTAATTTTCTAGTTTTGCTTGTGTTCGGCAAAATTATATGAATTTTATTTATATTGGTTTACTATTCCTATATTGTTGACTAGTACGTCACGAGTGAAGAATTTGACCTGGTGATAAGGACAGTCACAGAGATGAAGACAGAGTGAAGACAGATTATATATGCCCTATTGTACGACAGGTGGCCACACTATGACTGATAAGAAAGAGAGAAAAGACAGAATTAACGACAGCAATGAGACTGAGAAGACGGAGGGGCTATATAACGAGACAGAACAGAAAGTAGAATAAAGTGACGGTTTTGAAGACGGCTCTGTGAAAACTGTAGTTAAAGTAGCTGCAGGAGGTCAAATAGCGACAGTTAAGGAAAGACAAAAACAAATCAAAGGTTTGACAGCAAAATTAAATGATGTATTGGAAAAATATGTATACGATGGAAAATACAGATGAAAATAAGAACAAAGACGGAGCTAAAGACAGAGAAGAGCGTATGGGATTACAATACGATTGAAACGACAGAAATAAAGATAGAGACAGAATGAATGAAATGACTGAATTAAAATTGTCAGGTAAAGTCAAATAAAAAGTTTAAAAAAAAATTTATAAATAAATATTTCGTTGTTTTGTCAATAAAATAGAAAAATTATGACAGAAAATTTGACGATAAGAGTAAGATTTTTAAGCATGATTATTATAATGAAAATTTTGATTTAGACCTATCTGACAAATTGGACAAGGTAATGGATAAGCTTAATTCAGTTAAGACAGAAATGGCAAAGAACAAGAGAGACGAAGAAAAGAGAAGAATAGAGCAAAAAAAAAGACGCTTTGATGACTTTGATGATAAAGGAGGGAAGCGCCACGCGGGTCTTTGGCAGCCAGGCTCTGGATTCGATGAGGCAGGAATTTGAACAGGGAAAGGAGAATGACTACAGGTAATTAGGCAGAAAGGACAGATAAATCCTAAGGCAGCAAAACGACATATAAGGTAAACAATGATTTTGAAAATTATACACTTAATGCAAAAGGTTTCGGGAACTTGACAGAACACTTGGACGAACTCTTAGGACCAGTAAATAAACTGAAAATATTGCGTTTAATCCAAATAGAAGTTGATGAAAGACTTAATAAAGAAAACGACAGTATTTCAGACGTTTTTAAACAGTTGACAGAAATTATCAAAACTTGACTGACTGAAAAAGACGGACCAGTAAAAAGCTATTATATTTATAATTATATTTATTTAATTTTAACGACTCAATTTAAATTTGAGAACTTTGGATTATTTTGTCTGAATTAAGTTCGCTGGACTTATTGTATGTTGTAGATAGTACTATTGTAGCTAATGAAAGTTCGTGATATTTTAATAAATAGTATAGATAAAGACTATCATGTTAGACTTATGGAAATTAAAGATCCAGTTGAATTGTTGAATAGAGTTTAAAGAAATTAAATTAAGTGAGATAAATGTGACTCCATCTAGTATAAAGAAAATTATACAACATACAGTATAATTCAGCGAAAGAAAAGGCAGTTAATTTTATAGACAGATTTGAAGAAATAGTAAGAAGTAATAATAACATGCCAAAAGTTAAATCGTTGCCTGAAGAAGACGAAAGAGATTTCTTTTATAATGCTATCATAAGCAAAGTACATCAAGTAGAAGGAATATATTTTATGACAGAAATTGTAATGGTGAAAGGGTTATCTTATGATAAACTAAAGTTACTTATTATACAGGTTGAAAGACATCAAACGACAGCTATGACGGCCATATGAAAGGCGATACAGAAAGTGCAATATTTTGAATGCGACAGCTATGGAAACTGTGCCAGTGACTGCCCACGACAGGTAAATAGCATAAAGAAGTGTTTCTTTTGTCAGAGATTTACTCGTGACCATGTGATCTCAACATGTTCAAAGCGTCAGGGACACTCGAGACAGAAAGACAGAAAAAGGTATGAATCAAAATATTATAATAATAAAAGTAAAGAAAGTACAGGTCGGACAACATTCACAAGTAAGATAGCTAATCTAATTAATAATGTCAATCGAAAACGAGCAAAATCTGTCAATAAAAGGAGACAAGAAAATTATGTAAAATATAACAGAGGAAAATATCAAATAGGAGGCAGTTTTAACCAATTAGAATCTAGAAACAAGAAGACTAATGAACCGAGTGCTGACAGTGGTGCGACAGAACGTTTGACAAATTCAAAGTTGATTTTCAGGATATTTATTGAACAACTAGACGGAATCCAATGCGCAAATAAAGACTGCAGCGTAAATCTTAAATCTAAGGAAGAAGGAAGCGTGCAAACAAATACGACTGATGGAAAATTTATTATTTTAGATAGAATAATCTGCATGGAAAACTTAAATGAAAATTTTTCATCCTTACCAATATATAATCAGCCATATTGATTGACTGAATTTGAATCAGAAGTGACAGAAAATAATTAAAAACAAAGACAGGTTCTAGTATATGTAACGATAAGTAGAATGAATGAAGAAAAGAATATTGAAGAAAATAATCAATTTAATGAAAAGAAAGAAAATCAGACAGTCAAAGAAGAAAAATATTTAGATTGCAGACAGAAATATTTATAAATCACATGATTTTAAAGTCAGTGAAGAATCTTAATGTGAGATTGAAAATACAAAAGCGACGGAGAAAATTAATACAAACAACTACACTATGTTGTGGCATTTTCAAATGGGCCATTCATCAGTTGATTATTAAAGAAAATTACAATTAAAATTTCCTAACATCAAAACTTTAAAACAAGCTGTATTTGATGATACGTTGAAAGACTGTGAAGTGTGTATAATTGCAAAGTTTAACGAATTGCCATTTAAGACAGTCAAGTATAGAACAATTGAACCTTTGCAAATAATGAATTCAGACACAATGGGTTTTATGTAAACTATAAGAAAGCACAGATGTACGATTCAACGAAAAATTCGTCTACAAGGACAGATATGCAACAACTGATATACAAGACTGGAAACAAATTGATGAAAAGATTCATGGTTTGTGAATTTTGTATTAGAAGACAGAGAAAATGAAACACGAATACAAAAACCGGAGGGAGAGAAAGTCAAAAGACCAGTTTGACGACCAAGAAACGAAAATAATAAGACTGATAAAAAGTAACAAGGATTGGAGGGAGAGAAAATAAAAAAAAAAAATTAGTAGGACAATCGACAAAAGTTAAGAAAAATAGTGAATATGAAGTGCAAGAATCGGAGGGAGAGAAAACAAAACGACAGATTGAATTATAAATGGAAACACAAACAAGTACAGAAAATAAGATAAATCAAGAAACTTATGTTTTATTAGCAGAAATAAATAATGACCTGAGTACACACTTGGAAGCCATGAAGTCAAAAGATATAAAAATAAAAAAAAAAAATGGACCAAAACTATTATTGAAGAATTAAAATGTATGTATAAGAATAATGTATGAAAATAAGTTGACAGATCAATTGTAATGAATGACAGAAAAAGATCAAACATTATACATTCAAGATGGGTATTTAAAAGACAGAAGTCAGTAAAATAAGATATAAAGCCAGACTAGTAATTCATAGTTTTAAAGACAGAAATGAGTATGATATACAAGAAACATATGTACTGGTTTCACGATTACATTTAATCAGATCTATACTGGCAATGGCAAACAAATTGGATTTAGAAATATGTCAAATGGATGTGAAGACAGCTTTTCTAAATGAATATTGAAACAGTGAGATATATATGGAAATACCTGAAGGGATGACTGCTTATGAAAGGATCAAACAAAACAAGATGTGTATATTGGAAAATTCTTTATACGATTTGAAAGTCAGTCTAAAATGTTAGATAGTAAAGAAATATGGGCTTACATCATCCAACAATGAGCCTTGTCTATTTACTCAGCAAGAAAAAGACGGATTTCTTATCTTGATATAGTATGCAGATGACATCCTGCTAGTTTGCAACAATGTAAAGATACTTGAAAGAATGAAGACAAATGTAAAGAAAGAATTTAAAATGACAGAAACTGGTGAGACTAAAAGTTCTTAAGGCTCAGAAATAAAATAAGACGGGAAAAAAAGGATACTGAGCATTAAGCAAGAACAATAAACAAAATGCTAAAGAAGTTTAGTTTGGATCAATCACCCACCCAACGAACACTTATAATAATCAATCAGGTAGCCAATAGGAAGAGAAGACAGCGTGAAGAAAAGAAAAAACCAATGCAAGCAGGCCAGAAATTGCATATGAGGTAAATACTCTATGCAGACACCAAATCAACTTTACTGAAAAATGACTGGTAAAAGATTGAAAGAGTATTTAAATAATTAAGAAGAACAAAAGACTTTGAACTTGGATATAAAGGACAGAACGACTGTTTACAAGGATTTTCAGATGCTGGTTTTGACGACTGCAAAAATTCTCTTACGATCAGTAGCTTTGTGATCAAGTTTTTCGAAGACACAACATCCTGAAGAACTCACAGACAGAAATATGTTTCTATAAACGAATGCGCTCAAGAATTGATATCTTTATATCAAATTTAAAAAAAAAAAAAAAAAAGATTGTTAAAACAAGAATTAGCTCCAATTCTATTATGGTGTGATAACAAGGCAGCAGAAGCAAGCGTTAAGACTGGAGGTGAAAACACATCGAGACATATGACCGAAATAAAAGAACATTATGTAAAGGAATGTGTAACTAGAGGTTTAATTAATGTCAGTTGAATTTCCTCTAAAAGTCAGATAACTGATGTATTCACAAAACCTTTGTCATTTGAATTACATGAACGACTGACCAAACAAATATTTAACGACTGATAACATTGACTGATTATATTTCTGATATGTATTTTAGTTAAGTTATTAACAAACTTTTTCTCTATATTACAGGAACTAAATGAACGATCAGAACAGAAACAATAAGAACGAGAGAGGTGTTACAACTCTTTTAATTAAAATATGTATGAGTGTGGGAGGGAGTGTTGAAAATATACACACTCATACTAGGTGTCGCCACCTATTGAGAATATTTTAGTAGACAGTTAAAGAGAATCAAGTTGCGTCTCGTCGTCGTTCAGTTTAGTTCAAGTCCGTCTGTTAAAGTCAGAGCTTGTATTTCATTATTGTATAGAGAGATCATTTAATTAAGTTATTCTTGTAGATTTAATAAATACTTTTCATTTAATAAAAATTGTGCTCTGCTTTTATTAATTATTTAACAATAAAAAAAAAAGAAGAATTTTTATAATTGTCGCTTGTAGCTGACTAATTTTTTTTACAATTTCTAAAAAAAGAAGACAAATTACTCGAAATGTCGCTAAATAAGCAGACGTATTTTTTAACTGTCGCTGGTAGCAGATCAATTTTATTAATTGTCGCTAAAAAGAACGAACATTTATTTTACTTCCAATGATAAAAAACCGATTTTTCAACTGCCGCCAGAAAAAAAAATAATTAAAGTGCCGTTGAAAAAAGGATACGTAATTTCTGAGTGTCGCTATGAGCAGACCTATTTTTTAATTGTTTTTTTAACAAATTTATTTTGTTTATTGTCGCTTAAACGAGCACACAATTTTAGAAATTTTTTCAATTGTTGCTAGGAAATAAATTGTTTTAATTATTGATAAAAAAAAAAAGAATTTTCCTAATTGTCGCTCATAGATGACTAATTTTTTTTACAATTTCTAAAAAAAGGAGACAAATTACTCGGAATGTCGCTAAATAAGCAGACGTATTTTTTAACTGTCGCTGGTAGCAGATCAATTTTATTAATTGTCGTTAAAAAAATCGAACATTTATTTTACTTTCATTGATAAAAGACCGATTTTTCAACTGCCGCTAGAAAAAAAATTCATTAAAGTACCGTTGAAAAAAGGATACGTAATTTCTAAGTGTCGCTATGGGCAGACCTATTTTTTAATTGTTTTTTTAACAAAATTATTTTGTTTATTGTCGCTTAAACGAGCACACAATTTTATAAATTCTTTCAATTGTTGCTAAGAAAGAAATTGTTTTATTTAATAATAAAAAAAAGGAGAATTTTTATAATTGTCGCTTGTAGCTGACTAATTTTTTTTACAATTTCTAAAAAAAGGAGACAAATTACTCGAAATGTCGCTAAATAAGCAGAAGTATTTTTTAACTGTCGCTGGTAGCAGATCAATTTTATTAATTGTCGCTAAAAAGAACGAACATTTATTATACTTCCAATGATAAAAAACCGATATTTCAACTGCCGCTAGAAAAAAAAATAATTAAAGTACCGTTGAAAAAAGGATACGTAATTTCTAAGTGTCGCTATGAGCAGACCTATTTTTTAATTGTTTTTTCTAACAAAATTAATTTGTTAATTGTCGCTAAAAAGAGCACACAATTTTATAAATTTTTCCAATTGTTGCTAGGAAATAAATTGTTTTAATTATTGATAAAAAAAAAAAAGAATTTTCCTAATTGTCGCTAATAGATGACTAATTTTTTTTACAATTTCTAAAAAAAGGAGACAAATTACTCGGAATGTCGCTAAATAAGCAGACGTATTTTTTAACTGTCGCTGGTAGCAGATCAATTTTATTAATTGTCGCTAAAAAGATCGAACATTTATTTTACTTTCAATGATAAAAGACCGATTTTTCAACTGTCGTTAAGAAAAAAATAATTAAAGTACCGTTGAAAAAAGGATACATAATTTCTAAGTGCCGCTATGAGCAGACCTATTTTCTAATTGTTTTTTCTAACAAAATTATTTTGTTAATTGTCGCTAAAAAGAGCACACATTTTTATAAATTTTTTCTATTGTTGCTAAGAAAGAAATTGTTCTAATTATTAATAAAAAAAAAAAGAAGAATTTTTATAATTGTCGCTTGTAGCTGACTAATTTTTTTTACAATTTCTAAAAAAAGGAGACAAATTAATCGAAATATCGCTAAATGAGCAGAAGTATTTTTTAACTGTCGCTGGTAGCAGATCAATTTTATTAATTGTTGCTAAAAAGAACGAACATTTATTATACTTCCAATGATAAAAAACCGATATTTCAACTGCCGCTAGAAAAAAAATTAATTAAAGTACCGTTGAAAAAAGGATACGTAATTTCTAAGTGTCGCTATGGGCAGACCTATTTTTTAATTGTTTTTTTAACAAAATTATTTTGTTTATTGTCGCTTAAACGAGCACACAATTTTATAAATTCTTTCAATTGTTGCTAAGAAAGAAATTGTTTTATTTAATAATAAAAAAAAGAAGAATTTTTATAATTGTCGCTTGTAGCTGACTAATTTCTCTTACAATTTCTAAAAAAAGGAGACAAATTACTCAAAATGTCGCTAAATAAGCAGACGTATTTTTTAACTGTCGCTGGTAGCAGATCTATTTTATTAATTGTTGCTAAAAAGAACAAACATTCTTTTACTGTCAGTGATAAAAGACCGATTTTTCAACTGTCGCTGAAAAAGAAATAATTAAAGTACCGTTGAAAGAAGGATACGTAATTTCTAAGTGTCGCTATGAGCAGACCTATTTTTTAATTGTTTTTTCTAACAAAATTAATTTGTTAATTGTCGCTAAAAAGAGCACACAATTTTATAAATTTTTTCAATTGTTGCTAGGAAATAAATTGTTTTAATTATTGATAAAAAAAAAAAAAATTTTCCTAATTGTCGCTCATAGATGACTAATTTTTTTTACAATTTCTAAAAAAAGGAGACAAATTACTCGGAATGTCGCTAAATAAGCAGACGTATTTTTCAACTGTCGCTGGTAGCAGATCAATTTTATTAATTGTCGCTAAAAAGATCGAACATTTATTTTACTTTCAATGATAAAAGACCGATTTTTCAACTGTCGTTAAGAAAAAAGTAATTAAAGTACCGTTGAAAAAAGGATACATAATTTCTAAGTGCCGCTATGAGCAGACCTATTTTCTAATTGTTTTTTCTAACAAAATTATTTTGTTAATTGTCGCTAAAAAGAACACACATTTTTATAAATTTTTTCTATTGTTGCTAAGAAAGAAATTGTTCTAATTATTAATAAAAAAAAAAAGAAGAATTTTTATAATTGTCGCTTGTAGCTGACTAATTTTTTTTACAATTTCTAAAAAAAGGAGACAAATTAATCGAAATATCGCTAAATGAGCAGAAGTATTTTTTAACTGTCGCTGGTAGCAGATCAATTTTATTAATTGTTGCTAAAAAGAACGAACATTTATTATACTTCCAATGATAAAAAACCGATATTTCAACTGCCGCTAGAAAAAAAAATAATTAAAGTACCGTTGAAAAAAGGATACGTAGTTTCTGAGTGTCGCTATGAGCAGACCTATTTTTTAATTGTTTTTTTAACAAAATTATTTTGTTTATTGTCGCTTAAACGAGCACACATTTTTATAAATTGTTTCAATTGATGCTAAGAAAGAAATTGTTTTAATTATTAATAGAAAAAAGAAGAATTTTTGTAATTGTCGCTTGTAGCTGACTACTATTTTTTACAATTTCTAAAAAAAGGAGACAAATTAATCGAAATATCGCTAAATGAGCAGAAGTATTATTTAACTGTCGCTGGTAGCAGATCAATTTTATTAATTGTTGCTAAAAAGAACGAACATTTATTATACTTCCAATGATAAAAAACCGATATTTCAACTGCCGCTAGAAAAAAAAATAATTAAAGTACCGTTGAAAAAAGGATACGTAGTTTCTGAGTGTCGCTATGAGCAGACCTATTTTTTAATTGTTTTTTTAACAAAATTATTTTGTTTATTGTCGCTTAAACGAGCACACATTTTTATAAATTCTTTCAATTGTTGCTAAGAAAGAAATTGTTTTATTTAATAATAAAAAAAAGAAGAATTTTTATAATTGTCGCTTGTAGCTGACTAATTTCTCTTACAATTTCTAAAAAAAGGAGACAAATTACTCGAAATGTCGCTAAATAAGCAGACGTATTTTTTAACTGTCGCTGGTAGCAGATCTATTTTATTAATTGTTGCTAAAAAGAACAAACATTTTTTTACTGTCAATGATAAAAGACCGATTTTTCAACTGTCGCTGAAAAAGAAATAATTAAAGTACCGTTGAAAGAAGGCTACGTAATTTCTAAGTGTCGCTATGAGCAGACCTATTTTTTAATTGTTTTTTCTAACAAAATTAATTTGTTAATTGTCGCTAAAAAGAGCACACAATTTTATAAATTTTTTCAATTGTTGCTAGGAAATAAATTGTTTTAATTATTGATAAAAAAAAAAAAGAATTTTCCTAATTGTCGCTCATAGATGACTAATTTTTTTTACAATTTCTAAAAAAAGGAGACAAATTACTCGGAATGTCGCTAAATAAGCAGACGTATTTTTTAACTGTCGCTGGTAGCAGATCAATTTTATTAATTGTCGCTAAAAAGATCGAACATTTATTTTACTTTCAATGATAAAAGACCGATTTTTCAACTGTCGTTAAGAAAAAAGTAATTAAAGTACCGTTGAAAAAAGGATACATAATTTCTAAGTGCCGCTATGAGCAGACCTATTTTCTAATTGTTTTTTCTAACAAAATTATTTTGTTAATTGTCGCTAAAAAGAGCACACATTTTTATAAATTTTTTCTATTGTTGCTAAGAAAGAAATTGTTCTAATTATTAATAAAAAAAAAAAGAAGAATTTTTATAATTATCGCTTGTAGCTGACTAATTTTTTTTACAATTTCTAAAAAAAGGAGACAAATTAATCGAAATATCGCTAAATGAGCAGAAGTATTTTTTAACTGTCGCTGGTAGCAGATCAATTTTATTAATTGTTGCTCAAAAGAACGAACATTTATTATACTTCCAATGATAAAAAACCGATATTTCAACTGCGGCTAGAAAAAAAAATAATTAAAGTACCGTTGAAAAAAGGATACGTAGTTTCTGAGTGTCGCTATGAGCAGACCTATTTTCTAATTATTTTTTCTAACAAAATTATTTTGTTAATTGTCGCTAAAAAGAGCACACATTTTTATAAATTTTTTCTATTGTTGCTAAGAAAGAAATAGTTCTAATTATTAATAAAAAAAAAGAAGAATTTTTCTAATTGTCGCTCATAGATGACTGATTTTTTTTACAATTACTAAAAAAAGGAGACAAATTACTCGAAATGTCGCTAAATGACCAGACGTATTTTTTAACTGTCGCTGGTAGCAGATCAATTTTATTATTTGTCGCTAAAAAGATCGAACATTTATTTTACTTCCAATGATAAAAGACCGATTTTTCAACTGTCGTTAAGAAAAAAGTAATTAAAGTACCGTTGAAAAAATGATACGTAATTTCTAAGTGCCGCTATGAGCAGACCTATTTTCTAATTGTTTTTTCTAACAAAATTATTTTGTTAATTGTCGCTAAAGAGAGCACAAATTTTGATAAATTTTTTCTATTGTTGCTAAGAGAGAAATTGTTTTAATTATTAATAAAAAAAAAAAGAATTTTTCTAATTGTCGCTCATAGATAACTCATTTATTTATACAATTTATAAAAAAAGGAGACAAATTACTCGGAATGTCGCTAAATAAGCAGACGTATTTTTTAACTGTCGCTGGTGGCAGATCAATTTTATTGATTGTCGTTAAAAAAATCGAACATTTATTTTACTTTCAATGATAAAAGACCGATTTTTCAACTGTTGTTAAAAAAAAATTAATTAAAGTACCGTTGAAAAAAGGATACGTAATTTTTAAGTGTCGCTATAAGCAGACCTATTTTTTAATTGTTTTTTTAACAAAATTATTTTGTTTATCGTCGCTTAAACGAGCACACAATTTTATAAATTTTTTCAATTGTTGCTAAGAAAGAAACTGTTTAAATTATTAATAAAAAAAAAGAAACTGGTGAGACTAAAAGTTCTTAAGGCTCAGAAATAAATAAAGACGAAAAAAGGATACTGAGCATTAAGCAAGAACAATAAACAAAATGCTAAAGAAGTTTAGTTTGGATCAATCACCCACCCAACGAACACTTATAATAATCAATCAGGTAGCTAATAGGAAGAGAAGACAGCGTGAAGAAAAGAAGAAACCAATGCAAGCAGGCCAGAAATTGCATATGAGGTAAATACTTTATGCAGACACCAAATCAACTTTACTGAAAAATGACTGGTAGAAGATTGAAAGAGTATTTGAATAATTAAGAAGAAACAAAAGACTTTGAACTTGGATATAAAGGACAGAACGACTTTTTACAAGGATTTTCAGATGCTGGTTTTGACGACTGCAAAAATTCTCTTACGACCAGTAGCTTTGTGATCAAGTTTTTCGAAGACACAACATCCTGAAGAACTCACAGACAGAAATATGTTTCTATAAACGAATGCGCTCAAGAATTGATATCTTTATATCAAATTTAAAAAAAAAAAAAAAAAAGATTGTTAAAACAAGAATTAGCTCCAATTCTATTATGGTGTGATAACAAGGCAGCAGAAGCAAGCGTTAAGACTGGAGGTGAAAACAAATTAAGACATATGACCGAAATAAAAGAACATTATGTAAAGGAATGTGTAACTAGAGGTTTAATTAATGTCAGTTGAATTTCCTCTAAAAGTCAGATAACTGATGTATTCACAGAACCTTTGTCATTTGAATTACATGAACGACTGACCAAACAAATATTTAACGACTGATAACATTGACTGATTATATTTCTGATATGTATTTTAGTTAAGTTATTAACAAACTTTTTCTCTATATTACAGGAACTAAATGAACGATCAGAACAGAAACAATAAGAACGAGAGAGATGTTACAACTCTTTTAATTAAAATATGTATGAGTGTGGGAGGAAGTGTTGAAAATATACACACTCATACTAGGTGTCGCCACCTATTGAGAATATTTTAGTAGACAGTTGAAGAGAATCAAGTTGCGTCTCGTCGTCGTTCAGTTTAGTTCAAGTCCGTCTGTTAAAGTCAGAGCTTGTATTCCATTATTGTATAGAGAGATCATTTAATTAAGTTATTCTTGTAGATTAAATAAATACTTTTTATTTAATAAAAATTGTGCTCTGCTTTTATTAATTATTTAACAATAAAAAAAAAAAGAATTTTTATAATTGTCGCTTGTAGCTGACTAATTTTTTTTACAATTTCTAAAAAAAGGAGACAAATTACTCGAAATGTCGCTAAATGACCAGACGTATTTTTTAACTGTCGCTGGTAGCAGATCAATTTTATCAATTGTCGCTGAAAAGATCGAACATTTATTTTACTTTCAATGATAAAAGACCGATTTTTCAACTGTTGTTAAAAAAAAATTAATTAAAGTACCGTTGAAAAAAGGATACGTAATTTCTAAGTGTCGCTATAAGCAGACCTATTTTTTAATTGTTTTTTTAACAAAATTTTTTTGTTTATCGTCGCTTAAACGAGCACACTATTTTATAAATTTTTTCAATTGTTGCTAAATAAGAAACTGTTTTAATTATTAATAAAAAAAAAGAAGAATTTTTCTAATTGTCGCTCATAGATGACTAATTTTTTTTACAATTTCTAAAAAAAGGAGACAAATTACTCGAAATGTCGCTAAATGAGCAGACGTATTTTTTAACTGTCGCTGGTAGCAGATCAATTTTATTAATTGTCGCTAAAAAGATCGAACATTTATTTTACTTTCAATGATAAAAGACCGATTTTTCAACTGTCGTTAGGAAAAAAGTAATTAAAGTACCGTTGAAAAAATGATACGTAATTTCTAAGTGCCGCTATGAGCAGACCTATTTTCTAATTGTTTTTTCTAACAAAATTATTTTGTTAATTGTCGCTAAAAAGAGCACAAATTTTTATAAATTTTTTCTATTGTTGCTAAGAGAGAAATTGTTTTAATTATAAATAAAAAAAAAAAAGAATTTTTCTAATTGTCGCTCATAGATAACTCATTTTTTTATACAATTTCTAAAAAAAGGAGACAAATTACTCGGAATGTCGCTAAATAAGCAGACGTATTTTTTAACTGTCGCTGGTAGCAGATCAATTTTATTAATTGTCGTTAAAAAAATCGAACATTTATTTTACTTTCAATGATAAAAGACCGTTTTTTCAACTGTTGTTAAAAAAAAATTAATTAAAGTACCGTTGAAAAAAGGATACGTAATTTCTAAGTGTCGCTATAAGCAGACCTATTTTTTAATTGTTTTTTTAACAGAATTATTTTGTTTATCGTCGCTTAAACGAGCACACAATTTTATAAATTTTTTCAATTGTTGCTAAGAAAGAAACTGTTTTAATTATTAATAAAAAAAAAGAAGAATTTTCATAATTGTCGCTTGTAGCTGACTAATTTTTTTTACAATTTCTAAAAAAAGGAGACAAATTACTCGAAATGTCGCTAAATAAGCAGACGTATTTTTTAACTGTCGCTGGTAGCAGATCAATTTTATTAATTGTCGCTAAAAAGAACGAACATTTATTTTACTTCCAATGATAGAAAACCGATTTTTCAACTGCCGCTAGAAAAAAAAATAATTAAAGTACCGTTGAAAAAAGGATACGTGATTTCTGAGTGTCGCTATGAGCAGACCTATTTTTTAATTGTTTTTTTAACAAAATGATTTTGTTTATTGTCGCTTAAACAAGCACACAATTTTATAAATTTTTTCAATTGTTGCTAAGAAAGAAATTGTTTTAATTATTAATAAAAAAAAAGAAGAATTTTTATAATTGTCGCTTGTAGCTGACTAATTTTTTTTACAATTTTTAAAAAAAGGAGACAAATTACTCGAAATGTCGCTAAATAAGCAGAAGTATTTTTTAACTGTCGCTGGTAGCAGATCAATTTTATTAATTGTCGCTAAAAAGAACGAACATTTATTATACTTCCAATGATAAAATACCGATTTTTTAACTGCTGCTAGAAAAAAAAATAATTAAAGTACCGTTAAAAAAAGGATACGTAGTTTCTGAGTGTCGCTATGAGCAGACCTATTTTTTAATTGTTTTTTTAACAAAATTATTTTGTTTATTGTCGCTTAAACAAGCACACAATTTTATAAATTCTTTCAATTGTTGCTAAGAAAGAAATTGTTTTATTTGATAATAAAAAAAGGAGAATTTTTATAATTGTCGCTTGTAGATGACTAATTTATTTTACAATTTCTAAAAAAAGGAGACAAATTACTCGGAATGTCGCTAAATAAGCAGACGTATTTTTCAACTGTCGTTGGTAGCAGATCAATTTTATTAATTGTCGCTAAAAGGATCGAACATTTATTTTACTTCCAATGATAAAAAACCGATTTTTCAACTGCCGCTAGAAAAAAAAAAAATTAAAGTACCGTTGAAAAAAGGATACGTAATTTCTAAGCGTCGCTATGAGCAGACCTATTTTTTAATTGTTTTTTCTAACAAAATTAATTTGTTAATTGTCGCTAAAAAGAGCACACAATTTTATAAATTTTTTCAATTGTTGCTAGGAAATAAATTGTTTTAATTATTGATAAAAAAAAAAAAGAATTTTCCTAATTGTCGCTCATAGATAACTCATTTTTTTATACAATTTATAAAAAAAGGAGACAAATTACTCGGAATGTCGCTAAATAAGCAGACGTATTTTTTAACTGTCGCTGGTGGCAGATCAATTTTATTGATTGTCGTTAAAAAAATCGAACATTTATTTTACTTTCAATGATAAAAGACCGATTTTTCAACTGTTGTTAAAAAAAATTAATTAAAGTACCGTTGAAAAAAGGATACGTAATTTTTAAGTGTCGCTATAAGCAGACCTATTTTTTAATTGTTTTTTTAACAAAATTATTTTGTTTATCGTCGCTTAAACGAGCACACAATTTTATAAATTTTTTCAATTGTTGCTAAGAAAGAAACTGTTTCAATTATTAATAAAAAAAAAGAAACTGGTGAGACTAAAAGTTCTTAAGGCTCAGAAATAAATAAAGACGAAAAAAAGGATACTGAGCATTAAGCAAGAACAATAAACAAAATGCTAAAGAAGTTTAGTTTGGATCAATCACCCACCCAACGAACACTTATAATAATCAATCAGGTAGCCAATAGGAAGAGAAGACAGCGTGAAGAAAAGAAGAAACCAATGCAAGCAGGCCAGAAATTGCATATGAGGTAAATACTTTATGCATACACCAAATCAACTTTACTGAAAAATGACTGGTAGAAGATTGAAAGAGTATTTGAATAATTAAGAAGAAACAAAAGACTTTGAACTTGGATATAAAGGACAGAACGACTGTTTACAAGGATTTTCAGATGCTGGTTTTGACGACTGCAAAAATTCTCTTACGACCAGTAGCTTTGTGATCAAGTTTTTCGAAGACACAACATCCTGAAGAACTCACAGACAGAAATATGTTTCTATAAACGAATGCGCTCAAGAATTGATATCTTTATATCAAATTTAAAAAAAAAAAAAAAAAAAGATTGTTAAAACAAGAATTAGCTCCAATTCTATTATGGTGTGATAACGAGGCAGCAGAAGCAAGCGTTAAGACTGGAGGTGAAAACAAATTAAGACATATGACCGAAATAAAAGAACATTATGTAAAGGAATGTGTAACTAGAGGTTTAATTAATGTCAGTTGAATTTCCTCTAAAAGTCAGATAACTGATGTATTCACAAAACCTTTGTCATTTGAATTTCATGAACGACTGACCAAACAAATATTTAACGACTGATAACATTGACTGATTATATTTCTGATATGTATTTTAGTTAAGTTATTAACAAACTTTTTCTCTATATTACAGGAACTAAATGAACGATCAGAACAGAAACAATAAGAACGAGAGAGATGTTACAACTCTTTTAATTTAATCATGTATGAGTGTGGGAGGGAGTGTTGAAAATATACACACTCATACTAGGTGTCGCCACCTATTGAGAATATTTTAGTAGACAGTTGAAGAGAATCAAGTTGCGTCTCGTCGTCGTTCAGTTTAGTTCAAGTCCGTCTGTTAAAGTCAGAGCTTGTATTTCATTATTGTATAGAAAGATCATTTAATTAAGTTATTCTTGTAGATTAAATAAATACTTTTTATTTAATAAAAATTGTGCTCTGCTTTTATTAATTATTTAACAATAAAAAAAAAAGAAGAATTTTTATAATTGTCGCTTGTAGCTGACTAATTTTTTTTACAATTTCTAAAAAAAGGAGACAAATTACTCAAAATGTCGCTAAATAAGCAGACATCTTTTTTAACTGTGGCTGGTAGCAGATCAATTTTATTAATTGTCGCTAAAAAGAACGAACATTTATTTTACTTCCAATGCTAAAAAAACCTATTTTTCAACTGCCGCTAGAAAAAAAAATAATTAAAGTACCGTTGAAAAAGTGATACGTAATTTCTGAGTGTCGCTATGAGCAGACCTATTTATTAATTGTTTTTTTAACAAAATTATTTTGTTTATTGTCGCTTAAACGAGCACACAATTTTAGAAATTTTTTCAATTGTTGCTAGGAAATAAATTGTTTTAATTATTGATAAAAAAAAAAAAAATTTTCTAATTGTCGCTCATAGATGACTAATTTTTTTTACAATTTCTAAAAAAAGGAGACAAATTACTCGGAATGTCGCTAAATAAGCAGACGTATTTTTTAACTTTCGCTGGTAGCAGATCAATTTTATTAATTGTCGTTAAAAAAATCGAACATTTATTTTACTTTCAATGATAAAAGACCGATTTTTCAACTGCTGCTAGAAAAAAAATTAATTAAAGTACCGTTGAAGAAAGGATACGTAATTTCTAAGTGTCGCTATAAGCAGACCTATTTTTTAATTGTTTTTTTAACAAAATTATTTTGTTTATTGTCGTTTAAACGAGCACACAATTTTATAAATTTTTTCAATTGTTGCTAAGAAATAAATTGTTTTAATTATTAATAAAAAAAAAAGAAGAATTTTTATAATTGTCGCTTGTAGCTGACTAATTTTTTTTACAATTTCTAAAAAAAGGAGACAAATTACTCGAAATGTCGCTAAATAAGCAGAAGTATTTTTTAACTGTCGCTGGTAGCAGATCAATTTTATTAATTGTCGCTAAAAAGAACGAACATTTATTATACTTCCAATGATAAAATACCGATTTTTCAACTGCTGCTAGAAAAAAAAATGATTAAAGTACCGTTGAAAAAAGGATACGTAGTTTCTGAGTGTCGCTATGAGCAGACCTATTTTTTTAATGGTTTTTTTAACAAAATTATTTTGTTTATTGTCGCTTAAACGAGCACACAATTTTATAAATTCTTTCAATTGTTGCTAAGAAAGAAATTGTTTTATTTGATAATAAAAAAAGGAGAATTTTTATAATTGTCGCTTGTAGCTGACTATTTTCTCTTACAATTTCTAAAAAAAGGAGACAAATTACTCGAAATGTCGCTAAATAAGCAGACGTATTTTTTAACTGTCGCTAGTAGCAGATCTATTTTATTAATTGTTGCTAAAAAGAACAAACATTCTTTTACTGTCAGTGATGAAAGACCGATTTTTCAACTGTCGCTGAAAAAGAAATAATTAAAGTAACGTTGAAAGAAGGATACGTAATTTCTAAGTGTCGCTATGAGCAGACCTATTTTTTAATTGGTTTTTCTAACACAATTAATTTGTTAATTGTCGCTAAAAAGAGCACACAATTTTATAAATTTTTTCAATTGTTGCTAGGAAATAAATTGTTTTAATTATTGATAAAAAAAAAAAAGAATTTTCCTAATTGTCGCTCATAGATGACTAATTTTTTTTACAATTTCTGAAAAAAGGAGACAAATTACTCGGAATGTCGCTAAATAAGCAGACGTATTTTCTAACTGTCGCTGGTAGCAGATCAATTTTATAATTTGTCGCTAAAAAGATCGAACATTTATTTTACTTTCAATGATAAAAGACCGATTTTTCAACTGTCGTTAAGAAACAAGTAATTAAAGTACCGTTGAAAAAAGGATACATAATTTCTAAGTGCCGCTATGAGCAGACCTATTTTCTAATTGTTTTTTCTAACAAAATTATTTTGTTAATTGTCGCTAAAAAGAGCACACATTTTTATAAATTTTTTCTATTGTTGCTAAAAAAGAAATTGTTCTAATTATTAATAAAAAAAAAGAAGAATTTTTATAATTGTCGCTTGTAGCTGACTAATTTTTTTTACAATTTCTAAAAAAAGGAGACAAATTACTCGAAATGTCGCTAAATGAGCAGAAGTATTTTTCAACTGTCGCTGGTAGCAGATCAATTTTATTAACTGTCGCTAAAGAGATCGAACATTTATTTTACTTTCAATGATAAAAGACCGATTTTTCAACTGTCGTTAAGAAAAAAGTAATTAAAGTACCGTTGAAAAAAGGATACATAATTTCTAAGTGCCGCTATGAGCAGACCTATTTTCTAATTGTTTTTTCTAACAAAATTATTTTGTTTATTGTCGCTTAAACGAGCACACAATTTTAGAAATTTTTTCAATTGTTGCTAGAAAATAAATTGTTTTAATTATTGATAAAAAAAAAAAAATTTTCCTTATTGTCGCTCATAGATGACTAATTTTTTTTACAATTTCTAAAAAAAGGAGACAAATTACTCGGAATGTCGCTAAATAAGCAGACGTATTTTTTAACTGTCGCTGGTGGCAGATCAATTTTATTAATTGTCGCTAAAAAAATCGAACATTTATTATACTTTCAATGATAAAAGACCGATTTTTCAACTGCCGCTAGGAAAAAAATTAATTTAAGTACCGTTGAAGAAAGGATACGTAATTTCTAAGTGTCGCTATAAGCAGACCTATTTTTTAATTGTTTTTTTAACAAAATTATTTTGTTTATTGTCGTTTAAACGAGCACACAATTTTATAAATTTTTTCAATTGTTGCTAAGAAATAAATTGTTTTGATTATTAATAAAAAAAAAAGAAGAATTTTTATAATTGTCGCTTGTAGCTGACTAATTTTTTTTACAATTTCTAAAAAAAGGAGACAAATTACTCGAAATGTCGCTAAATAAGCAGAAGTATTTTTTAACTGTCGCTGGTAGCAGATCAATTTTATTAATTGTCGCTAAAAAGAACAAGCATTTATTATACTTCCAATGATAAAAAACCGATATTTTAACTGCCGCTAGAAAAAAAAATAATTAAAGTACCGTTGAAAAAAGGATACGTAGTTTCTGAGTGTCGCTATGAGCAGACCTATTTTTTAATTGTTTTTTTAACAAAATTATTTTGTTTATTGTCGCTTAAACGAGCACACAATTTTATAAATTCTTTCAATTGTTGCTAAGAAAGAAATTGTTTTATTTAATAATAAAAAAAAGGAGAATTTTTATAATTGTCGCTTGTAGCTGACTAATTTCTTTTACAATTTCTAAAAAAAGGAGACAAATTACTCGAAATGTCGCTAAATAAGCAGACGTATTCTTTAACTGTCGCTGGTAGCAGATCTATTTTATTAATTGTTGCTAAAAAGAACAAACATTCTTTTACTGTCAGTGATAAAAGACTGATTTTTCAACTGTCGCTGAAAAAGAAATAATTAAAGTACCGTTGAAAAAAGGATACGTAATTTCTAAGTGTCGCTATGAGCAGACCTATTTTTTAATTGTTTTTTCTAACAAAATTAATTTGTTAATTGTCGCTAAAAAGAGCACACAATTTTATAAATTTTTTCAATTGTTGCTAGGAAATAAATTGTTTTAATTATTGATAAAAAAAAAAAAGAATTTTTCTAATTGTCGCTCATAGATGACTAATTTTTTTTACAATTTCTAAAAAAAGGAGACAAATTACTCGGAATGTCGCTAAATAAGCAGACGTATTTTTTAACTGTCGCTGGTAGCAGATCAATTTTATTAATTATCGCTAAAAAGATAGAACATTTATTTTACTTTCAATGATAAAAGACCGATTTTATAACTGTCGTTAAGGAAAAAGTAATCAAAGTACCGTTGAAAAAAGGATACATAATTTCTTAGTGCCGCTATGAGCAGACCTATTTTCTAATTGTTTTTTCTAACAAAATTATTTTGTTAATTGTCGCTAAAAAGAGCACACATTTTTATAAATTTTTTCTATTGTTGCTAAGAAAGAAATTGTTCTAATTATTAATAAAAAAAAAGAATTTTTCTAATTGTCGCTCATAGATGACTAATTTTTTTTACAATTTCTAAAAAAAGGAGACAAATTACTCGAAATGTCGCTAAATGAGCAGACGTATTTTTTAACTGTCGCTGGTAGCAGATCAATTTTATTAATTGTCGCTAAAAAGATCGAACATTTATTTTACTTTCAATGATAAAAGACCGATTTTTCAACTGTCGTTAAGAAAAAAGTAATTAAAGTACCGTTGAAAAAATGATACGTAATTTCTAAGTGCCGCTATGAGCAGACCTATTTTCTAATTGTTTTTTCTAACAAAATTATTTTGTTAATTGTCGCTAAAAAGAGCACAAATTTTTATAAATTTTTTCTATTGTTGCTAAGAGAGAAATTGTTTTAATTATTAATAAAAAAAAAAAGAATTTTTCTAATTGTCGCTCATAGATAACTCATTTTTTTATACAATTTCTAAAAAAAGGAGACAAATTACTCGGAATGTCGCTAAATAAGCAGACGTATTTTTTAACTGTCGCTGGTAGCAGATCAATTTTATTAATTGTCGTTAAAAAAATCGAACATTTATTTTACTTTCAATGATAAAAGACCGTTTTTTCAACTGTTGTTAAAAAAAAATTAATTAAAGTACCGTTGAAAAATGGATACGTAATTTCTAAGTGTCGCTATAAGCAGACCTATTTTTTAATTGTTTTTTAACAGAATTATTTTGTTTATCGTCGCTTAAACGAGCACACAATTTTATAAATTTTTTCAATTGTTGCTAAGAAAGAAACTGTTTTAATTATTAATAAAAAAAAGAAGAATTTTCATAATTGTCGCTTGTAGCTGACTAATTTTTTTTACAATTTCTAAAAAAGGAGACAAATTACTCGAAATGTCGCTAAATAAGCAGACGTATTTTTTAACTGTCGCTGGTAGCAGATCAATTTTATTAATTGTCGCTAAAAAGAACGAACATTTATTTTACTTCCAATGATAGAAAACCGATTTTTCAACTGCCGCTAGAAAAAAAAATAATTAAAGTACCGTTGAAAAAAGGATACGTGATTTCTGAGTGTCGCTATGAGCAGACCTATTTTTTAATTGTTTTTTTAACAAAATGATTTTGTTTATTGTCGCTTAAACAAGCACACAATTTTATAAATTTTTTCAATTGTTGCTAAGAAAGAAATTGTTTTAATTATTAATAAAAAAAAAGAAGAATTTTTATAATTGTCGCTTGTAGCTGACTAATTTTTTTTACAATTTTTAAAAAAAGGAGACAAATTACTCGAAATGTCGCTAAATAAGCAGAAGTATTTTTTAACTGTCGCTGGTAGCAGATCAATTTTATTAATTGTCGCTAAAAAGAACGAACATTTATTATACTTCCAATGATAAAATACCGATTTTTCAACTGCTGCTAGAAAAAAAAATAATTAAAGTACCGTTAAAAAAAGGATACGTAGTTTCTGAGTGTCGCTATGAGCAGACCTATTTTTTTAATGGTTTTTTTAACAAAATTATTTTGTTTATTGTCGCTTAAACGAGCACACAATTTTATAAATTCTTTCAATTGTTGCTAAGAAAGAAATTGTTTTATTTGATAATAAAAAAAGGAGAATTTTTATAATTGTCGCTTGTAGATGACTAATTTATTTTACAATTTCTAAAAAAAGGAGACAAATTACTCGGAATGTCGCTAAATAAGCAGACGTATTTTTCAACTGTCGCTGGTAGCAGATCAATTTTATTAATTGTCGCTAAAAGGATCGAACATTTATTTTACTTCCAATGATAAAAAACCGATTTTTCAACTGCCGCTAGAAAAAAAAAAAATTAAAGTACCGTTGAAAAAAGGATACGTAATTTCTAAGCGTCGCTATGAGCAGACCTATTTTTTAATTGTTTTTTCTAACAAAATTAATTTGTTAATTGTCGCTAAAAAGAGCACACAATTTTATAAATTTTTTCAATTGTTGCTAGGAAATAAATTGTTTTAATTATTGATAAAAAAAAAAAAGAATTTTCCTAATTGTTGCTCATAGATGACTCATTTATTTTACAATTTCTAAAAAAAGGAGACAAATTACTCGGAATGTCACTAAATAAGCAGACGTATTTTTCAACTGTCGCTGGTAGCAGATCAATTTTATTAATTGTCGCTAAAAGGATCGAACATTTATTTTACTTTCAATGATAAAAGACCGATTTTTCAACTGCCGCTAGAAAAAAAAATAATTAAAGTACCATTGAAAAAAGGATACGTAATTTCTGAGTGTTGCTATAAGCAGACCTATTTTCTAATTGTTTTTTTAACAAAATTATTTTGTTTATTGTCGCTTAAACGAGCACACAATTTTATAAATTTTTCCAATTGTTGCTAAGAAAGAAATTGTTTTTATTATTAATTATAAAAAAGAAGAATTTTTATAATTGTCGCTTGTAGCTGACTAATTTTTTTTACAATTTCTAAAAAAAGGAGACAAATTACTCGAAATGTCGCTAAATAAGCAGACGTATTTTTTAACTGTCGCTGGTAGCAGATCAATTTTATTAATTGTCGCTTAAAAGATCGAACATTTATTTTACTTTCAATGATAAAAGACCGATTTTTTAACTGCCGCTAGAAAAAAAAATAATTAAAGTACCGTTGAAAAAAGGATACGTAATTTCTGAGTGTCGCTATGAGCAGACCTATTTTTTAATTGTTTTTTTAACAAAATTATTTTGTTTATTGTCGCTAAAAAGAGCACAAAATTTTATAAATTTTTTCAATTGTTGCTAAGAAAGAAATTGTTTTAATTATTAATAAAAAAAAAGAAGAATTTTTATAATTGTCGCTTGTAGCTGACTAATTTCTCTTACAATTTCTAAAAAAAGGAGACAAATTACTCGAAATGTTGCTAAATAAGCAGACGTATTTTTTAACTGTCGCTGGTAGCAGATCAATTTTATTAATTGTTGCTAAAAAAAACAAACATTTTTTTACTGTCAATGATAGAAGACCGATTTTTCAACTGTCGCTAAAAAAAAAATAATTAAAGTACCGTTGAAAAAAGGATACGTAATTTTTAAGTGTCGCTATTAGCAGACCTATTTTTTAATTGTTTTTTATTATTGTGTTATACCATGTTTCGGAGGTTGGCGAGCGGAGCGAGCAGGGGTACCCCCCTAGTATATATATATATATATATATAGGAATTTGTGTAATTCAATTGAGCGGGAATTTCCGAGACGAAATTTATTAAATTCTAGAAACCGTTAGGATGTGGAATCGAATTTCGTAAGATCAAGGCGCTTCAAGTGCGTCCAAGGTTAATGTTGTGTGCGCGCGAACATAAACAAAGCACGTTAAGGTGCAATCGAAGTAAATTTTATGTAAGCACGATCTTGAAAAATTAACTTCCGAAAACATTTATATTCTGAAATATTAAAATAAAATTTAGAAATATTCGTTTAGTTTCTGCAGTACGCCGAAAAGTAACGATGAAGGAATCGAGCGCGATGAGTATAAAAACATACTTATCGCGCTCATTTTTACAAGACTATCTAAATAGAATGTTCGTTGTACAGAATAGTGATTTCGAATACCAATATGGAACTTAAGAGGATCGCGATGAAGTAATAGCAAAAGTTGCTCGTAGATTAAATGAATGTTATAGAGAATAATGGATAAAATGAAAAATAACTACGTGATTGCATGAATATTTTAAGAAAATGAACAGAGTTATTAGAGGTTAATGGTAACCAAAGGAACGTCGGACCAATAAATAGTGATGTAGCATTGGTGTACGTAAACAATAATGTTCTCAACACGAAATAAATTGGAATGTTGCATGAAAATTTTAATCCATTTAAATCCATTAGATTCGTCATTTAAAAAAAAAAAATAAAGGACACATTTTTTCTTATATCATAAAAAGGAAAACTCAAAGAGATAGAGGCAGGTGAAAATTGTTGTAACGTCATGAGTACAGGTGAACTTGTGACGTCATGTACATTGGCGCTACATACATCAAAATTGTATTAACTTATACTGGCTATAACTTTTGACATATTTTAAAAAACGAAAAAATACGAGTCTTTTATTTTTTCGCATTCTACCTGACGGATATAATGCATTTTTCGATGCAAGGTCCCAATTGACGGTAATAACCAAGCAAAAGACGCTAGAGTATACAACTAGCAATTAGAAATAGAAATGGAATTTGCCAAAAATAGTATTCATCAAAAACGCTGTTAAGTGCTTTGGCGGAATGCTTTTTCATAGAGCTCCTTGAGTTTAAGTAATTTTATTGTGATTTTAAAAAGTGATTTTAATGCAAAAAACTACTCATCAATAATATTTTCCAATATCTTTCATATAATTCATACTTCAATTTAAAATATTTCATGTTCATTCAATTTTTAAAATGGCTCTTCAATTACAACTATACGGAGAAAACTAATTTTCAGTATCTTTTCGTCTAGTTATAGAAATAAATTTTATGAAAAATTTAAAGCAAATCTATTGATTATTTTTCTTGATCTAATTGGCTAATAAAATACCATTTTTTTAAGTGAAACTTCTTTATACTGATGGTATACATCTCTTATAAGAGAAGTATTAAAAAAAATGATACGGGAGTGAATTGCTTTCGTGACGGTACATGCAACTAATGAAATGGAAGTGTATGTATGTATACATATATATATGATTGGAACATCTGTGCCTTGACGGCAAATCAAGGTACGAATTGCATATTAAGAAACGTATAAGTCAATTGAAAAAATAAATGATATGGAAAATTGGATGCAAATCCATCGAGTAATTTTCGAGATCTAAGTAACAAAATAAATACAAACATTTTTTTAGAAAATTCAAAATGTTCTAAAATTAAAACTGCGCTAAGAAAATCAGTTTTCAAAAGTTTCTTTTAATTTGGCGATCAAAAATAATTTCTATGAAAATTTTTAACAAAATTCATAGTAGTTTACATAAAATATAAAAAAAATGAAAAAAATAATATTTTTAAAAATGTTCAAAATGACTATTTCATTAAAACTACGCTAAGTAAACCAATTTTCAATAGCTTCCGCACTAGTTATTCAAAAAAATAAATTATATGAAAAATTTGAAGCAAATATATCGATTACTTTTCGAAATCTAATTGGTTAAATAAATAAAAACATTTTTTTTCTGAAATCAATTTTTAGAAGTTTATTTTATTTCGGGGATCGAAAATTATTTCCATGCAAATTTTTAAGCAGATTCATCGGATAGTTTACAAAAAATACTAAAATAATGAATAATAGAAATTTTTTTTTTAATGACTGAAATTGAAACTACGCTAAGAAAACTGATTCTCAATATGGCTGATTCCATTTCAAATCGAACAGTCAGTATACACTCAAGTCACCAATTACTGCGCTAATGGAGTATGTCATTCTACCCTAAAAATAAGGGTATACGTATTTTTTTATTTTGCTGAAATATCAAAATTGCATACAAAAACTAAATGTTAAAACTGAAAATGTTGAGAATAACTTTAGAGAGCTATCGTTTTACCAATTTCCAATGAATTTTGATAAACCTTTTTTTATTTTATTTCGTTTTGAGCCCTCTTCAACTCCGTGCAAGAAATTTAAAAAAAAAAACTAAAAAATGACTGAGATATATGCATTTTTCCAAAAAATGCACTTTTTATGCACATGCATTTTTCTCGAAAAAGCCATTTTTTTTTTGCTGAAATTTTTTTTGCTGATAGAGGACCAAAATACCTATCTAATAGTACTTGTTTAATCCCGGGTTTTTTGGTTTGGAGCGAGAAAAAAATTCACAAATTTTGTTGGTGAAAAATGCTTGTATATACGTTCGGAAGTCTTAAGCAGTCTGCATTCAAACACTGTCGTATGCTTGGCTCATCATTTGTTTACATTTGTATGCATGTATATAGCATCAATAGTGATATATATATATATATATATATATATATGTGTGTGTAAATTCGTAATATAAAAATAAATATTTAAACATGAAAAAAAAGAATCCTATTCGTGTATATCTATATTATGTATGTTTCGATGTACAAACAATAGGAGGCTAACTCGCGGACAAATACATCGCGTAACCAAAACAGCATATTAGAACTGTTATATAGAAGCTAGTTATATTTACGGCTGCTTTGAAAGGTGCTTCTCGGGTTTGTGAAAAATTCAACAAAATTGTGAAATAACAATGTCCGAAATTTACTCTTCTAAAAGAATTTCATGTCCCGATTTTTTTCAAATGCATAAAAAGGTAGTTTATATGAGCAGTAATTCACGTTTTAGACCGTTGGAAGATTTAGCCATTAATTTGGCACAGCTTCATCCAGATTTAAATATATTGCCATCTACTAATGTATGTAAAAATTGCCATAAACTCATATCAAAAATGATTTTAAGTGATCTTGAGTCTATATCTGAAAATGAAATCACTGAACTTTTTAGCGGAAGAGATGATGATTTTATTCCGAAGACACCCGAACGAATAGAGGAATTAAACGAGAGTATTAATTCAGTTTTACCTGAATGCATCTCACCCCTAAAAAGAAAAACTGCAAAACCTGAAAATTTTAGAGGAAATTACGTATCTAAAAAGAAAAAATCCTTAATTTCAGCTTTTTCTGCTACTGTTGGAAGTAAATTAGAAGATGCGTATGGCATTTCAGTTGAATCAATAGAATCGGACGAAAATTCCACTGAAAACTATTGGAATGAATTTTTAGAAAATTTTAAATTGGCTTTAGAAAAATGCTCTTCTATTTCGGAGAAAATAAAACTTCTAACTCTACTACCTTCAAAATTAAGCAAAATAAAAGTTTGCTCACTATTCCCGAATATAAGCGAGTATATGATAAATAAATCAAGAAATCTCGTGAAAAATAAAGGAGTTTATTCGGAGCCAGATTTATATACTGGTCATCCTATTGATGAAAGCACAAAAAATATCGTTATGGAATATTTTTTAAATGATGATTTTAATTGTAGTAGACAAAGTCCAAATAAATCTGATATCGTAACTGTTAAAATTAATAACACAAAAACTAAAAAAGTCAAACGGTTTCTTACTCGAAGCTTAATAGAAACATATAGTCAATTAAGAAAAGAAAATCCAATCTTACAAATAGGAAAATCGAAATTCTATAGTCTAAGACCAAGTTTCGTCTTAACTAGCCCTGTGAAGGAAGCTTGTCTTTGTGTACATTGCGAAAATTTTGAACTGTTTCTTACAAGTTTGATTCGTTTTAGAGGCGATAAGAATTCCGAATTAGATTCAATTCGTTCAGAAATAACTAACACAATGTTGTGTTCTGAACCATCTGATTCATGTTTTTTGCAAGAATGCAAAGATTGTCCTGGTGGTGCGGGTATCACATTAGAATTGTTAAAACTGAAACAAAATTGTGAAGATGAAATTACGTTTGCTTTGTGGGATAATGGTAATCTTATTAAACAAACAATAAGCTTAACAGTTTTTAAAGAAAAACTTTCAATCTGCGCATTGAAAGCAAGTACTCATATATACATAAAAAATATTCAACGTGAAGCTATAAAAAAAGAAAAAGAAGAAGGTAAAGCTGATCCTACTAAGTTAATCATCCATGTTGACTTTGCAGAAAATTGGTCTGTAATAAATAATAAAGCGGTTCAAGGAAATCATTAGGTAAATAACCAAATTTCTATTTTTACTGCAGTCTGTTACCAAGGAGAGATAACACAAAGTTTTGCGATAGTTAGTGACGACAAAAAGCATGATACTGCATATGCACTGCTAGCAATAAATAAAATTATCGATCTTATGAAAAAGAATTATTTAGTTACTAAAGTCACTATCATATCAGATGGAGCTCCAAGCCAATTTAAAAATCGTTTTCAACTACATGAATTCAAACATTGGTTTTATGAAATGAAATGGTTATTTTCTGCGACTGGTCATGGGAAAGGAGCCGTTGATGGAATAGGTGGGCTTCTAAAGCATTATGCTACTTCACATAACTTGAAAAGAGTTCATGAAGAATCGATACAAAATGCTGACGATTTTATAAATTGGGTTCAAAGTTACACCAATGCAATAAAAATCATTTTACTACCAATAAATGAGATTGAAAGATTTAGAAAAAAGAAAAATATTGAATGGAGTGGGGTTTCTAAATATAATGGAATTCAAAAAAGTCATATGTGGTTAAAAAATTGGGGAATTAAAATCACATATATTTATTGGCAGGACAGCTATACATGCACTAAATGAAGTGAAAAACAAGAAAAAAAAAGCCAAGCGTCGTGAGACTACATTTAAAACTAAAAATAATAAGCGCAAAAATAAAAAAAAATAATTATCTATAATTATTTTTTTGACGCATCCCAACAGTGAGAGGCAAGGGGAACTCACTCTAAAAAAGCACCCCGAAGGGAACAGAATCCTTCTACGTCCACGTCGTTGTTCCTGGATAATGCTAAACGAAGGATAATATTTAAATGTCGACTGCTTAAGACTTCCGAACGTATATACAAGCATTTTTCACCAACAAAATTTGTGAATTTTTTTCTCGCTCCAAACCAAAAACCCGGATCAAACAAGTACTATTAGATAGGTATTTTGGTCCTCTATCAGCAAAAAAAATTTCAGCAAAAAAAAAAATGGCCTTTTCGAGAAAAATGCATGTGCATAAAAAGTGCATTTTTTGGTAAAATGCATATATCTCAGTCATTTTTTAGTTTTTTTTTTTAAATTTCTCGCACGGAGTTGAAGAGGGCTCAAAACGAAATAAAATAAAAAAAGGTTTATCAAAATTCATTGGAAATTGGTAAAACGATAGCTCTCTAAAGTTATTCTCAACATTTTCAGTTTTAACATTTAGTTTTTGTATGCAATTTTCAAAAGTGCATATCTGATGCAATTTTGATATTTCAGCAAAATAAAAAAATACGTATACCCTTATTTTTAGGGTAGAATAACATACTCCATTAGCGCAGTAATTGGTGACTTGAGTGTATACTGACTGTTCGATTTGAAATGGAATCAGCCATATCTTTCTATCAAATTAGAGAAAAATATAAATTTTATGCGAAATTTGAAGCAAATCCATTAAGTAGTTTTCCAAATCCAATTGAAACATTTTTTTCACAAATTCGAAATGTTTTAAAATTAAAACTGCGCTAAGGAAATCAGTTTTCAAAAGAACTTTTTATTTCAGCAATCGAAAATAATTTCCATGAAAATTTTTAAGCAAATTCATTGAGTGGTTTACATAAAACATCAACAAAATGAAAAATCGAAAATCTTAAAAAATATTTTAAATGGCTATTTTATTAAAACTACACTAAAAACCCAATTTTCAATTGCTTCTGCAAAAGTTAATCAAAAAAATGAATAGTATGGAAAATTTGAAGCAAATCCATCGATTACTTTTCCAGACCTAATTAACTAAATAAATACAAAAATTTTTTTAAAAATTTCAATATGGATAGACAGATTTGTTTCTTATATAAATAAAGAAAATAGTTATTGGTCAAAATCGTCAGAAAAAAATTTAATGAGAAGTAATAGCGTAAAAACAAATGCCCAACAGTCGGTAAATAGGAGATATTCAAACTCTTACCTTAGCAAGTAGAGGAGATAACCCCTTCGGCCTCAGAAAGTATACGCCTTCACACAATAATTGAATTAACCAATGAAACATTTTTAATTGATACGGGTGCAGAGGTCTCGATAATACCTAAAAAAGCAGATAATAAGAAAAAGACAACGTTTGTTAAACTTTGTGCGGACAATAATACAAAGATAGCCACATATGGCGTTGTTTATAGGGAATCAGATCTTAGGTTCAGTAATAAAATAAAGTAGACATTAATCATAGCAAATGTTTTTCATGCTATTTTAGGCGGTGATATCATCAAGCAGTACCATTTACTTCCGAGCCTAATTTACAGAAGCAAGTAGACGCTAATACTGGTGAACCGGTTGTATAATATAAATACGCTGAATTGATACGGCAGTTACTAGCGGTAGTAGGCCAAGAGATACTGGGAACCATTGAAGGAAAGTATGTTGCTCAGCTGGGGAAAGTTACGTGGTAGCAGACATGTTATCGAGAATCGACGATTTTAGATTCCCCATGGTGTTTCTCGAGGAAATAGCTAGACACTTAGAGAGGAAATCCGCAACTGCAGGAGATTATAAGCAATCTGCAGCATTAATTAAAGCTGTTTTAGTTGCGATATGGTGTGGAAAATATGTCATTTTATTGCGAAATCGGACAAGATGCACTCAGGGTATTATATACCAGAGGCGCTGGGAATAATCATCTTTAAACCCTTGTACAATGAGGCATATCCATCTGCTCGATTAACGAATAAGATCATTATAAAACAGAATATGTGACCAAACATGAATAGACAGATAACATCTTGGTATAGAGCATGCATGGAATGCCAAAGATCTAAGGTAACAAAGGAAAACAAGTTTTTGTCCATAAAGTATAGTGAACCAGATACAGGGTTCATCCACATTTACGTCAACTTAGTAAGTCTGCTGCCACTTAGTAAAGGTTGCAGGTATCTTGTGTCCATGATAGATAGATATATTAGATAGCCGAAGGCGATGCCCACTTACGATGTATCGGCTCCCACTGTCGCACAAGATTTTTATGATACGTGGGTGTCACGTGGAGGTCAAGCTTTGGCGCACCTGACATCATCACAACAGATCAAGGCAAGCAGTTTGAGTCAGGCATATTTCTAGAATCGTTACAACTTATAGGTTGCGAAAGGGTACGTACTATGGCTTATCATCCTGCCGCTAATAGTATAGTAGAGCGGTGGCATCGTGATCTTAAGGACGTAAGTGGATCAAAGTTCTCTCCACAGTTTCATTAAAGTTGAGAACTTGAATAAGGAAAGACGCAACTGCCAGCCCAGCCAAATTCTTAAATGGAACAACTTCAACAATACCTGGTGACATGTATGACTTCAGGAAAACAGGTGCAAGAGATCAAAGTCGCTTTTCACATGAATTTAAATATATGAGCAAAGTTAGGCCTGTGCCAGTAAGAGATAACCACGTGATGAAAGCATTTATATTTATATACCTGGATAAGTGCACGCATGTGTGAGAGAGAATCAAAGCAGTAAAACCTCCCCTTGTTTAATTATTCACAGGACCATATGAATTAATATCAAGACATAAAAATGGTCGCAATATTGTAAAAAGAAAAGGTAATAAAGACGTAACGGTAAAGATCGAGAGGCTTAAACCAGCTTATCTGTTAAACAATGAAATAGAGGAAGAAGATTAAGAGGATAATGATGATCAGAAAACTCTATGAGTGAACTTTACTTGTCAAAAGAAAGTATTATGTCACAGGGTGCATGTGGAAATGTAAAGTCCACATCAAAGAGGCACGAGGCTCGCTAGGTGCTTCTTCAGCCCATCACACGCGAATGACTCTATACTCTCTGCTTTGACGACTTCAAACCAATCAATCCAAGAAAGAGAGTTCTCGCTATTTGCACGAAAGAAAAAACAATAAAGGCAATGTCTTTTGTCCCCTCTCACTCTCTCCTGTCATTTACATTTTAGTTTCCTCTTCCTTACTTTTCTCGCGCGTTCTTCGTGCGTAGAGGAAACAAGAGAAAGCGTGGTGAATATAAATTGGTTAATTGTTGGTTGAGCTCTAGATATTTCGATTTAGGGCCCACCCAATATGTTAGGTTAGCCTTGAATAGGAATGTGTATATTCCTTATCACAGAAAATTAGGTAGACGAAATATAATTACCATTCTGCACTATAGAAAAAAAATGATACTTCGGGATATTACTAAAATTTTTATAGTTTTCATCAAAAATCAGAATCTTTTAAAACGATTCGCGCAACAGCTAAGTAATTTGATGATTACCTACTATATGGAACATTTTTAATAGCATTTATTGTTTATTATTTTAATTATTCCATTCGATTTAATAATGAGTTCAAGCATAAAATAAAAAATTATATGCAGAAAATAAGACATCAATGACCAGAATTCAAAAAACTTTTTAATAGAGACCAATAAATAGCTTTATTCGATAAAAATTTTTTTCATCTATATAAAGTAACTGTAATTTTTAATGATAACACAGCTACACAAAAAAAGTCAAAACCCAGAAACCAGATCACATAGACTTTATGTTTTTGATGTCGCTAAATCCGAATCAAGGGCTAGTTTGACCTCGAAAGGTCAGACTCTCTCAGGGTCAAGGTCGTCTCAAGGATAATCTTCAGAATAAACATTAACTCAATTTTTAGCAGCGCATTTTCATGTTTTTGGGGTCGTTGAATCCGAAGGACTATTACACAGATATACTACCACAGGTTCTATGTACTACTATACAGGTTGCGATTTAGAAGTCAATTTTTCTATGACTATGTCAATTTCTATTTTGTTGCAAATTTTGTAAACGTATTTAAGATTTCCGTAATGCTGCCTAATCTTGAATTTGCCAGATATCATTTTTTTCACCCTTTTCTGAAACAATATATGACGGCAAAAGAAAAATGACATTTGATTATGTTATATCATAAATCAATCATTTTATTCCAAAAATGGTAAATACGTTAAATTACGTGTCAAATAATTTGATGAATAGGAAGGTTTGGGTCCATTATTTTAACTGATTTCACATTAAATATAAGATTACTTAAAAAAAAAAGTCATGTCTTATTTTCTCATATCTTTATAATCCTTACATTGTACAGCTTAAAAATGCATTTAAATTTTCTTCAATATTCTTGAAGAATTATATAGAAAGTTAGAATGCATTTTCTAGTTATATAAATGTATAGAAAAATAAATAGAAAAAATTAAACATAATATATTTTTGACAAAGTAGCCTCAACCTGCTGTCTTGATGAATACTGTGACGGTGACTGTGCCCTAAATGAAGATATGTGAAATTATCCGCTCATAAGCTTACCGAGATAAGCATGATAGTGGTAGCGCACTGCCTTTCTGGGGAATGTTAGAGTTTGAGGATGAAGCTGTAGTGTGTCTAACGACGAGTTTTCATTGTCTTCGTCAAAGCTCTTATACTTAGCCCCGAAGAAGTATAAGAGTCATCACTTCTAGGATAGTGGACTTACCAGCGATCGGACCGGGATCCCTAACGTGCGAGGTTCTACTGACAATTATAGAGCCATCATCTTCCATTTCTTAAGAGCATATTGGTCTAAAAAAATTGAGATCTTTTTTGTTTGATTCGTGGAAATTTTACGCCACTGAAATTTCAAAGAACATTTAACATAAATTAGAAATAGATGTTGTTATAGAAACGTGAACTCCAAGGAGTATCTGCGAACAGTGTTATCAAATGCTTACTAAGTAAAATAAAACGAAAGATGACAATTTCAAATTTAATAGCCTAATGCAATGATAGTAAGCATATAGAAAAGAAGATTGTTATTTCTGCATTATTAATAAATCGAAAACAAAAGTGAATTATGCTGATGTCATATCCGCAAGAAAACTTCTTAAAAACTCGATGAATAATGAAGAGCTTGATCTTCTTGAGAGGTTATCAATTGAATCAGATAGCAACGATGAACAACATGACGATGAAGATAACGACGGAGTCATTGATCGAAATTATAAGAACCATGTAAAAAATTTTCGTGTAGCTAAAATATGGGAAATACATTATCCAATATGTTGCATTTATTTAACTAACTTTTACCAGCAGTTTTCCATTTCTTTTTCCAATATAATTGGAAACAGAATTGCCTATACAGCAACCCTGGTAGAAAATTAACCTTCAGGCAGCTGGCATGACCCCTTTCGGGGTCATCTGATGTTGGACACTCATCAAGTCATACTTTGTAAAAAATTTCCATACTAAACTTTCAAAAATATCTAGTGATAAGTGGCCAACATCAGATGACCTTGAAAGGGGCCACCCCGGCCGCCTGAAGGTTAAGCATTTTTTGGGCAGAAATTTCGATCAATGGTAAGTCAAAATAACACTTATCTAAAAATTTTGTTAAAAAAATTTCTAGAATTTCTAGGTAAGTATCATTTTAACTTTCGTTAACCAGGAATTCGGCCCAAAATATGCTCAATTTCCTACTAGGTAATATATGGACATTTCTATTTCCAATATGTGGGAATAATGTTGGTTTTGGACCTAGGGATTAATAAATGGTGAATATTGGATGAATATTGGAAAACTGTTAGTGAAAGTTAGTTAGATAAATGCGACATATTAGATAATTTATTTCTCTTATCTTGGTCACGAAATTTATGTACACGGAAAGGATAATAACGAAGTCAATAATGGCAATGATCGTGATGAATTCGATAAAAACACATTAGAAGATGAGTCCTATGAAAGTGGCACTGATGAGAGAACTGAAGATGATGAAGATAGTATTTACCTTCCAGTGGGCCGAAAAGACAAACTCGTTAAGTTTTGGACTCAAAATGTACTGAACGACCTAGTTAGAGAGCTAAACTTACCTCACAATGGAGCAGAATATTTAGTTTCAGTTTTAAAAATAAGAATCAATTGGCGGAAGGTACTGAAATATCTTTTTACAATACAATAAATGAAAGTTTTAAAGAATATTTTGAAGAAAATGATTCATGATGATAAAATGGTGTATTGTTAACACGTAAAAGCTTTAAGGGGTATCCTCATACCAGCATAAAGTTCTACCTTATCTACATTCAGATTATGCATTTTACAAAAAATTTAACTATTTATGGCTAAAATTCATAATAGAGGCACATTCTTAACATTCTCGAGAATTTATTGCAATGCTAAAGTCAATATAAGGTTAAAGATAAAGACAAAAACTGCATAATACAACTATTGATGACTAAATTGGATGGCTAATCGTATTAAGCACTTTTTATCTTTATTTTCACCTTTACATTGTTTTTCAACATCGCAATGAATTCTTTGAATTGTCAAATATGTGCCTCTGCTACGAGTGTTAGTCATAAATAGTTAAATATTTATTTAATTATGATAAAGTGCATAATTCAGATGTAGATAACGTAGAACTCTATGTCGGTATACGATTCCCCTTAAGAGCAGGTCGTATATCTCTGTCCATTTCTAATCAAAGAATATATTTTTTGGCAAAAACTAATAATTGTAGCAAAAAATAAGGAGATAGCCCCATCTTGTATCATAAAAAGCAATATTTTCTTTGATGAGGAGAAATTATTTTTATCGATTCGTTCCGAAGTAAACCTTGAAAAACTTAAAAAATATAGGTTAGGATGGACAAACCAGTTTTTCAAGGTTTTCTTAAAAACGAAGCGATAAAAATAATTTTTCCTCAGAAAAGAAAATCTAGCTTTTTATTATACGAGATGGGGCTTTCTTCTTATTTTTTGCTACAATTATAAATTTTTGTAAAAAATCAATTCTTTGATTAGAAAAGGACAGATATACTCGACCTCCTCTTAATGGATGAAATTAAGTCTAATGTACACTGCCGTCCATGTGTTTTAACCCTTCTTAATAAAAATTGTATAAACTTCAAAATATCATATCTCTGCGAAAAATCAACATATAGAAGTCGGCAGTATGGATTTAGAAAGGTCTAAAAGAGCTCTTGAAAATTACATTATTTTTATTTTGAAATATATATTTTTCTTAGTTCTTTATGAAAACTAAAAAACTAAAAAATTTTTTTTTTATTTTGACTAATAAGTCGAAATTAAATTATAATGAACTATCGAAATTAAATCATAATTAACTATCGAAATTAATTTATAGCAAAATATTAAAAATATTTAATATTCTGCCATTTTTTTAAATAATTGTTTTTCTCTGCTGTTAACACAAAAATAAAGGTATTCCATCCTTCTTTAAAATCCTATTGGGTTTATTTGTCTACGATTTTTTATTAATCAGTTATAAGTTAATTTGTGAAAAATAGATACATTATTTAAATCTTTCAAAATTATTTTCTAAAGTAAAAAGTGGCGGAGTTATACAATATTTAAATAATGTATCTATTTTTTACGAATTAATACTGATTAATAGAAAATCGTAGACATATCAACTTAACGGAGTTTTAAAGAGGTATAAAATATTTTTATTTTAATGTGTCAACAGCAGAGAAAAACCATTTCCTCAACAAATGACAAAATATTTAAAATAGGTGAAATTTAAAAAATTTTTTTAGTTTCTTAGTTCTTATAAAGAACTACAAAAATATATTTTAAAATTGAAACGAGTCCATTTTTAAGAGCTCTCCCAGAACTTTTTTAATTTATGCGGCCGATTTCTGTACGTTGATTTTTCGCAGAGATATGGTATTTTGAAGTTCATACAATTTTTATTGAGAAGGGTCAAAAATACATGAACGGCAGTGTATAGAAAGTCATAGAATGGATGGTGTTTATAGATTCATCAAATAGAATTTCAAAAGCTGTATCGCTACACCTGAAAAAAATGTCTCAAATTGGGAAAGAACAACAATATAAATACTTTATTGGTTGATCCGAAAAAGTTTTCCGGGAAACAAGTTTCCAGGAAAACCAGATATAAAATTGAAGGAAAGAATTTTTGATGTTCCACAAATTCAAAAAATGATGGATAAAGGATGGACTAATAAATTACTACCATGACTAGAAATAAAAAAGCTGCATTGCTTAGGTTTAAAAAAGCTGCTGAAAACTTTTTGGGTAATTGCAGAAGTCGAAATCACAAAGTGATTGTATCAATATTGTAGAGAACTTTAACAAAATGGGTTGCCTCATGAGTTATAAATTACATTTCCTTCACAATCATTTAGATGCTTCATCTAATAACTGTGAAGATTATAGTAAGGGATAGGGAGAATGTTTTCATCAAGATATAAAAGTAATGGAGACGCGCTATCAAGGTGGATGAGATATTGCCATGCTGGCAGACCACTACTGAATGTTAAAAAGAGATTCTAAAACTACTATGAAAAAACATAGAAGGAAACCTTTTCATCGGTCATTTACTGATAAACGTGTAAGATATAATAGGAATAAATAAATTAAATAGCACGAAATCTAAAGTACTTATCAAACCTTAGATGACCTTGTACAAGAGATAAATTTGACCCTTGATGACCTTAAGCCTGACCTTGTGGGGTCAAACTGACTCCAGATTTCGATTTAGTGACCCCAAAAACGTACAAATCTACTGCTAAAAATTACGTTACTATTAATTTTGCAGATTTGACCTTGAGATAACCTTGACCCTGACCTTGTGGGGTCAAACTGACTACCGATATAGATTTAGCGACTTCAAAAACTTGAGAACGCATTGTTAAAAATTGGGTTTCCGTTAATTTTACAGATTTGACTTTGAGATGAACCTGACGTGATGGGGTCAAGCTGACCCTGGGTTCAGATTCAGCGACCTTAAAAACATAAAGTCTGTATGGTTTTATTCTTGGGTTTTGAATTTTTTTGTGTGACTGTATAATTTGTAAATGTAATTTATCATCTAAATATGCATTTTGTATTTTACTATCTAAATATATTCATCACGTAATTTAACAAGCAATTTTGAATTACTTTCAATTATTTTTAATTTAAATAATTAAATTAAGTATTTTTCAGCTTATAATAGATAGTTTTTACTTTGAATTTAGCTGATTTTTAAATGAATCTTAAAAAATAAGTTTTAATATTTTTTAGCTCGCATCCAAGTAAATTTTAATTAAATTTTATTATATTTTAGCTTCAATTCAACTAAATTTTTAATAATTTGAATGATGAATCGATTTTAAAATTAAGGCGACTACGAAAGTTCGGTTCGATTTCATTTTGTAGTTTACAAGTTACTCTTTCAATTTCTAAAATTTTTTGAATTTTTTAATTTTCCACCATTTATTATAATCCGTAGAATGGTGGAAAATTAAAAAATCTGAAAAATTTTACATATTGAAAGAATAATTTGTAAACTCAAAAATAAAACCTAACCTAAAATCCGAAGTCGCCTTAAGCAGTATAAGACTACAAAATATCAATATATTCTCTGATTCTTTTTGTCGTTTATTGAAAGAAAAAAAAATAGTTTTTATAATACTGACATAAATTTATACGTCCTAACGTATGTCACAAACACATTTTATGAGTTATAACACACGTTAATGTCGGTTATTATGCGTGAGATCTATGCGTAATAATGCATAGATTTTCAATATTGTATCATAAAAAACTTTTAACTCCTTAATATAAGACCAAAACCATAAAGGAATATATTGATATTTGTATTTTCATAATATTGCTAGATTTTCAAATCAATTCTATAAATTTATAAGAAAATCATTAATAAATTTACTTGCTTATTTGATGATTTATTGTTCAGAAAGTTTAGAATGCATAATATCTAAGATTGGCTATTAACGGCAGGCCGGAGTAGAACCTGATACCGACCGAGTAACAATTGAGTTGTTTGTTATTTACTCAAGTGTTAATCGGTGTATCTTCAAAATAAAGATTGATCGCAATAGATATTATTATTATGAATATCTATGCACAAGAAAAAAAAAATCTACCGATTTATTTTTGAGAAAAGTAAGGAAAGCCGAAGTAAAAGATTATGTTTATAATATTTTCGCATTCCTTACTTTTCTCAAAAACAAAGCGATAGATTTTTTTTTTCTTGTGCATAAATATATGTAATAATAATATCTATTGCGCTTAACCTTCAATTTGCAGATACACCGATTAATACTTGAGTAAATAACAAAAATGCCAATTAGACAAGGACAGCGAATCCGGCCTGCTCTTAATTGTGAACTGTGTTGGTAACAAAAGAATTTTCAACCAGCTTTTACATGACCTTAAATAAATACCGAGAAACGGGGTAAACCAGTTAGGTGTGGGGTAAAGCAAGCATTTTTTCTGATATGATTTTCTAATTTTTTATGTACTCTTGTTTATGTATAACAATAATTTTTTGAAAATTATTAACAGATGTTCAAAAAAATTATTATTATACATACATAAAAAAACATAAATAATTAGGAAATCATATATTTAAAAATGCTCGCTTCGCCTCATACTTGACCACTTTACCTCCTCTTACGATATATGACTGAAATAAAAGTATATAAAGCACTTTTTGGTGGATTCCACGTTTATCGGCAAACCCTGTGGGATAAATCCTGGGAACACCTTCCCCGGAATGGATCGGTGTATATAGCCGATTCGGTATTTGGTACCCTTGGTACAGGATATACCTATACCGTATCTGTCACACCTCTCGCTCACATTGTTATGTGGCCAGCACGCCCAAGCGACGGTCACACGAAGCAAGGGAAGGATGAGCAGGTTTCCACTGAAAGAGGTGCGGTTACTCATCCAACTACTAACCATGCTCATTCCTGCTTAACTTCACAGATCACCTGGCGCATGTCGAACCACTCAGCCAATGCGTCGGTATATAATCAAATACAAAAATTTTCAAGGCAGTTGATCAAGTTGAATAAAGACGTACTCATCAAAGTTCTGAAAACGTGAGCTACGAGGCTAGCCTTAATTTTTTTCTACGCAACTGATACGTATGTATTATTGTGTGCATAAAGTTGTCTTTGGTCTTGCTAGATTTTCTATATGTATATGGGTGAAATTCAAAAAATTGAAAATAGGTTTTTATACATAATAACTTTTTATGTAGATAATATGTACGTGTCTAAACCCAACAGTTAGCTAGTAACAATCCTAATCAACTTGTTCAACTATTGAAACTTTGATTAAATGACTAATCCAAAGGAATAAATAAGAACATTAAACAAAAATGTCCTCGTGTCACGCGTTCGGAGCGTACAAGTATTCTGTTTTCAAAATAAAAAGTATCTAAATATATAGTTATTAAAATTTTACTGTAATGATTTCTGAAGATTTTTAAATAAAGAATCTAATGGTGGGGTGTAGAAATACAATAACTTAATAAAATGTATTCAAAACTGACGTCAAAATCACGACAATTTTTTTGTCCTCGTGTCACACTTTTAATAGTTTATCGTGAAAATCATTTAAGAAGTCAAATAATTAGAGCTAAAAATATCGTCAAATATAAAAATTAATATGTTTTTAAGTAATTAAAAGAGTTATTAATGTAAAAGGTTTTATATATGGTGAGAAAATATATTTAAATCAAACCATAAAATACGGACCTTTTCTAATGTCTTCGTGTAACGCTAATTTTCTTAACGAAAAAAAATCTAATCAGGATTTGGACTACGGGAAAAGAAAGTAGGCTTTAAGAGCTTTAAATTGACTGTGAAATATATTTGTTATTATATATATTACTCGCCAAGTAATCACTTTTAATGTATACAAAAGAAAAAAAAATGTCCTCGTGTCACACTTTATAAGTTTATTTACATTTACACATGTTATATTTCCAAAATTGAAATACAGCTCGCCCATTATTGTTTTCTTCTTATTTATAGTATTGATAAACATATTAAAAAATATCAAATAAAATTCAGGAATTTTTATTTAAGTTTTTAAAAAACATGATTTTGACAACTTTTTGAATTTCACCGATATAGAGACATAAAAAGGCTATGCACGTATTATTCAAGTATTTGTGAATGTAGCGGTAGTGATTTATATTGTACCTCACGAGACGCGTTTTTGCCTGTATTCGTTGGTGATCTCTACCAATCTCTAACAGTATAGTTTTTAATAATCTTTCATCGATATTTTGGTGTGATTTACACTTTACGATCACTGGATTTTGAATTACCTACTTGAATTTTAAACATACTATCTCGATATAACGACGTGAAATAATTTACTTTATGCTTCTATTACAAGTTAATTATTTTGTGAATTGTATTATAACAAAAATTATTTAAAAATTCACAATACCTACATTGTTTAAAACAAGCATTCTAACAAGTCAAAGAAAATCGAATGAAAATTTGAATTGTGACTACCTAGATCTGGTGTAACGTGAAGGGCTGCTATCGAAGACTTCATCGTATCTTCGTGAAAGTAGTGCGAGATCCCTATAGGCACACATTGTCTTTTGAAGTCGAGAAATAATTGCATGGTTGGATGAACAATTCGGTTCCAATAATAACTTTGCCACAGAAATTCTAAAATCCTGCAACTTTAAAAAAAAATGTGAATATTTTAATTAAGACTGGATACAGGGTGCCCCAGGAAGACCCGAACTTCGCTATAATTCTTAATTTAAAATCTTGTATATATATGGGAGAAAAGTTGCCAGACTTTAATAACTAATTTAGTAATGACTTTAATTTTGATCATGAGTCAAATTTTTGAAGTCGAATTAAAGATAAGTTTGAAATTTTTAATGAAAACTTCTATTTTTTATTTCATAATCGATAGAGCGTAATATCTTACTAACAATTGAGAAATAGAAATATTTTTAATGTGAGTTTAAAAATAATTCAAGAGTAGAATTTTTTTCCTCAGTTTCTTGAAATGAAATTTTGATTCCGTCGAATAAAAATATTTGAGTAATAGACTTGATTGATTTCTAAAAACCCTTAAGAGCAGGCCGGAGCAAATTCGATACCGACCGAGAATCGAAAATCCGTTGTTTAATTTTCTCCTACTATACGTGATGGAATGCATTAAAATTTTGAATACATTTACGAAATTTATTTCTCCATTGCGCTCGCCAAGAATAATTTAAGAAAATTTAAAAAAATTAAAAATTTTATACTACAGCTGTTTATTGAACTCTAAGTATGGTTACTTACTTTTTGTTAATACGGTGAATTTATGAAAAAAAACATCTACTATACAATCATGTATTTATAAAAAATTACACTTGATAACAATTTCTTTTGAAAACTATAATTATCTTATTTATGATAAAAAAACATTTTTAATTCTCGGTCGGTAATCAAAACTGCTCCGGCCTACTCTTAATATTTGACCAATAAATAAAAATTTTCTTCTTACCAGAACTCTGTTTGAGAGCCATTTTTATGATTTTAAATAATTTGTATAGCAATAATTCCACAGCACCACTCATTAGGAGCTATCCATAGATTACTTGAGAGTTTTTGGGGGGAGAGGAGATTCATTTTCTTACTATTTCTTACTATGAAGAAGGGGGATAGTAAAAATTGGTCTTACGTAAGAATTTTTTTTCAAATTAAATTACGTATCGACCATAAAATATTTAAATACCTAATATTATATTTATTTTATTTTAACCCCTTTAAGTTTTATATAGCCTATATCTGATGTTAAACATTTTTTTTTAAATAATAGATTATTTATAAAAATTTGTTAATAACATATGTGAATTGTACACTGGACGGACATTAATTAGTGATTTTATATTTGTGCCTTTTGAATATGCATGGAATCGCAAATCAGTGTCCATCCAGTGTACGTCAATGTCTACAAATTTAAAGAATAAAAATATATTTTTAAATATAAAATAATTTTTCTGAAGTACTTGTCTTTTTTTAGATTAATATCAATTTAATTTTTGCATTAAAAAATTTTTTAAAAATGCCATTCAATTTATATTTTACATCTTTAAATAAATCGTTATTATTTAAGGGTATGGTTTCACGCTACTTTACCGATCGAAAATTATAATTTTATAAAATTACAATTTTTGAAAAAACTATACATCGGAATGAGTTTTCCTTTTATAGATCACTTCATTTAATTTCGATGAAGGGCGGAAACTCTAAAAATTGGCGGAAAAAAGCGTTAATCAAAGATAATTAGAAAAACAAATTTCTCAGTTAGAAAAAATCAAATTTCTCAAAAACCGTGTTTCGTAGGGAAATTTCCTATTCAGGATCATTTTATTTTTGAAAAATGAAGGGCGGAAACTTGGTTTGATAAATCATATAGCAAAAAAGCAAAATTACATTTTTCTAAAAAGAGGCGATCAGCTGTAAGAATACAATGGCCGTGCAAGAAGCCATGTTTCATAGTTGGCATCAATGCTAATGTATAGTTTGGTACGCGCCAACTTCAAATTCGAATTTCAAATGTATATTGAATTTGTTTTATATTTACAATTTCTACAAATAAACACTTTTTCAACATAAAACTGTTTTATTTTATTTAAAACATAAATATGTAAAAAAATTTAATATTATAAGAGAGAACAATATAGTTTACATCATTTGCGAACTCATTATTTTTTTTTAATTTTCATTGTAGCAAAATAAGTAATTTATTCGTTTCTTTGCTTGAAACAAAATATTTTTTGAATAACTTTATTGAATTAGAGAAACTTTGGCATATCCTAACCTTTTTAGAATGAAAATATGTTTTGAAAAGCGAATGATAACGATTACTTAATTTTATTGCTAATTAATAATTAATAATTTTATTATATAATATAATCTCATCAAATATTATTTTATATTATCGTTCTTTAAAAATAAACAGTTGTAAATAATTTTATTAAGATAAGCCCATATGGAAAAAATTTCTGGAAATAATTGTAAATAAGTGTTACTAACTGTAAATAACTGTAAATAACTATAAATATACAGTCGTTTATATTTATTTACAGTTATTTACATTTAATTATTTTTTTTACAATTATTCACATTTATTTACGATTATTTATATTTTTTTATAGTTTTTTACAGTTTTTTGAAAAAATAACATTTAGTTAAAATGATAAGTATTATAATGCATAAATAAAATTGAAGTTTTAAGGTTCAATATGTACATTTATTTATGATTTAATTTATTTACTAAATTCAAAAACTAATCATTCATTTCTACCGAATTGAATTCTTTGTCAAATAAAAGAAAGTTTTTTTTGCAGTTTGTGTTTTACGGAGAGTCTTGTTCATTTATCTTTAAAAAAATTTTGTCGAAAAAAATATATTTCAAAATCATTTTTATTCTTTTTATATTTATATTTGATTGATAAATCTATATATAACATGAATGTAAAATTTAAATTCCGAATAAAAAGATAAATATTAGGAAAATAATGAATTTGATAAATAGATTTCTACAAATTTTTTAAAATAGTACATTATTAAACGGGTGTGTAAAGGCTTTATTTACGAAACGAGAAGTTTACCGCCCGAGCCGAAGGCGAGGGCTATAACGAGTTTCGTAAAAAAGCCTTTACACATCAGTTTCATAATATATTTTCTCGCTTGAGAGCCGAAAAAGAGAAAATAAGTTGCGATTTTGAGGTTAGAATGCGAGAAATAATATTATGAATTTTATTTTATACTCATTACACTAAGATTAAAAAAATTAAGTGATTTTTCTCACTTTTTTTCAAAGTCTTATCTTAATAAAATTACTTATGACTGTTTATTTTTCAAAAACCATAATTATCAATAAAATTAAGTAATCCTTATTATTCGCTTTTGAAAACATTTTCATTCTAAAAAGGTTAGGATGTGCCAAAGTTTCTCTAATTCAATAAAGTTATTCAAAAAATATTTTGTTTCAAGCAAAGAAACGAATAAATTACTTATTTTGCTACAATGAAAATTAAAAAAAAATAATGAGTTCGCAAATGATGTAAACTATATTGTTCTCTCTTATAATATTAAATTTTTTTACATATTTATGTTTTAAATAAAATAAAACAGTTTTATGTTGAAAAAGTGTTTATTTGTAGAAATTGTAAATATAAAACAAATTCAATATACATTTAAAATTCGAATTTGAAGTTGACGCGTACCAAACTATACATTAGCATTGATGCCAACTATGAAACATGGCTTCTTGCACGGCCATTGTATTCTTACAGCTGATCACATCTTTTTCGAAAAATGTAATTTTGATTTTTTGCGATATGATTTATCAAACCAAGTTTCCGCCCTTCATTTTTCAAAAATAAAATGATCCTGAATAGAAAATTTCCCTACGAAACACGGTTTTTGAGAAATTTGATTTTTTCTAACTGAGAAATTTGTTTTTCTAATTATCTTCGATTAACGCTTTTTTCCGCTAATTTTTAGAGTTTCCGCCCTTCATCGAAATTAAATGAAGTGATCTATAAAAGGAAAACTCATTCCGATGTATAGTTTTTTCAAAAATTGTAATTTTATAAAATTATAATTTTCGATCGGTAAAGTAGCGTGAAACCATACCCTTAAATAAAGTTATTGAATATGAAATTCTCACGTCACATAGAGGGGAAGTCGTAAAGAAACTTACGATTTCTTACATAGGGGGAAGAAGGGGTAAAAAATTAAGAAAAAACGTCTTACGCAATTTATAGACGGCCCCTTATTTCAAAAACGTATTTTTTATATAGACGATATTTAGAATTTTGTGCATAAGAGTTGTTTTCGATTTTCGCTTAATTTTAAAACATCGCAGAATATTCAACTTTAAATCAATTCCACCCTTGGAGCATATATCCCTAGACGGAACATGCAAATCGTAATAATGAAAGTGTATTCAAACCGAAGAGTTTTCTCTTAGATACGCTATATTGTTTTTAACATATGAGTTGATGAGGAAAGCAACAGCTAAATAGAATCCATACGAAAGAGTAAGCTCACCCCTTTAAACTACCATTTTCGCTTTTCAGTTTGACTACACTTTTATGCTTTGCATGTTCCCTCTGGGAATATATGCTCTAAGATCTTATACTTTAGAAAGTCTAAGATAATTAGCAAAAATATATTTTCTAAGTTTGCGCCAAATTCCAAATTTGTAGTTTACAGGCACAGCGATTTCAGTCCATTTTTTTCAAAAATAACGTTCACATCAGATTAATAACTAAACCCCGATCTTAAAAATATTTTTTTGTAAATAATTTTACAGTTTCCTATTAAAAATATCCAAATAGATACCCAAGTGGATGCCCAATAAGCACACATCTGGAAAAAAGAATTCTTTAAGAATTCACGAATGTCCGCTCTGAAGTTAATAAAATATATTAATAAAGTATTCATAAAATATTCACAAAGTAGTCTTCCACAAAATTTAAATAAAAAATAACTCTTCAACGTATCTTTATAAATATTTTAAAAGGGTTAAGAAAGTATTCATAAAGAATTCTTTTTTGGAAAAGTAATCATAATCCAAAGTATTCATAAAGTAGTCAAAAAGTTTACTTTTGAAACACTGATTTTCTAGTAACTTAGTCACTTTCAAAAATCGAAAGATGTTAATGGATATTTTATCGCTTTTCAGGTTGTTTTAAAATCATTTTTAATTTTGATTTTCATGAAATTCAAAATTGAAAACTTGAAATTCCTGATAATTTTATAAATTGTAAAAATTCAATTTAATTAATCATTTAATAATTTAAATATTTTTTATCTATTTTAAACGAAAAAATTGTTAACATTTTATGAAACAAAATATATAAATATTTTAAGTGTGTTTTAAATAAATTCTCATTTTGAGAATTTAAACAAATATCTAAACATTCTTCAATTTAAATTAAATTAACCATGACTTCACAAAAAATTTCTTTTATTAAATTAAGGTATCTCTTGGATATTTAATAAATTTTTACTTAAATTATTCAAATAAAAATGTAGTTTGGCTAATTATTAATTATGAATAATTAATTAACAAATTTACTAACATTTCTTATGCTTTTACCAATTAACATGTACAAGTTTCGAGAATTTATTAACAGATGAGTTGGTAGTCAAGTAGGCTAAGTCATGGGCAACAGTTTTTTTTATTTTGTTTGACATCCTCAAGAACCGTGGTTCGAATCTCGAACAAATAATTTTTTTTTTTTTTTTAATTTAATAGCTTATTTTTAATCAATTATAACATTTTTTGTTTTTCATAATCATGTAAAATAGAAGGATTATTTATAATTTGATGATTAAAAAAAGTATTTTGAGAATGCGATTCAATCAAAAGAATTGTTTAAGAATACTTTGTGAATACTTTAAAAACTAAAGTGGTCGGACATTCGCGAATAAACAAAGCAATCATTAAGAACTCTTTATTGATACTTTCGTTTACGAAAGTATACATAAAGAATTCTTTTTTAATTCTCTCTTTGACACCGTTTGCTTGTTGGGTATTCATGTGGATTAACATGGATTCCACGAGGATTCAAATAGAAATCCGCGGGGGTGATCCACGTGTATATCCATTTTCGTGGATTTCCTAGATAAAATAATGTAGATTATGAAGATGATGAATTTATTGATAACAATAAAAAATATGTCAGATCAAAAATATCTTTCATTATGGACAACAAATTTACCCATGTGACATCCCATGGAACTAAACCCTTATAAATTGTTAAATAAATTAACAATTAATCTATTTTTTTATTACATTTATTACATATATGGAAAAGTAGTTCCATGCTATGTCCCGAGTCAGCATTCTTAAAAATTGCGAAAACTTCAAATGTAAAGAGGAGACGGAGAAGAAAGTACAAGAATGCATTGGTAAGCAAGCCAATGAAATCTAAAACAATCGAATGATTTTCTGTTCTGAAAATTTCAGCTGCATGTCAGGTTTTGATTGGATTTTCCATCTCTCGATCGCCCGGCGCAAGGCAATAAAAACAGCCCCCTACGTCACTCTTCACCTTTTGTCATAATACGATAGCAACCGCCAAAGTCGGCTCTGCTGGTCCTCTGAGATAAAGTCAGTGTTAGTTTTTTAAATCAGTTTATTTATCATAAAATTCATTAGGAAGTAGCTTAGAAACCTACTTCGCTAATTAAAAAAAAGTTATAATATAGAAAATATATAACTACAATTTTGCATTTAAATAAATAAATATTTTGCAAAATTTAAATAAATAAATATTTAGTGAAAAGGACAAGCAAGTGCAAGTGACGACGTAAACGTATAAATTAGCTGAGCGCTAGACGACCGAGAGTTGAAGAATCTAACCTAATCTGGCCACGGATAACTCAACCGTGTAGAAATAAGTTAATTTAAGCGGAGATTAAAGGACGGAACTTCAAGGGATACATTTATATATCTTCTCCCTCTCTTCTTGGAATATTTAATCGTAAAAAAAATTATTATATTTAATAAATAACAACATGTGTATCCATTATTAAATAAAAATAAAAGAAAACACAAAAAGAGAAATTTATTTAAGTAATTAAAACTTGATATTAACTTTTATAAAAATTTGGTTATTCTGAAACTAAATTAGAATTTAATTTTAATAAATATATAGTTAAAAGGTGAGAGGTAAGTCCTGGGACTTCAAACTGGTTCCAAATAAAAAGAAATTTATTTCTTTTTGTGAACTCAACGACCGAACCAAATCCGGTCGTAACACCTACTTCAAAATCTATGTTTTTTTATCTGGAAAATCCACGTGGATGAGTTCCATGGATATTGGCGTGGATCATCCACGCAGATATCCATGGAAATCATCCACGTGAATTTTTAAAATAAAATAACGTGGATTTTGTAGTAGATAAATTTGTTTTTGATATATTAATGAAAGATTGAAAATATCTTTCATTGTTATCAACAAATTCACCTCTTCCAAAATCTACGTTATTTTATCTAGAAATTCACGTTGAATCCATGTTCATCCACACGTATATCCATGTGGAATCCATGTTCATTCACATGGATATTTTCAATAAGGTTTTCAGTGTATTTTTTCGAAATCAATTTCTTTAAAAAAAAAATGTTTCAGTGTATTTTTCTTAAATACTGATTAAATACTTACAAGGAGAGTGTTTAACTTACTGGTCACTGATTTTGCTCAAATTTTGGGAATGTTTTCTGAATGCAAAAATATGAAAAAAGCCAAAATTTTAGAGGCCAACGCTCAATATTTCCCCAGTTACAGGCAATTGAAGAAAATCACTAAAAAAGTTACTAGATTTTACGCTTATAGTTCCTCAGCATTGTTAGCTAGAAGCTTAAACTCTTTTTTTTAAATGAAAGCTGGGATAAAATCCTTTCGAAATAGTAGTTAAAGCATATCGAAATATTATTTTTTCCCATAGTTATAGCGTAATAAAGATTGGACCCAGTTTCAGCTTTTATTATTAATTAATGTTTTAAACAGAAAATTCAGGTCTAATTTATATTACGCTCTAGCTTAGGGAAAAAATAATATTTTGAGATACTGTAGGTGCTGTTTCGAAAGGATTTGAGCTCAGCTTTCATTAAAAAAAGGTATAAGCTTCTAGCTCACAACGCTGATGAACTATAAGCGTTTGAAAATCTAGTAACTGTTTTAATGATCTTCAATTGTCTGTAACTAGGGAAACATTGAGCATTAGCCTCTAAAATTTTGGCTTTCTCCATATTTTTGAATCCAGAAAATATTCCCAAAATTTAAGAAGAATCGGTGACTTGAAAGTGAAACACTCTCCTTGTTAGTCGATCTTTACGAAAATAATATGGGACCACTAGAGGATAATTATCTGTCATTTAAAGAAAAAAAATTGATTTTAATCGGTCCAATAGTCTTAATAAAATCGCTATACAAACATTTTTTTTTACATCTTTTTTACTGATTCTACTTTAAATACTAATAAAATACTTAATCGATTTTTACAAAAGCGATATGGGTTCACCTGTAGCGGATTATACTTTTCATAAAAAAAAAATTATTTTAATCGGTCCAGTATTCTCGACATAATTGCTGGAGAAACAAAAATAATACAGGTTGAATTGAGAACATCCTTCTTTTCGAAGTCAGTTAAAAAGGTAAAAAATATCCCTGATAGAAATCTTAACCAGATTATGTCAAATAATTAGCTAATTAAGGTTGATTTGGCTAATTTTTAGTTTGGTTTCTAGCTAGGAAGTGTGTTAAAACGACATCTTTTTGAACCTATATCCAGTTAGAAACTGCTTGTTCTATTTTATTTATTTTATTTGAATTCTTCATAAATCGTTGCAAAATTTTCTAAATTTTCTAGACGTTTTTTTTGCACGATATTGTTTACGTCCGTTGTTCATTATAAAATTTATTTGATTTTCGAAGTCACTAAGCTATGTAAGCGGTAGCAATGCTTATGTAAAAAGGAGGGTTAGAAAAACGATGTTACTTATACCAACGAATATACAGCTAACACAGAAGAAATGCTACCTCTTTATCTCTTTCTTTCTCTGTCTTGCTTTTTCCCACGAGCATGCTCTAACACATAAAATTTAATTTTATACCATGTCAATACATATACATAATTTAATATTGCAACTATTTAATTATTTCACACAATAATATTTTCTTTAATTGTTCTAGGTTAAGGGTGAGTATTTCAGTTGTTTATTTTAGATAGATACTAGCTTAATTCTTTTAGCTTACGAATATAGCTAAATGTTAGTGAGCCAACTGGATCCACTGGTTAATTTTCTATCAGGGTATAAAGAGGCAATATTTCAAATGTAACAATTCGTAAATAAATCATGTTTTTCGCCATTTTTGAAGTATCAGGCCTGAGTTTAAGCTTGAAAAAAATCAAATTTATATGAAATGATAATTTTTTTTTTTATAATATTGAGTGATAAAACTTTCTTTTATATATATATATATATATATATATATATATATATATATATATATATATATATATTAAATGAAAGACTTTAATCCATGAAAAATTTAAAAAATACCTCATTTGATGCTTACAATTCTTTTGATTAATCAAAGACTTGCTTTTGCTTATTTTGGTTATAGACTTTCTCAGTTAATTTTAACTAATTGACCTCAAAATTCTCAGAGATCTTCAATTTTCATATCTTAACAAAATAAAAGTACTGGAATTAATAAGTTTGAAAGAATATTGAACTGAATTATCTCCATAAAATTGACAAAAATATTTATTTTCTCCAATATTTTCAACTTTTTCTCAGCCAAGCTTTTAAATTCTTTTTCTAAAATTAAAACCATTATTGTGTGGAAATATACAAATTGAAGATCTCTGGAAATTTTGAAGTCAATTTGTTGAAAATCGGCTGAGAAAGCCTGCGTCAAGTACCAAAATCAAGTGTTTGTAAAGAAGAGGATTTCGGGCATCGGATAAGGTTTTTTAAAATTATTCAAGGAGCAAAGTCTTGTATAAAATATATATCTAAAGTAAAAAGAAGTCTTATCACTTGATATTATAAGAAAAAAAATCATCATTTCATTGAAATTTGATATTTTTTTATGCTCAAACTCGGATGCCTGTTACCTTGAGAACATAGATCCCTGATTTATACTGTTTCTGGATAAAAGTTGAGAATAAAAATGTTTTTCTTATATAGTTATAAGTGACAATTTTCAAAAAGGATGGTATAAATCTTTTGAAAAAAAATATTGGTGTGAACAGTTTTTAAAAATAAGGCATATTTAAGTTGAAACAACTGTACCTAATACGGGCACCTTAAATGCGAATCATTGCTGTGGCTCACTTAATCAATATTTGTAGATGTCTCATTTCAAAACCAAAAGAAAGAACTTCAGAATGAGATGTCATGAGTTTTGTGGCGTTTTGGGACTTCAACCAAAACCCAGCGCAGTAAAATGGAGACGGAAGTATAAGGTTGTTGAGGTTATATAAATAAGTACACGAGAGATATGGTTGTATTAGCTAAGACCAGGGATACAGTCGATAATCGAGTGAGAGAGTGAACGCTCGCACGCTAGCACGTTGACTCGTCTCAAGTAGTAGGGCGCCTATACGATATGTGGTTGATTACTTATCCTTGTTTATACGTATACATCCCCACAATACTCCCCCCTTTTCTTTTCTTGGCATCTAATTGCACTATAATTATTATGATAATCGACTCTGGTTATTTACATCCTGCATTCTTGTACTTGCATACACTAATTCATTCCGTGCGTGACTGAATTTACAGAATTAATCTTTTATCTGACTTTTTACGTTTTTACATATTACATTGTTAATACAAATTTAATATATTGTTACTTTACATTTTTACACATAGCTAAATACAACTATTTAAGATTTTGCATAATGGATTTATATTTTACAATTGCAATATTTTTGATACACACTACAAATGCTACTTATTTATCACGCTTGATTAATATTTATTGTTGCACTTTGTGCTTAATTGCACTTATTCATACTTGCACCTTTACTGTGCTTAATTGCACTTATAGGTGTACAATTCTAAATGCTCACTTGCACTTATACGTACATTTTTTACTGTATTAAATCGTACTTATTCACTCATATGCATCTCTTTGTGCTTAATTGCACTCATACACACACTAATGCGTTTATGCATTTATCTGAGTTCAACTATGAATACATCTTACATGTTTAATTCATTTACATACATGTTTTAATACATTTTTAAATACAATTAATGTGAACTAAATGAATTTTACACTTTTCTCAATAATTTTTACATAAAATCTCTATACATTTTATATGCGTTTAATACACTCAGTCTTTACAATAAATTATTTACACACTGTGCAAACATATTTCATTTGCGCTAAGTGCGATGAATACTCATTATCATACCATTGTTTATTATTGCCAATCATAAAAAAAAACTATATAACATATATTTGTACGTCATACATTAATGACTTTAGTCACACTCATACTTAAACACTCACACGCATACACAGTATCACTACACTGAGTTTATTGTCTCTTGACTTTGTTCTGTGTAAAAGTCTTTCTTTTTTTTTTTTTTTGAAGATTGTGGATGGAGACTTCTTTGACTAGTTGATCGTTGACAAATGGCAAATCGATACTAGCTATCAAGGCGTTTTCACAATCAATAAAATATTTTCGAAATTGCTCCTCGAATTTCTCGAAAGCAATTTCTGCTAGCCTTAATTCATGTCTATGTGCCATGTTTTCAATTGCATGATACGACAGGAGAGGTCGTCCTTGATCTTTGCGACTTCTTGCATCGTTGCAGAACACTAAAACGCTAAAACTAAGAAAGGAGAACACTAATGTTTTTTAGAAATTGGATCACAATAGGTGTTCCTCGGAAAAGAAACTCAGTTCAATAGAAACACACCAAAGCTACCTGGATGATAAAAAGAGAATGAAATACATTAATACACATAAGAAATAACATACGTATGGGGAAAATCACGTCAACTCTCCTAGCGCCGCTCACGAGTGCTTAATCCTGTTGTTTAAACTCGCGTTCGCGGTATCAAAATATATATAAAAAAATACTCAATACACTGTTTCGATGTATTTTTTCCTCAGCTTTCCAATGGTGTGGTCAGATTTTCTGAAATTTTCCATTTTTCTATTAAAAAAATACAAAATGTGTTATATCTCGAAAAGTCTATTTTTTATAATATTTTTTAAAAATATTTTTAATGAGAAGCTGAGGTTTTTTTACTTATAAAAAGTTATTTTGCACAAAGTGCCCGATTATATTCCAGTAAGTAATAGAACGCCCAAGAGTAGAAGTACCGTACGCAGCGCAGCAAGTCGTGTGACTTCGCGCTCGACAGCAGCCGCTGGATTCGGTCCTCCTGTTAACATTTTGCTATCTTATAATTTTTTAAAAATCTGTTAGTCTAATCAAGTTATTTTTTTGTTACTTTGGCTGTTGAAAAAAAATAAATGTTTAAATTCCTTATCTTCGTGGCTTTCTTTGTCTTAGTTGCGTATTTGGATACATTATTTTCTGTTTTTTTAGTGACTTTCTTTGAAAAGATTTAATATGTAGAACTTGAAAACGTTTTCTTTTGTTTTAAAGTGTTTTGATTCAACGGAATAAAAGCATGGTACTGTAAAGTTCTTGGTATAGTTTTAGTATTATCTAATCTTGGTTTGAGTTCTAAAACCGATTTTTCATAATCAGCTTTACTGCTATGAAAAACTTTGGTTTCTTGGCAATAATTTTTAGTCCATTTGTAAAGACTTTCTGTTAAAATTCTATTTTTGGATAAAAGTTGTAGACTAGCACGTTTTGCACCTATTTTTAAGTTCGCACCGATATCATTACATGCACCTTTACCGTGCGCGGTGGCCTAAAAGTGCCATTTTTTAAGAAACAGAAGATTTTGCATATTTTTCTTATTTTTAAAATGCTGACCTGCTCCATTCGTTAGATAATAGATTTATCAACTGTAAAATTAAATTTCAGATAAAGTATGACAATTTTTTTATATTCATGAACCACAACAGTATCATGGTTTACAATGAAGGCCGAGGTACAGGAAGCGTTAGGTAGGATCCTGGGTTCTAAGCAAAGAGCTCGGAAGGTCATCATGCTTGGACCCAGTCGATTTGGATCTGAAATGGCTGTTATTGTCCTTGAAGGAAGAACCATGGTGATAAGATGTCATCGATGCCTAGGCTTTGGTCACAGGCAAGATCAGTGCGTCGGTCTAGACAGGTCCACGCACTGCTACAAGTGCGGAGACGCAAGCCACACAAGGGCGGCATGTCATAACGCTGTTTTTTATGCTTTCAGGATGGATGTGATAACGAAGTTTCCAAAGACGTGGCTGGTAGCGGAGTGTGCAGGGTCTTCAGGCGAGCACTGGAAGAAGAGAAGAAGAGAAACAATGAAACTACGATCTATTGCATCTTCTTGCAATCGTCCCGTGGTCAGAAGGACAGGGGGTTAGACGGTCCCCTGGGACTCTGATGCCCTGGATGTGGAACAGAAGGTCCTTTCCACAGTCAAGGCTGATGTGCACTCAGGAACCCGTCACATTGGTGGCAGGATCCCCTCCTGCATGGCAATAACGCTTTGCGCAATCGCACGGTGGACGTAGATCCTGTCGCAGAAGGTCTGGTTTAGGCAAATTTCCCGTTTTCTACCACCATAAAAAAAAACAGTATCATGGTTTAGATTATACGAAATGACAGCAATACTTACATGTTCGAGATCATTATTTTCTTTGTAATAAACTACATCTGTAAAAATAGTTGCCTGATTATTATTCTAATGGAAAGATTGGGAAGAATTCTATACTACAAATGCATAGTTTTCCGCAAAATCGAAAGTGACAATAAACTTCACTTCATAAAGATTTTCTTTTAGGTTATTCACATGCTGTGACTGTTTTTTAGCAAAAAAAAATCATGGGTCTTCAATTTCACTAAATTTCCGCCCAGCGTGTTGAGAAAGTCATAAACGAACTCACACTTTGAAGCGCTCATACACCGATCTGATTGAAACCACGATTCAAATTTAATTTCAAAAATATTATTTTTATCAAAACATTCAAGCGAATTTTCTCGTAATATAGACGGATTAGAGCAATTTAGACAGTTATCTAAGAAACACTCATCACATGCATTTTTACAGACGATTGCCTGAATAAAATTATGATAATTTGTAAAAGATACTTCACTATTTTTCGTTACACACTCTAGCTCAGCAGCTTTTAGCATGAGCTTAACGTTTTCATGATGTACACATACACATACATTGTGTGTACCTCTGCTCCCAGCTGATACACAATGTACTAGTCTCAATTGTATGAATTTTGCCAACCCAATTTTAACGTCTTTGTGTTCTTTTTTCAAATAAATAATAAATTTTGTTCAAATTGCCAAGAAGTAATCTTTTCTGAACGTTTCTTGTTTACCATTGTCCTGCAATTTAAGGATCTGCAATCTTTTAGGCCTAGCATAATTCGACTCATGTCATCCTTTTCATAAAAACTTTTAACTAAATTCGCAATCTCCACCGAAAGTACTTTGCCACGTTTTTTTTTATAGGAATTTAGAAAATCCTACCGAGCTTCCCATTCAGTGCAACCAAACTCTCTGATCGAGTCATTACGAGGCCAAAAATCGGGAGCAAGAGTAAGTAGTTTAATTCTATCTTGCTTCGATATTAGAAAATTTTCTTTCAATTTGTTCGAAAACTATCACGCCAGCTTTATGATATTTATTACAACAATTTACATTAACTTTCTTTGTATCCCAAACAGGTAAATCTGTTTAACATTTGTAATTTTACCTTGGAAATGTACCAAATGTTTTCGCTTCTTCGGGTACAAACGAAAATATACTTCTAAACGTTGAAGGAAAGATCTTTCATTTTATTTCATAGGTTAAATTCATTGTAGGTGCTACAATAAATCAGAGAAAATTGTAACCAATAGATTGATAATTTAATCATAAAAAATTAAAACAACAGGATTAAGCGCTCATGCACCGCGCTAGGAAAGTTGACGTGATTCCTCCCATATACATATTCAGACATATTAATACATATTAAATAAATATTAAAAACATATACATAATAAATCAACACTATACTATTAGTGTTACATTCTTGCTCAACATTACTCATTCTTAACCTTTTTACGATACTTACAACTATTTACAAAAGCAGGCGGAGCATGGTTCCCTACCTTAACGCCATCATCGAACCTAACTATTCTTTTTGTCACAGTCTCTTTATCTCTATTGTAGTCCTTTTTAAGGATGCTGACTACTTGGACACTGTCAGTTCTTTTTCTTCTTCTTAAAATGTTAGGTATAAATTTATCTTTTTTTGGCCTTTGAGAAACCGTACTTGTATTTTCACTGCTCCTGCCTTCGTAGCTTTTTTCAATATGCTCTTTACAATGACAGTGTCTGGTTGACTTACTATTATCGGTTCATCTAAGTGATAATCTTGCTGGTCTATGCCGGCCGGAGTGGCTTCGTCTGCTGGGTCGTCCAGAACTTCATCCAACCGCTCTTCGATGGCGAAGTTTAACGGGGTGTTATTTTTGTGTGATGGCGGCGTAGGCAGCTGCTCTTCATCCAGCACATCCCCCTGCACTGGCGGTTCTACTGGTGTCAGCTGTTCCTCACTTCTTAAAAAGAAGACTGGTCTAAACCTATGAGTCGACACAACCACATTTCTGTCATTTTTCTCTATTGTGTAATTTCTGCCACCATCGTGTCTCGATATGACCTTATAAGGTTCCGTGTACGCATGCGTGAGTGGTAGTTTAACCTCTTTTATCCTTTTAAATACGTAGGTGCAGTGGCTCAGCTCTTTAAACACAAATAGTCTAAACGCACAATTGTGTGTGTCAGATACTGGCCTAATTCGCCTTATATACTCTTTGAATTTCACAAGGAATTCGCCAGAATTATGCGCACTGATCTCACGGAATTCACAGAGGTCGCCTGGTACTGTCAATGTTGGTTGGTCGTGCCATATGAAAATTCAACTAGGTTCGCCCCCGTATCTAACCTTAGGCGTGTGCGCGGGCCAAGCATTACCATAGGCAAACTCTAGTCCACTCGGCAGTCTCTGTGTAGTACATGATTGCGGCTTTAAGATCACGGTGCCATCTCTCGACAATACCGTTTGCGGCTGGGTGGTATAATGTCGTCCTAACCTTTTAACACTCAATTTGACAGTCTCCATCCCTCTGTTTGAAATACATGATTAAGAAGGATGAATTTATATCATATTTTTTCATTAATTTAAAGGGAATTCGGTAAAACTAATTTTTAATTTATCATGATGATATGATTTGTATTTAAACAATTTTTATGCATATTGTAATATTAATTAATTCTTTTTTTTCAAGTATATATAAACTAAATTCTGAACAGAACTGCAATATAAAAATTTATAAATTCAGGCTTTTTTTGACTTTCATATAATATATGAAAATTTAACTGAGCGACATTAGGGGCGAGGTAAATTAAGCTTGTAAAATATTAAAATGAAGTTTCTTTTATCAGTTAATCCAGTAATCTACCATATTTAATATTAATAATTTTACTCTAATTAAATTTTAATTAGAATAGAAATTTTAATACTTCTATTAATAATTAACTTTAGAAACATTTATATCATTTAAGTGTAAACAAATACAAAAATATATTGTTAAAAGATTGATTTTAATAACAATAAAGACCATTCCTTGCCATCACATCATTGCATATTGGTGCACGGTGTGACATATAAATGATTCCTAATAGCATAGATCAGTAACTATAAGATATATTCAAATAAATATATAAGTACACTATTATTACAAATAAATAAATATATAATTAAATTTATTTTTTTATTGAAAATTTATGTATTTTTTTTATTAAGGATAAAATAGAGATAAGATCAAAAATATATTACATTGCAAGGGATGAATATTATAAATTAAAATATGCAAGTCATTTAAGCATCACTTAATTGTTTATTAAAAAAATTATTTAATGTTTAAATATAAATTAAATATTTATTCTGATTGAAATCTATATGATTACCCTGAACTGATAATATTTTTTTTTTATATACATGAACTGATATTATTTTTTTCCGTTTTAATGAAAATATTAGTCTAGACCTAATTAAGAGTTATGATTTAAGTTATTACGTTATTAACTAATTGTTTATTATTATTAAAATTATTCTATATTTGAATTTAAGTTGAATTTTTATTCTAATTAACAAGGTAGCATTTGTTTAAAAAAATAATAGCTAAGTTCTAATTAATAGTTTCATGTAATGCATATTCTTTTTCATACAAGAAATTTGTCTCATCTTTTTTTCCCTTTTTTTCATATATATAGATAAAAGGTAAATAGTTCATTAATTGTTTTTTATTAAAAAATTTTTGAATGTTTCAATATAAATTGAATTTTCATTCTAATAAAATTCTATGTTTCAGGTAGAGAAAAAAAACACAACTTTTTTCTCATTGATTCTATCAATATTAACGAACTTTATTAACAACGGCCAAAAGATGCCAACGTTTCGATCAAACTTGTGATCCTCTTCAGGGCAACTAAGTAACAAAAAGCAATAGAAAATTACAAAATAACATAAAAGACGCAAAAAAAACCATGCAAACCGCCAACAAAATTACCCCCTCCGACCACATATAATAATAAAATGAGACAATTCAAATTACAGAGTTTAAATTGTTAATTATTCTTTTATAATTGTTTTTCAAATTTTGTGTATCGCACATACGATTGATTGCATTTTCCTTATAATTATGGATTTGTAACATTTCACTAATGAGTCTCTTTTTTCATTTTTTGTTGATCTACAATTTTAATTTTTTCAAAGTGGATCTCATGGTTACATTTCAACGCATGCGTTGCAAGTACCGATCTTTCATCTGACAATCTAACAGCGCTCTTATGTTCATAAATTCAAATATAGAATAATTTTAATAATAATAAACAATTAGTTAATAACGTAATAACAAATCATAACTTTTAATTAGGTCTAGACTAATATTTTGATTAAAATGGAAAAAGATAATATCAGTTCATGTATATGAAAAAAAAAATATTATCAGTTCAGGGTAATCATATAGATTTCAATTAGAATAAATATTTAATTTATATTTAAACATTAAATAATTTTTTTAATAAACAATTAAGTAATGCTTAAATGACTTGCATATTTTAATTTATAATATTCATCCCTTGCAATGTAATATATTTTTGATCTTATCTCTATTTTATCCTTAACGACAGACCGGAGTAGAACCTGATACCGACCGAGTAACAATTGAGTTGTTTGTTATTTACTCAAGTGTTAATCGGTGTATCTTCAAAATAAAGGTTGATCGCAATAGATATTATTATTATGAATATCTATGCACAAGAAAAAAAAAATCTACCGATTTGTTTTTGAGAAAAATAAGGAACGCCGAAGTAAAAGATTATGTTTATAATATTTTCGCGTTCCTTACTTTTCTCAAAAACAAAGCGATAGATTTTTTTTTCTTGTGCATAAATATTTGTAATAATAATATCTATTGCGCTTCACCTTCAATTTGCAGATACACCGATTAATACTTGAGTAAATAACAAAAATGCCAATTAGACAAGGATAGCGAATCCGGCCTGCTCTTAATAAAAAAAAATACATAAATTTTCAATAAAAAAATAAATATAATTATATATTTATTTATTTGTAATAATAGTGTACTTATATATTTATTTGAATATATCTTATAGTTACTGATCTATGCTATTAGGAATCATTTATATGTCACACCGTGCACCAATATGCAATGATGTGATGGCAAGGAATGGTCTTTATTGTTATTAAAATCAATCTTTTAACAATATATTTTTGTATTTGTTTACACCTAAATGATATAAATGTTTCTAAAGTTAATTATTAATAGAAGTATTAAAATTTCTATTCCAATTAAAATTTAATTAGAGTAAAATTATTAATATTAAATATGGTAGATTACTGGATTAACTGATAAAAGAAACTTCATTTTAATATTTTACAAGCTTAATTTACCTCGCCCCTAATGTCGCTCAGTTAAATTTTTATATATTATATGAATATGTATAAATTAGCCAATTTGAAAGTCAAAAAAAGCCTGAATTTATAAATTTTTATACTGCAGTTCTGTTCAGAATTTAAAAATGGAATGGGATCCAGTTTCAAATGAATACATTGTTGTAGAAAACTTACAACATCAAGAAGAATTTGATGATTTAAATAACCAAATAAACGGATTTGAACGGTTTCAAGAGCAGTACGAAGAATATATGGAAAATTTGAATGAAAATACAGATTTATCTAGATTAAATAATGCAATTAATAACTATATCGGTATTGAAAATGAAAAACTTCATTTTGAAAATTGGAACAACGTAACATATAAATATATGACAAGTAAAATTATTCAATGTAAGTTGGAAATACGTGATTCAATAATGAAATATTGTATCACAACTCATAATACAATATATTATAAATATTTATTACGTATTGCTAATATAATTTTTTTTATATTATAAAATATAATATAAAATATATTTAAGTAATAAATCAATAAAAATAATAAATATATCTTTTATAATAACAGAAAATTAATCAAATATATTAAAACAGTAATTTAACATATATTTCATACATCAAAAAGACTTAATTGCATTAAGATATATTTAAAAAAAAATAAATAAAATTTAATAAAATATTTACTTTACAATTTTATTTATGAAGTACATGGATTACTAATTAATTGAATTAATATTATTATAATTATGATAATGGCATTAAAAGTTAAAAAAAATCAAATAAAATCCTATTATAAATTATACATTTTTAATTGAATTTAAATATAATAAAATGTTTAAAGAATAAATAAAAAATTATTTTATAAAACAAAAAAAAATTAATAAAATTCATATTATGTATTATATTATATTGATTTTTTTAATTAATAAATAATATTAAAAATTATTTATTATTAAATAAATAATTGATAATTTGAAAAAAAAAACCATGAAAATACATTATATTAATTTTGTAAAAATTATTTTAATATATCTTTTTTAATACTAGCAAAAAAGTCAAGGATATTAAAAAACAATAGAGATATATATGTTATACATCCAAAAGACTCAAAAATAAAATTAAGATATATTAAAAATAAAATAAAAATAATTAATAAATAAGAAAAAATTATATTATTTAATTTTATCGTTTTATTTATGAAATATATTAATTAATAATATTATGATTATCATAATGATATTGAAATTTATTGTAAAATATATACTTTGAATAAAACTAATATTTAAAAAAAAAGGAAATATATTAATTTCGAGTATATAAATTAAAGATACTAAATATTATAAAAAAAATAATAATTAATATTTAAATATAAGAAATAATTGGAAAATTTTTAATAATAATAATATTAAAAAACATAGAATTCAATCAGGTATTAAACTTTAAATTTAGAATAATTATAATAAAAAAAATTTGTTCTAAATTATTGTAAGACATGTTACAATAATATTTAATTGAAAAGTATCAAGTTATAATAATTATTCTAATAAACATTGTAACGGGGAATATATTTAAATAAACAAATCAAATATATTTGTGGGTCTCGTATGTACTTACTTCAAGTACATGCGCACTTACCGTTAAATAACCGATTTTCGATTTATAAACGATCAGCCTCTTACACTGCCACTGATCAACTATGAATATCTTTTTTATACAATGGAAATCAGTTAAGCAATATTTAATACTATTGCAGAACTTTTCTTGGAAGTTCTGCCTCCCGGACGTCTGGTACGACGAAACCCATGGCGTGTACCTTAAGACTCTTTTAAATATCGTAGATCAAAAGAAAGCAAGTGTATTAAGTTTAACACATACAGACAAAACACGATTTCAATCAGTGAGAAATAATGTTAGGTAATAATCCAAAATAACTTCAATTTTACTTTCATTTATTTAGAACAATAAACAAATTCAATACAATGAAATGAGATTATCATAATCTTTACTAGTAGCAAAATTTAATCAATTTCATAAAAAGAATAAAAGTTAATTTAACCTAACCTATTCTATCTGACGCGGCGCACACGACGGTCTCGATATTTTTACATATATCGCATACACGCATTCAATAACAAAATGCAATACGATAGTCTGCAGACTTACATTTTTCTATCGGTCGTTGAACACGAAGATTTTCCGACGATCCTCTCTAACACAGACGAATCAATGATTCAACAAAAGCGGCACCGAAGATATGCGGTGCAGCTCAAGGCTATAGTAGCTCTCGTTACAAGGACGCTCCGATCTCTCTGCAAGACTCAGGCAAACCCACTTGGTTCTTGTACACGACACGACGATTATATTAGCAAGAAGATCTGCTTTTCAATGTCTCTCAACAAGCCAATATTCGAAGCAGAGTCACACGAATTAATTACATCAGCCAAAATACTTCTATCTAAAGAACGGAAAACTATCCAAAGCACGAGCTCGCACAACGCACAATATGGCTGCTAAATCCTTTCTGCCTCTCTACACCGCCCGTTCGCTTCTCTCTCTTGCCTAAGCCTACCCGTCATGCCCTGCGCGTGCCTCTCTCTACAGTACTATATCCAAGTCGCTGAGACAGACTCTCTCCGTCTCACTCTTACACTTGCATATCAAGCATACGTTGAGCCGTCCGATTGATAACGAGGATAGAGCTATATCATAGCATACAAATAATTTACTATCCTCGTTACAACATACTTAAACAAGGATTTAAAAGAGATAAATATTAATTGGAAAATTGTTATATAACAATAATATAATAACAAATTGTACAAATCATAAAATGACTTTTAAAACTTTGTTTAAATATGTAATACTGATGGTGGAGGATGGATTGTAAATAGAGTCTATGGTATAAGGAGGAAGGAATATAGACTCTCATGGTTGTGTAGGGCTATAGGCGAAGGTAACCATGGTTTTATTTTGAATAATTATATAAAAAAAGGAATAATTTTAATTAATTTTAACATGTCTTAAAATAACTTGAATTATTATAGTTGATTTTATATAATTATTTAAAATAAAACAAAAAAAACCAACGCGCTGTAATACCATACATTTTGTATTATTTAATTTATATTATAAATTATTAATTGTAAGGTATTATTGACAGTACCTCTTCGGGTGGTGTGGAAATCTGCCTGAGCAAATATATAATTAATATTAATTTTTTTAATAATTTTTATCAGTAAAAATTTTATTACTGACTGACATTTTCATTAATGTAAATATGCACGGGGGTCGGCGAGCAGCGCGAGCAGGGGGGGAACCCCCCTAGTATATATATATATATAGATATATACAGACACTGCCGCTCAAAAATTTAAGCTCACTTAATAAAAAATATTTAAATTTTTAAAGTTGTATATTTTAGGAACTATATGTCATAAAAGACTTTTATACATCCCATTTGAAAGCTCTTGTGATGCCCTTTCAAAATATTATGTACACATTTTTTTTACGATACGTAAACTTTTTTCTGCACATACTTAAAATCTTGAAATTCTTGAGTTTCCTTTTTGGACGGAGAATCACAGTAGAATACTTTTAACTTGAAAAATCAAATTTTATTTTTCTTGAACAAAAAAAATTTTTTTTTTATAAATAATTTATGTACGTTTGCATGGAAAAATGTATTTAAAAAAAAATTAAAACTTTTTATTCCGCATTAAAAGTATTCTAACTTGATTCTGCATCCAAAAAAAAGCAATTTTTTTTCCTTTGTCATTTTTTCATAGAATGCATAATATTAAAAACATAATACATTTTCGAAAAATGGCATTTTTTCACAAAAACAGCTATAACGTAATGAAAAGTCATTTTTAAATAACGTTTTACGTCTCATTTTAAATTTTTTGCGATTTTCTTTCGAATCGCTTTGGGTTTATTAAGATACATTGATTTTTAGAGCTTGTAGAAGCAGTTGAAGTTGCACCAAAAATTTTTTTAAATGTCAAGATTTTAAGTATGTGTAGAAAAAAGTTTACGTATCGTAAAAAAAATGTGTACATAACATTTTGAAAGAGTATCACAAGAGCTTTCAAATGAGATGTTTAAAGCCTTTTATGACATAAAGTTCCTGAAATATACAACTTTAAAAATTTAAATATTTTTTGTTAGGTGAGCTTAAATTTTTGAGCGGCAATGTATATGCAAATTTTTTCCCTATATTCACATGGAGCAGAGTAGAAGTTCTATGACGTTGATAAGCAATATTATAATTAAAAAATTATATTGACAATCGAAATATTTGGTTATAATAATAAAATATATTTTATTTTTACAAGAAAAGAATCTCATTAGAATAACATTGAGTGATTGTTTCGAACTTTTTTAACATTTTTGTGGATAATTTAAAATTCGCGGGTACATTAGTAGGCTATTTTAACAGTTTTTCAGGTAAATTCCATTCCATGTGAATATAGGGAAAAAATTTTATGGAAAACAATGCAATGGGATGTATGTTCTGTAACGTACCGTCGCATATCTTCCGCTCCATCTGATCTCACCCTAAGTCTCCCATCTAAAGAAAGCATTATCCCTTCATTTAACGGCAACAATGCTAGGTCGTCAAAAGTACACCTATATGTATATATATATTTATATATATATATATATTTTAACTTGGACAAACAACTAATATTGCAAAAATGTTATAAAATATGGATAACAAATTATTAATATGTGATGGAACATACTTACGTCATCAAAAAAGCAGCAATAATGCTTATCAATGTAAGTTATATTCTGGTCAAAAAAAGGCTTCACTCTGTAAACCATTCACAATATGTACAACAAATGGTTTTATCGTCAATTGTGCAGGACCTTTTACAGCGAATTGCAATGATGCAAAGATTTTGGAGAATTTGTTAAAAAGTTCCGATGAATTGAACAAATATCTAGAAAAACACGATATTTTCATTCTTGATAGAGGTTTTAGAGATATGATAGACTACTTGAATAAGCAAGAATTCACAACTTGATGCCTGCTTTAAAAGGTTAACGATTGCAACTTACCACTGAAAAATCAAACTTATCTTGACAAGTTACAAAACTTAGGTGGGTCGTCGAAGCGATTCATGGAATTATAGGACAAAAATATAAGCTTCTACATCACCAATTTCATAATGGTCTTTTAACAATAGCTGAATTATTTTGTAAGATTGCTTGCTTTTTACAAAATTTATTTGTGATGCAGGAAATGTAGAAAAAATCATAAGTAGGATTAATCTCACAAATAATGTACAAAATACCGTAGCTATTGAAGTTGATGAAAAAAAACTGGAACAGAAAAACTGTATCATTTCAACATTTGACATCGAACGATCTATCGGATTTCCCTTAAATGACTTTGAAAGATTTAAAAGTATTTGTTACAGGTTCGAATCAATTATCTTAATTGGTGTCATATTTAGCAGAAATAATTGGAGATGATAATTCATTAACTTAAAGTTACGCAAAAGAACAATAGAATATTTTGAGATTTGAAGTGCAATCCAGATATATCAACAGTAAAAAGTACAAATCTTACATAGGTTATTGTCCAAACACTATTGGTATCAACGGAATTCAATGGTACTGTTGTAGCTGTACAAATGGGAATAGAACTGTTGATTGCTGCTCGCATGCTGCATGCAACAAGAATATCATCCATGAACGCGAATGCAAAGTCTAAATCTCTCAGGGCGAGATTAACGTACCTCTGAAAGGTTTGAGCGGCGTTTTTTGAACCCGATCGTCATCACAAGATACTCAAAAAGGCCAAAGAAATATAGTTATTTTGGCCGTCTCATAGGTTACGCTTTTGTACAGATTAGTAATCAAAGCGTAAAATTTCTCGCTATCGTTAATCAGCCTGAACAAGCTAATCTGGCTCTTAAAACTGTTAAACCACGTATCCGGGTCGTGTTGCCTGAACGGTAAGTTAATAGTTTTGATACCGTGCTGGTAACTGCTGACATCTACGCCCGGTGTAGGTGTAGAAACTCCTTGATTGGTCTCGACAGCGTCAACGCGCCTATGGTTATCCATTGTCGGAATGAGGCCTGCTGATAGTATGTCACTGACCGCGTTGGTGTTACCGATCGTAGCTATTGGGTTACCCTCGGTAGGGTTTAGTGGGATTGGGAACGCCTACGTTTGCCTTTAAGGCGTCGATCTTATAACGCATTTTTTCTAATAATTTGTCGTGTTTTTCTGATTTTGCAAGCAAGGTTTACAATCTTCTGTATATTATCTCGCAGTACATCCTATCTTAAGCTTTTAAAAATTACTCGTAATTATTTTCTATTTGCGAATTTAGCCGCATTTTTTGCGCGTCTCCCCCCACTGCGCCAAGCGTAGTACTTTGCACTTTTTGCAAGCCTACTCTTCTACTATCGACCTGCTCTTTAAATTTATCATGAGAATTTGGTAATGAATGATGCTCAAAATTATCGTCTATTACCTGATTTATCTTATCAACTTCAGTGATATTAAACGCGATTCCATTGTTAATTTTCATATTAACTAGGGGGCATGTCCCCTGCGCGCAAGCGCGCCAACCCCCATCTTGCTTTTATAATTTAAAAAAAATATCCAAGAATTTGCAATTTTGAAAGAAATATGTAGAAATATAATTGTAATAATCTTACTATGATTCAGATAAGTAGATACAGGCAGACAGTGAATAAGTACACTTGATTCAATAATTCAATTATAGAGATTTTATTTGATACTTTTATAATGAACTGAATATAATGATAGTTTTATATTCGACAGTTTTATAATGAACTAAAATGGAAGACAGTAATAGATATTTGAAACATTTATGGATTAAGAATAAAAAATTTGGAAAACTTTAATGTCGGTGTTGTTTTACAAAATTAAATAAAAATTTAATTTAATTTATAAAGACTATATTTAAGTGTTAGATATTGATTTTGACTTAACAAAATTTAAATCTTATCATTTGATTATTAAACTTCAATTTAGCTTTTTCAAAATGATATTTTCAACGCTATACTTTAAATAAAATCGTAAAATTGATAATTATTCATATGATTAAACTTCACGATTATTACAGGATAGTTAGCTAATTGTAAAAATATATTGTAACCTATTTTTCATCTATTATAAATCTTAAACTTATATGTTATCATATATCGTTATATACAAAACTTAAAATTAGCTATTACCAAGTTGACTACAAGCTTGAAATCAGCTAATTTTCAGTTATTTTAAAGCTCAAATATAGCTTAATTTAGTTATTTCCTAGCTAATTACATGCTTAAATCCAGCTAAATTTAACGCTGTAATATAGTTATAAAGATGAGGGGCACATTTCTAACGATAACAGCGATAACAGCGGTGATATACTTTCAATAATATAGAGACGTATAATATAAATGGATCTAAAATGCAGCTAAAATTCAGTTAAAAACAAATCAATATTTACCTGAAATTGCCTAAAATTACTATAAATTTTAGATAACTGTTAGCTAAATTTCAGCTAATTTCCAACTAAATTTTGTATGAATTTAGCTAATATTAACATTAAATTTAGCTAACTTTTGATTTTATGTAACTAACTTTTGATTGAATGTGGCTAACTTTTGATTGAATGTAGCTAACTTTTGATTGAATGTAGCTAACTTTTGATGGAATGTAGCTAACTTTAATTTAATTTTATCTGACTTCAGCTAACTTTAAGCTAACTTTTAGCTACCTTTTAGCTAATTTTTAACTAACTTTTAGCGAAATTTCAGTTAGATTCTAGCTAAATTCTAGCTAACCAAGGACAAATCGAATTCTTACACACAGCGGCAACGACGACGGCGGAATCTGTTTATAATATAGACAGATATAGCTAGCTTTTAGCTAAATTACAGCTAAATATATCTAAATTTTAGCCAACTTTTAGCTGATTTTCAGCTATTTTTTAGCTAACTTCTAACTAACTTATACGTAACTTTTTGCTGACTTTTAGCTTGCTTTCAGCTAAATTATAGCTAAATTCATTAAAATTTTAGCTGACTTTTAGCTGATTTTAGCTGAATTGTAGCTGAATTTCAGCTGAATTTTAGCTGAATTTCAGCTGAATTTCAGCTAAATTTAGGAGCCAAAAATGAGCGGCGTATTTCAGACGGCGACAGCGGTGATATATTTTTAATAGTATAGAGAGATACTAATTTTCGTGAGCTCTACTAAACTCAGTTCTCGCTATTACGAGCAGCTCGGGAATAATTTCTCTCGCTATTACGAGCGTGAGAGGGGCCCCCACCACTCAAAAAATGCTATGCTTAGAATAATGAGCGAAACAATACCGAACAAATATGAACAATAACTATATCGATTGTACGTGTGTAACCGTTTAATTTTCATTGAGAAAAAAACGTTTATTCGATTTATTTATTTTTAGTCAAGATGTAAATCAAATTTCATGTGTGGAAAGAGCAACGCTGACAAAAGCTCGAGATATTGCTCTTGAAATTTTTTTCAAAAGCAATGAAAATAGCATCTAATATGGTTTTATAATTTTTGAATTAATTTTTTTTTTTTTTCGTAGTTAGTTTTTTATTGTGATTATGTTTTGTCTTTTCATGTTGATACGGTCAATTTACTAATAATCATCAAAAAACAAAATTTTTTTTTAAGCGCATTAATTTGATGTTATGTAATTAAAATGTACATAAAAAATATTATAAATAAAAATAAATAATTATAAACGTACATATATATTAATAAAAATATAGATATAGTAAATGATTGTATATTATTTAAATAGTACATTACACGAAATCATATATTATTTAAATAGTACATTAATGCGCGTCGATAGGGAGGGAACATCGACTCAAGTTGCGCGTATCTAAGGAGGGAGGTCGAATTTTCGAGCAGGACATGAAGAAAAATAGATTGAGTAGTGGGGGAAGAAGGGGAAGCATTTTGCTCGCTTTAGCGAGACAAAAATGCTCGTTATAGCGAAGCTCGTTATAGCGAGAATTGAGTGTAGTTAAATAAATAAATGAGAAGAAATGTGTTAATTAAGATGCGCAATGCTCTCTGTACGAAGTCTACCAAAAATACTCAATCGATCCAAAATCAAAACCAAATAATACTAACAAATAATTAAATAGGCAATTGCAACACGAACGGTTAAAAGAAACAAATAATCCAACAACACACGAATACATAATTTAACAATACACGAACAAATAATTGAGACACTAGTTTAATAAATAACGGTATAAACGTAAATTATATACATTATTAATAAATATATTACGTATAGAATTACCTACATTAGTGTAAATTTTTTACGATTCGTAAACAATTTGGACGCGAATCTGTATACAAATAAATAAATTACTTACGATACGAATTTATGTACAATATAGATAATAAATAACGATACACAAAATAAATAAATAATTTAAACAACGTATAAACTATTGCGTACTTATTATAATAAAATAATATCAGAATACAAATGATGTAAAATAAATTCTGTTTTCTTGTATAATACTCTCGCTTTGTTTATGAAATAATTTTAAGCCTAAACGCTTCTTGTTTACGTTACCCAACTAACTACAATGCTTTTCAAAACAAAAAAGATCACGTCCTAACGGCATTTAGTCTCCTAACCTTAAACGGTCACTTCAAATTTATTCAAATCTTCTAGAATTTTCAGCTATATAATTTTTCTTAGAAATTAAAATTTTCTTATTTCGCGAACTTTCTTTGTTCTTAAAATCTATTTCACGAACTTTCTCTCTCCTCGGTGTGCTTTGCATTAATTTCAGCACTTACACGAATTTTAGACTTTACGCTTTTGCTGCGTGCAACCATCTCTTACAATTTCACAATTTATTTTACTTACTTTATTTGTTATTTCTGTTAACACATTTAAAACATCCGAAAAAAATTAAAGGAAATTACTTCCGCTCATGCAGGCGTTATACACGCGCATGTGCGTTTCATTACTTTACTACTCAAATATTTTATTCAGCTGAGTAAATCACGATGGCTCGCACCTAGGAAAAGGCAGAAAGCCAATAGGCACGGAACTCCAGGACGTTCTTTACTGCGCAAGACAATATAAATACAATGATTAGCTGTTCTGATTGACTCGATTGCCTCGGAAGCTTGCACCTAGGAAAAGGCAAAAAAAACCAATAGACACGTAACCCCAAGACGCTCTTGCTGCACAAAAAGGTGTTTAGACAAAAAAAAACTATATATTTTATGTCTCTTCCAAGTATAAATATACCTATATATATTTAATATGTATGCACTTACGCGAAAAGAGAGAAAGAATTTTTCAAACTGACCGTTAAGGCAATTTTCGCTTAATTTTTATCTACTTAATATATTTTGCGAATATTCTCTCGTTTGTCATGCTTCATCCGCGCATAATGATTACATAGAACGTGCGCGCAGTACTTATAATCGCACTTGCTATAGGGAGCTGTGTATAAGTTTTTCTTATGATACACTGTACCCGACTTAATTGCACGTTTTAGTGTATCCTATAATTTTATATACTTTTAATGGTGCTGTATACTCCCTATTGAAAAAAAACACGTGCAAAATACACGTGTTTTTTACACGTGTTTTTACATGTAAAATTTGCGTGTTTTTTCAAGCATTTTTTTCACGTTCTTTTTTCACGTGTTTTTTTCACGTGTTTTTGTTGACGTGAAATGTTGTGAAAATTGAAAAAAAACACGTGTTTTTTGTATATTTTTTCATATTAAAAACTACGCATTTTTCATTAACGAACAATGAGAATGTTTTGTAAAGAGTATTTATAATACTTTATTTTGACCCTTTTGAAAAAAATACGTTCTATCTACACGTATTTTTTATAACTCTTCGAAGATCGAAGAGCTTCTAAGACCCAGAGTGTCTGGCTTCATATATCTTGTGTCTTCGAAATTTGTATAGGGGATGACAAAACTGAGAAAAACGCCACCTAGTGATTTAAAATCGCTATTGATGATCGATTATGTCTGTCTGACTCTAAGTCACTAGGTGGCGTTTTTCTCAGTTTTGTCATCCCCTATACAAATTTCGAAGACACAAGATATATGAAGCCAGACACTCCGGGTCTTAGAAGCTCTTCGATCTTCGAAGAGTTATAAAAAATACGTGTAGATACACAACGTATTTTTTTCAAAAAGGTCAAAATAAAGTATTATAAATACTCTTTACAAAACATTCTCATTGTTCGTTAATGAAAAATGCGTAGTTTTTAATATGAAAAAATATACAAAAAACACGTGTTTTTTTTTCAATTTTCACAATATTTCACGTCAACAAAAACACGTGAAAAAAACACGTGAAAAAAATGCTTGAAAAAACACGCAAATTTCACATGTAAAAAACACGTGTATTTTGCACGTGTAAATAACACGTGTAAAAAACACGTGTTTTTTTTCAATAGGGCTGTATGCGACTTAACATGCACCTAATAATCACAGAAAACTATTTCTGTTTGCAGTTTTTGCAGAAGAAAATATTGATGCTTTTCTCTTCACTGCAAAAGAGATTTTTTTACAAAATAAGCCCCAACTTATGACCTTAAATATTCCTGAATAAAGCACCGTGTTGCTGCTCGTCCTCTCTTCAACCTGTCGGTCGGCGGTGATGCTTCTTGATGAGAGAATTCCTCACGACGTGGCTTCGAAGTTCCTATAGAGAACGTGCCATTCAGAACTCGTTATCACCAATGTTTCGTTTCGAAACTACAACCGAAATCCAGTACAGTAGAGTAGAGACGGAAGTATAAGGTTGATGATGAGGTTCAGGATTGTGAATGTTTCCAGTTACCGAGTAAGCAACTGGTAAATGCTCGGACCATTTACCAGTTACTGGATGAGTAACTGGTAGATGGCTGGACCATTTACCAGTTACTGGGTGAGTAACTGGTAAATGGTCATACCAGTTGGTAGTTACTAGATGAGTAACTTGAAATGGTCGGATTAGTCGGTAGTTACTGGGTGAGTAACGGGAAATAGTTGGACCAGTTAGCAGTTACTGGGTAAGTAACTAAAAATAGTCGGACCATTTACCAGTTACTTGCTCTGTAACTGGGAACTGATCGGACCATTCACCAGTTACTTGCTCTGTAATTGGAAACTGGTCGGACCATTTACCAGTTACTAACCCAGTAACTGGTAAATGGTCTGACCAGTTCTCAGTCACAGAGCAAGTAACTGGTATATGGTCCGACTATTTTCGATTACCTACCCAGTAACTGCTAATCTTTATTTTATGTAGTATATTCAATTCGTGTAATTTTTAATTCGAAATCTTAACCTCAAAATTTTCAACTAAATTCAAAGTATCCTCTATAACATATGAAGACGATTCGGTGTATCTCCCGTAACATGTTTGCATGGCGCAGTCAGTAACGTTCACGTTTCTTATTCTAGCGATCAGCAGTTCGATCCCAACTAAGGTAAGATTTTTTTTCTGTGTTTTCTTTCAAATATTAATTAAATAAAGTTGATGAATAAAAAAAATAATTTAAAAATTTTTTAAATTTGTTTGGCATATAATAAATAAATTAATAATGATTCGGGATAAAAAAATTAAAGACTGAATATTTTTTTCTATATATTATCTGCTTAATCAAAACTAGCAAAAAATACCTCGCTTCTAACGTCGCTCAGTTAAATTTTCATATATTATATTATTATGTATAAATGAGCCAATTTTAAAATAAATTAGAATTGCTGCAACTTATGAATTTTGATATTCTAGTTTTGTACTAAATTAAATTTTTATATTTTTATAAAAAAGATTAATTAAAGTTACAATGTGCATAAAAATTGTTTGAATACAAATTATATCATGATGAATTAAGAATTTGTTCTACTAAATTGCATTAGAATCAATGAAAAAATAAAATAGAAATTCATTCTTTTTAATCACGTGTTTCAATCACGAACCATAAAATAATCGAAAACAGTATTTGACGTTTACTAGAACTAACAACTGCACGGAGAAAGGAAAGTATTGTTAAAATAGGTTCTAAATCAAGTACATCTATTTTATGTACTAAGGTACTTAAAGAAAGAGTGGCGATATAATTTCAAGTAGTACTATAGCTTGAATTTTAGGGACCAATGTTGGTACTATTATATTATGAAGTAAGAGCGTAAATTTGCGATGCTTAGTGTCTTTTTTTGGAACTAAGACTAATATTTCACCTACTCGATTCAAGGGCAATATTTCGCAGAAAATGTAATTATTAATCTCTTTTCAGGCGGCTTTTCCTGTTACTAAAATTAAAAATTATTAAATATAGAATTATTTACATAATATATAACACTTTAAAATTACTAATAATTGATATTTTAATTCGTGATATTTAAGGAATAAAACGATACATGTTTATCTTCCATATTCCATTTTAAAATAGTTACTTTTGAGTTTTAAATTGATTATTAGTAATTTAAAATTGATATATATATATATATATATATATATATATATATATATATATATATATATATATATATATATATATATATGATTCACATCATATTTATCAACTGTTGAAAACTGTTACACAATTTAATGGGTTTTACGTTGATAGGTATTAATTATATTGAAGTTTTTCGCTCCTTGCGTCGTTCGGTTGAATTTTCTCTTATGATATTATTATGTATAAATGACTAATTTTAAGTAAATAAGAATTGATTAATTTAAGTTAATTTTGAGTACTAAATAATATTAAAAATAATTTGATGAAACATAATATAAAAATATATGTACACATGTGCTTAAAGTAAAAAAGTGTATAATTTATTTCATTAAGTGACCATTTCTCAATCTACTTTCATAAGAAAAACAAAGATAGCACGATATTTGATATCAATAAACTAAGAACTGGGAACTGAGTAACAACTTTAATTTCCAGACCTTAATATATGAACATAAATTTGAATTATGAAATTAATTTTCTACGTGAAACATGCTCAAAAAAATTCTGTGTTTATTTCTAATAAAAATATCTTCACAAATGTATTTTATATATATGAAATACGAAATTTAAATTAAAAAACCATGAGATTAAAATACACATTTTTGGTTAATTTTAAATTTGAATATTTCAGAATAATAAAATAACTATTTGCAATTACTTAACAATCCTTTTTGCATCTAATATAAAATTTTAATGAGATACAAATATTACAAAGTGTATGTATCACAAGTAAGGTTTGCATATCGTGAATATTATGATTTTTAGAAAATTCTTGATATTAATAAATTATTAATTCAAATAATTAAATATTTTTTCATTGATGACAAGTAACCTTTCAAATATAGTTAGAATAATACTGTAAATGTCAATTAAATAACATTTTCATCAAAGTAAATGCCAACTCTATAATTATTAAAATAAACATTTTTATTTAACTACAATCTATTGTAATAATTATTTTTCTAATATATATATTAAAAAAATAATAATTTCATTTGTTGAACAGTTATATAAATATTATATATTTATAATTGTATGACTAAATTTATTAAATTGAAATTTTATTCAGTTATCATTCAAAGAATAAAGTATTTAAATTAGTATTCATAAAAATATATTATTCAAAAAGTTACTTGTTAACAATTTTTTATAAATAACATACATTTAGCCTTAATTACATTTTCATTTGTACACGTGTTAGTATTTAAATAATTTATCATTTATATAAAAATTGTTAACAATTAAATATATTGAAATTACATTTTAATATATTAAAATTATATTTACCTTAATTACATTTTCATTTGTACACGTGTTTGTATTTAAATGAATTGTCATTGATATAAAAATTGTTAACAAATTAATATATTAAAATTCATTTCATTAAAGCAATAATATTTTTAATAAGAGAAACATATTAATTTTTAAAATACATCAAATAACCTCATTTGAAAAATTATCATTACATGATATAAAAATATTTTTTTTAATATCGTTTGAACATAATTTTTATGAAATACACTTTAAAAAAATTATTTATTTGATATTAAATTTTTTTCAATAGTCAATTATAAAGATAGGAAAATTTATAAAATATAAATAATTTTTTCTTATTATGTCTATCCCTGTTGAAAATAATTAGGTAACTTTATCATGTAACAAAATCACATACCTTGTCATGTGACAAAGCGTCCCAATATATCACATGATTATGTTATATGATTTTGTTATGTGACAAAGTTATGAAATAAAAACACATAAGATCTTATGTGATTTTATTCGAGAATGAAGTAACTAGCTAAATATATAGTATTTTCATAGAAAGCAAAAATAATAGAAACGAATAATAGTTACAAATACTGGTTAAGAGGAGGTCACGTATCTCTGTCCTTTTCTAATCAAAAAATTGAGTTTTTTACAGAAACTAATAATTTTAGCAAAAAATGAAGAGAAAGCCGCATCTCGTATCAAAAAAGTAATATTTTCTTTGATAAGAAAGAATTAATTTTATTGCTTCGTTTTCAAGAAAACCTTGAAAAACTTAAATCATAGAGGTTAGGGTGGACAATTTGGTTTTTCAAGGTTTTCTCGAGAACAAAGCAATAAAATTAATTTTTTCTTATTAAAGAAAACATTGCTTTTTTCCATACAAGATGCGGCTTTCTCTTCATTTTTTGCTAAAATTATTAGTTTTTGTGAAAAAATCATTTCTTTGATTAGAAAAGGACAGAGATACGCGACCTCCTCTTAAAAATATTGATATTTTTAAATGTATTGTAGCTATATTCATGTATACTTTACTTATATGATTGTACATTAACGAAAGAAATGCAGATAATAATAGCTTCCATGTCATGTAGGCTGTTTATCTAGTTTTTTAAAATATTATTTATGTTTCATAGTAGAAACAGTTACAATTCTATACTTATTCACTTGTTTCCCAGATGTACATGCAACTTCATTCTATAAGAATTGTGATTTTGTTATGTGATTTTGTTATATGATTCTATTATGTGACAAAGTTATGTAATAAAATCACATAAAAAAAAATCAGGTAACTAATTATATTTGTATGGACCTATAAAATATTAAAAATAGAGTTACGAATAATACCTAAAAATTTATCCAGCTATATTTATGTATACGTTACTTATATCATTAAGTGCATTCACGTAAGGAATGCAGATAATAATATAGCTTCCATGTTATGTAGACTGTTTATCAATTTTTTTTTTTTCATATTTGATATATTTTAAAGTAGAAACGATTATAATTATATATTTATATATACTTGTTTCGTAGATGTATATGCAACTTAATTTTATAAAGATTTTATGTGATTTTGCTACGTAATTTTGTACCATGAATCTATTAAGTGACAAAGTTATGTAATAAAATCACAAATCAGAATCAGGTAACTAGTGAAATTTTTATGGACCTTTTATAAAATACTCAAAATAGAATTACGAATAATAAGTGAAAATGCGGTATAAAAATATAGTAAATAGGCATATTAATACGTATTCCAGCTCCATTTATTTATATTTTACCTGTATGATCAACTAAACTTGACAGCGGTATTTCCTCATTATCTTCATTGAAATTAGTGTAACACTATTTTTAAATAATAACATTGTTGATGAATGTTCAACTATTTTTATCATTTCTATATTTTTTATTCAGTTAAAAATTAATGCATTTTGTTGATATTATAGTTAATAATTAAGGTGGATTATCCATTCCCAATGATATTTTGTAAGCCTAAAAGTTTTTTACGAAACTTCACTATAATAATCTTGAAATACCCATCTTTTCCTTGGTATAATAAAAACATAATATGGTAAACCATCAAAATCTCAAGTAATCAATGTCTGAAAAAAAGATATTATACACACGCGTAAATAGAAAAAATTATGATTTATGCATGAAGTTGATTATCACTTTTTTGTTACTTTCAAGTTTTTTTTATAAAAAAAGTATGTAAGACAGACGATTTAATAACGATTATAATATGATCGAGGATAAACGGAGTAAACGATGTAAATAAAGAGAAATTAAGTGTAAAAGTTTAAAATATTAGAATGACGTAGAATCGAGTAAATCAGCTGGTATATACTGCGCATGCGTGATAATCCTAAGACGCTTAGAGTGCATGTATATATTACGTAGTCCGCTGTATAGTGCCGTATACAAGTAAATAATCACAAGGGGCTTTTCAAGAAAAAAAAAATTTTCCACGCCTTTACTTATGCAATGATTTTAGTTTTCAAAATGTTAATAGTTATAATTGAGACATATAGAGTGTATTAATTTATAAAAATTTGCAATAATACAAATACCACTAAGGCTCCCAAAACATGATACGGTCTTAGATGGATGATCCACCTCAATGTAAAGATTATTATATTATAAGACATACAATGATACGTTATTATATACTTTACAATGAGGTCTACGAATTAAATTATTTTACCTGCTTTACAAACATATACCTGATGATTATTTTTTCGATTAGTTTCATATTAGAACCTTAAATATTTAATATTGTAGATATTAAAGAAAAAAAAACAAAATTAAGAAATATATTTTATTTCAGAACTTTTATATACTTATATAAATTTTTATGATTCTTAAATTTTTAATTTGAACTTTTGTAATTGAATTCTTTTGTAAATGTACAATCATATAAGTAAAGTATACATGAATATAGCTACAATACATTTGAATATATATATATTTTTAACCAGTATTTGTAACTATTATTCGTTTCTATTATTTTTGCTTTCTATGAAAATACTATATATTTAGCTAGTTACTTCATTCTCGAATAAAATCACATAAGATCTTATGTGTTTTTATTTCATAACTTTGTCATATAACAAAATCATATAACATAATCATGTGATATATTGGGACGCTTTGTCACATGACAAGGTATGTGATTTTGTTACATGATAAAGTTACCTAATTATTTTCAACAGGGATCAATAACTATTTACTAACACTGGAAATAAATACACACACATACACACTGACACATTCGAGCCCGCACCAGATGGCATAGCGACTTTTCTGGTTAACGGCTCTACAATTACAAGGCCAAAATACGGCAAGAATAAGACTCATAAGAGTCAATAGAAGTGCGGCTTACTAGCCATAAGCTAGTAGGACGTCACACTGGCACCCGAACAAAAAATTTAGCGTTACACGCGTATAAAAAATATAAAGCATCTTACACAAAATTCACATTTTTTTTATATACATCTATTTTCACATTTTGCAATAATAAAAATAAAACACTGAAGTAAGGTTAGAGTAGAGAACTATTTATGTTTCTTTCTCTATAAAACTCATTAAAACTAAAAGAGTATTAGAATGCAATATAAGAAATATAAAAAAATTAGGTAAAATATATTTTAAAAGAAAATAAAATATAGAAAAAGAAACAAAAAAAAAAAATATAACGCAATTAAGAGAAATTACATAATAGCTTAAATTAAATTTATTGTAAATCAAAGAATTTCGTTGAATGAAAAACAAAATTACGGCAGCAGAATTTATTAGAAATTCTGTAAAAAACAAAAATGTTAACACACAAAATGTACACGCGTTACACAACAAAGTCACACGTACACAAAAACACCACGAAATTAGAATAAACGAAATAAACAATAGAGTCAGACATTTAGAACTAGACATAAATTTAACACAAAATAAATCAAACGACGCGATAGAAAATATCGAATTTCTAGACGAAAAATTATTAGATTTAATTGAGAAATTAAAAATAAGATTGCCACCAGCTTTTAAACAGCTAACAGAAAATTGTAAAGAATTAAATACAATAAAAGATAAAATAAATGAACTAATAATAAATTTAAAAAGGTTGTGTAACGACGTAGTGGAACTAGCGGAAAAAATAGAAAAAAATCAATAAAAGAAATTAAAATATTAGCCATTTAACAAAAATAAATTCTAAAGTAACAGTTATAACATTAACCTTTAGAGGACAGGGAATTTAAAATTTTCAATTTTTAAGTATTTTCTATAAAAAACACATAATATGTGTTTCTAATATTGGGAAATACTCATATGTAAAGTGTCTATCCATGGTCGAGCCACTATAGTGGCTTTCCCGTCCCCTAAAGGTTAACAAAAATAAATTCTAAAAGAGAAAGTATAAAATCAAAATTAACAGCAATAAATTCCACATACAACAAATCAAAACAAAGGATTACGATTGACAAGACATACCAGAGGATGAACGAGTAAACAAGAATACTCGAAACTCTGAAGTATAAAGTCATCAAGTCAAATAATATAATATTTAAAATTTATAAAAGTAAATGAATACAGTAAGTAATATATACTCTGTATAAATTATATACAGTAGTAACTCTGTATAAACTTTAAAACAATTGAATTAATAATAAATTTATTAAACATAAAATAATTATTCTTTTTTAATATAAAATTAAAATTTTTTAAAATGGCGGGTAGAAGGTCATTTCAAATCATGAGAGAAATCCAAGACGATGCAGTCGAGGATAATCAAAACGCTAACAGAGATTGGCAAAACGCGGTAACAACCGAATAAAGGAATTAAACGAACAACACGAAGCCGCAGAAAAAAGATTAGATGCACTGGAAGACCACCAGACATCACAACAACTATTAACAATAAATGATAATGCACAAGAACAAATTGATGCATTATCAGACTTAATAGCTAAATTAAAAGATGAATATGAAACAAAATTCACAACGTTGCAAAGACAGATAAAAGCGGTTGAAACCGAAAACATTAATTTAAAAATCGATAACACTGAACTAAATGCGACAATCGCAGACTTAAACGAAAAATTAGAAGATTTAGAAGCGCAAAACACGCGTATAAACAGTACTAACTATGAAAATGAATCAGAAATAAATAATATAAAAGAACAAATAAAAAATATAAATAATAATCCTCAAAACACAGATACAAACACAAACACAAACACACAGCACAAAATTAAAATGCCGATTCTAAAATTCAACGGGTATGAAAATGAAAGGCCAATTAAATTTTTAAATGAGTTAAACACATATAAAACGTTTACTAAACCATCGGTTACAAATTACACTGAACATTAATACAAGCGTTACAAGGCAATGCGCAATCGTGGTATTATATAAACAACTCAGAGATAAATAACTTTGAAGAGTTTGAAAAAATATTCGAGGAAAGATATTGGAATTCAAATATCCAAAGAAAAGCTCAGAGAAAAATTGAATATGGATCTTACCAAGAAAACGGTAAAATGTCGCGAGTGGACTATGACACATACATGCTAGGTCTTGCAAAAAAACTAGAGTTGTCAATCATGGAAAGTGAATTGATAACAAAAATAGGTCTTCACTTCGATAGAAATGTTAGGTGCGCAGTAAATGGTCAGCCCGAAAAAACCAAATCATCAGTATTCAGAATCTTAGAAGATTTTGACTATGATAATCAAAAAGGAAATCGACACAAACAAACATCTACACAACAAACACAAGATACACACAACACATACACAAGACAAAAAGAAACGAACACAAACAACACTAATACCCGAACAGCACAAAACATTTTAAAAACGTCATGAAAACGTTTTTTCGGAAACATTTAAACGTTTTTTTAAAAAGTTTTATAAACGTCTCAGAAACGTTTTAAAATTGTTTTAAATGTCCGCAAAAAATATGGTTGCTAGCATGAAAAAACGTTTATGAAACATTCAGAAAACATTTTAAAGACATATTAAAAAACGTTTTATTGAGGTTTTGCTGATAACGTGACCGAAAATTCATATAGTGGAAACATTTAAAAAACGTTTTGACAACAGTATGCAGGTGTATTGAAAACGTTTTATTGAGGTTTTGTTTTCAAAGTGGCTACAAAATTATATACCAAAAACGTTTAAAAAACGTTTATAATACATTTTCAGACCGTTTGTAAATTTTTAGAGCTCCCGTTATAACGTTTACAAAACATTTTGAAAACATTTTATTTATCTATCTAGAACGTTTTATTAAGGTTTTGTTAGTGACGTAACTAAAAAATTTATATAGCTGAAACGTTTGATTAAAGTTTTGAAAACATTTTACAGATATATAGAAAACGTTTTGTTAAGGTTTTGTTAACAACGCAGCTACAAAATTATACACTAAAAACGTTTGAAAGACGTTTATAAAACATTTTCAAGTCGTTTATAAAGTTTGAAAGCTCCCATCATAACGTTTACAAAACATTTTTAAAACTTTTTTTAAACATTTTAAAAACGTTTTATCGAAGGAAAAAAATAAAAATTTGCTATATTTCTCTCTATATATATTCATGAATAATGGATATTTTTTTTTCATTTTTTATTTAATATCATTCAAATATTTAGGTGATCAATTTAATTTATTATTATAACTTTGTATTACATATTCATGTTTGAAAACATGTAGAATAAATTTTACATATAATTACATAAGAGCGACTTTCTTATCTTATTTCTTACAACGAAATTTATATATTACATATTTATAAAGACAAAATCTTAACTAAATGTGTAGAAAAATATCTTTTAACGTGAATTCATGGAAATCGCAATAAATATAAGAAACATTATTATTTAAGGAAACGCTGGATCTTGCAGTTCTTTTTTACTTGAAAAATGTAGGTTTTTGGAAAAACTGGTGATTATTGATAAAAATTAAGAGTTGTCCGCAACTTGTACAGTAAAAAGCAATAATTTTTCTGATTAAGACAAATTAATTTTGATGCTTTGTTTTCAAGAAAAGTTTGACATATTTAAAAAATCAAAACTTAGGCTAGAGACTATGATTTTTTAAGTATATAAAACTTTTCTTGAAAACAAAGCATCAAAATTAATTTGTTCTTATCAGAAAAAATATTGCTTTTTACTGTACAAGTTGCGGACAAATCCTCATTTTTATTAATAATCACTACTTTTTCCAAAAACCTATATTTTTTAATTAGATAAGGATAGAGAAATCCAATGTCCTCAGAAATCACAATTAGTTCTTAATCGCAATGGAATCATTCTTAACATTGGAAACACTTCGTAATTACAAAAAAACGACTTTTTTTATCTTATTTCCTACATTGAAATACACATATTACATATTTATCAAGACCAAATCTTAACTAAATGTGTGTAAAAGTATCTTTTTATCTGATTTCATTGAACCTGCAATAAATATAATAAAGTTAAGTTTTTTATCGCAATCTTATCATTATTAACATTTGACACACACGCATACAATGTATATTGATTCCAAATCAAATCGCAATTTCAAAATTGTAAAATCATTAACACAAAATAAGTGTATTTTAGAGTACAGATATTCTGTATGAGTATGTCTGTACAACATTTACAACACCTACAGCACATACAGATATTCTGTATGAGTATGTCTGTACAACACCTTAACTTTCACGAACAAAACATAAAATGGCTAAGAGTCTAGGAATATGTTTCATAAGCTCCACAAAGTACAAAGAAACTTTTAGAAGTCAAGATCAAAGCGATCTGTTGATCATTTATAGAGAATTTAATATTCTAAAGTTTTTTTCCAAATTTTTTATGGCAAAATGAATAGACACAGAACCTCCAAATTCAAACTATATATTTATTAATTTTTCTAGTCTATTGCCAGAATTATGACTTTTTTATGTATTAAAAATAAGGCTTTTCGCCTGCTTTTTATATTTTGAGCGACTATTTTGTTATATTAAAAACTAAGATTCAATATTATCGAAAGATTCTTCTTTTGACAACAGCCATTCATCTACAGATGAATATGCAATAACAATTTAAAATTCACAATAAGCCAGTCTGCTAGAGATTTTCTTTGATATTCGAGAAATATCAACCGTACATATTTTGAAAATAAGGCTCTGTGTTTTTTCATTATGTTATGAAAAATTTGGAAGAAACATAACGCGGAATGATCCGCTTTGTAAAATTTGCTAAACAGCTAATACTATATTTCTTTAGTTAGATGAATCGGTACTCTTATCGGCATCTGGTGCTGATTGTGTTCTGCAAGTAATTTTCTTTTTATTATCTTCAAATCTCCTTTTTAAACGTTTTTTATTAGTGCCTTGTTTATCCATATCGTATTCTTTGGAGTTCTTCTTAGAATCCATTTTTGGGTCATCTGAACAGATATTGAAGTTTAATATAATTTAACTGAATACAAACTTTTATAAATAAAATCATTTCATAGAATTTAGAATTACATTTACAGCAATGACAACATGAAAACTTTTCATTTAGAAAGTATTTAAAACTAAAAATCACGATCTTTAAGATATAATAAAAGTCTTTGTAAATTGAAGTGTATGCAATAATTATGCAATTTTGTTCACAGATAAAAAAGAATGAAAATTCAAAATGCAAATTTAAATTGAGCTTACAGTTTACACTTAATTGAACTTTTGATATGTTGCGTACAACTAGAGATTATTGTACTGATCATGAAAAATTTCCATTTTATATTATTTGTTAGTTCTTTTTTAAGTAATATTAATTGAATGAAAAAATTGTAAAATCGTTTATTTTGGAATTATTACTCACCCTTATCACTGCGATATGCAGCCCGTTTCAAATGCGACCCAACATATTGTTCAATTACTTTTAGACTCACAGATGGTTTTGTAGAGTTTAAAGCAGCATCTGGAAGAAGTTTTTCAGTTCATTAGCGATTATAATCAAAATAGTATTGGATACTAACAACTACGAAATATTATTTTTTGGACGATACATAAACTTACTTTCCAAAAAGATTGTAAAAAAAAGTATCCTTCATTTTTTTTTTTTGTCCTAAAGCACTATACATTTCTTCATTTTCCATTACTTCATTTAGAATATTTCTAATAGTAGCTTTGTAGTCATCTTTTTGACTCAACGTGGTAAAATATTTCATCTGAAATATGTGAAAATATTTTACAATTTATAAACATTACAAGTGATATTAAAACTAAAAATAGATACTTTTGAGCAGCATTAAAAAAATTCCTATGAATAATTATTCCTGTTAGATTCTTATAACTTTAAATTTTTCTGTTTATTAAATTATCATTAAATTTTCATAGTTCCAAGTTTTACTTACAATCAATTCTCTGAAATTCTCATCTTTTTTGAGAGTTTCATCAAACGCCATAAATTGATCATCTGATTTTAATTTAAATAGAGCCTTCAATTTTATTAAGTCAGCTAATTCCAGTAGATTCTCTCCAGATAAATTGTTTGATGAAACACTAGCTTTACATTGATTAGTGATCATTTGTTGTTGCTGTACTGTAAATATTAGTTTTCCCAATTAATAAATAAATTATTTAAAATTAACATGTAACATAGACATTTTAAAATAACTAATTGATATCACACTTTATTATTATATGCTGTAAATATAAAAATGATACTTACAAATTATAATGGCCAATTTTTGATCATTATCCATTTTTGCTAATTCTTCTGGCGTATTAATTTTTATACCTGAAACAAATTTTAAAACGATTTTAGATGATCAATTACTGAAATCAAATGTGTTTGTACAAATTAAAAAAGTAATTTAAAAAAATTTAATCATGTAAAAAATAAGATATAATTTTCAACACATTTAACATTCAAGACTAGGCCGGAGTAGAATCTGTTACCGACCGAGTAACAATTCAGTTTTTTGTTATTTACTCAAGTATCAATCGGTGTATCTTGAAATAAAAGGTTGAGCGCAATAGATATTATTATTATGAACATCTATGCACAAGGAAAACAAATTCTACCGTTTTGTTTTTGAGAAAAGTAAGGAACCCCAAAGCAAAAGTTTATGTTTATAATATTTTCGCGTTCCTTACTTTTCTCAAAAACAAAGCGGTAGATTTTTTTGTTCTTGTGCATAAATATTTGTAATAATAATATCTATTGCGCTTAACCTTCAATTTGTCGATACACCGTTTAATACTTGAGTAAATAACAAAAATCTCAATTAGACAAGGACAGCGAATCCGGCCTGCTCTTAAAGGACATTTATATAGTTTTTAATTATTATTCATTTTAGCTTACCTTTAGGTACTAAGGATGGAGAATGTTTTTTCGATATATTATCAGTTATTTCTGATAAAGGATTACTTATACGTTTTTCTGGGCTACTTCTCGCATCACTAATCTCTCCATCAGATACACGTATGTCTGCTTCAAATAAGTTATCATTTTGGTTGTCACCTGCAGCTACAATATCATTTTTTTCTTCCAAATCCTTATTTGTTTCCTGCATCATTTTTACACCTGTAAATTTATTATATTTAATAATTATAGGTATAAGAAATTGAATTCGAAAAATTACAAATCTAGTATAAACAACAAAAACTTATTTAAAATTGACGGTCGTAATGTATAACGATAAATAAAGATTTTTCTGTTTATATGAGATATGTGTATATATACCAGTTTTCAAAATGATTTAAATATCGTTAACATACCAAGATTTTCAATCGGCGCCGTTTCGTTACTTGATGATTGAATTACTACTTGAGTTTGCTTTGAAGGGTCATCAACTAGATTAGTAACTGCAATAAAAATTTATTTATTATAATTAAAAGCCATCATTTTGATAATTTTTTCAAATAATGAGTCATAGCATTATACATTGATTATTTTTTAAATTAAATATATACATATATATATAAATATATATATATATATACATATATATATATATATATATATATATATTTGAAAGTTTTTCTAACGTGGAATGTAACAATAAGACAGCGTGCAATGATATGTAAAGTGTAATATATTCTGGGTACCGTAAACAATGTTAATAATTCTAATTTTTTATTTTTCTTTTAAAATTAAATAGTAATCAACGATAATTCAAAAATTTAATAATAATTGAAAATAATTCAATTTTTCAAGAGCATATAACATTGTAATATTATTTAGAAATAAATGATTGCAATTTTTCATTGACTAATCAGAAACCAAATTTATAAGCAACAATCAAATGTATGATACTATTGAATATAATAATTGTCAGCTTACTATTAAATTTTGAAACACTTTCTGTATTCTTAGGTTTGATTAATTTGATGGAATTTTTCATAATTATTTGAGATATTATTCTAGGTTTTGTTTTACCTAATAATAATTAAAATGCAAAAAACATTTATTATTCATTTTTTTCCGTTACTAATGATTGAAGTTTTTATATTACAATAGATCAAAAATTAATTATAAGATAATATACCGTGAAATGGGGTAAAGCAAGCAGTGTGGGGCAAAGCGAGCATTTTTTCAAATGTGATTTTCTTATTTTTTATGTAATTTTATTTAAGTAGAATAATAATTTTTTGTAAATTATTAACAGAAGTTCAAAAACTTATCATCATACATACATAAAAGTACATAAAAAATGATAAAATCATATATGAAAAATACTCGCTTTACCCCCACACTGCTCGCTTTACCCCATTTTATGGTACTATTCATAATTAATAATTAAATATATTAATTTTATTTAATGATTATTTATGCACCTTTTTCTTCACTTTTTTGAGTAGAATTACTCGTATCTTCATCGTTATATTAAGTGGAAGTTTCCTCCATAATGCCTTCTTTAGAAAGATTTTTTTCTTGAATAATAGGTGTCAGTTCATTATCTTTGTTACACGAAAGCATAACATTATTTTCTTCGGTTTCTTCTTCATCATCCATTTTCATAGATATTTCTGACGCAACTGCTGCATCTTTGCAATTATTCTTTCCTGTGAATAAAATATAATCATTGTAAATAAACATTAGTACATAGTCGATTTGACTTACATTACTAAAAATATTTTCTGACTAAAGATTTTTTTATTTTTTTATTAAGTAAAAATAATATATTTTTATGAATGAATTAACCTAATAATTAAACTTTCAAAACTGCGAGTGCGCTCACCTGCATTTTTTATAAGTTTTTTTTGTGGGGTAGGTGGTTTTATTGATTCATCTTCGGGCTTCCGCTTTTTTGGCTGCTGTTTTATAGCATACTCAATGTCTTCAAAGTTTACTTTTTTTGCACGTTCTTTTCTACTTGTTTTATCGTTCCTATTCTCATATTCTAGTTCTATTTCGGATGTCTCTTCAGCAATTATAGACATTTCTACTGCTTTAGTATAATCATCAGTAACTATAAATTGAAAAAATCAAATTAAAATGTATATTAGATTTTTTATAATATTAACTGAAATAAAATAATCCTAAAAAACTTGCAGTGACTTGAACTTTAAGTGATATATTTATGTATAACTCAGATATACATATATTAGCAATCTAGGACAATACAGGACCTTTAAAAAATATACGGAGGTAAAGAAAATTTAAGATAAATTTTCAAAAAAAAAAAATATACGAAGAAAGTTTTAATTATTCTTAGACTTTTTAATATTATTTTCGATATATGATGATTTTACCGTTGACTTTGTGAATACTACGGTTTCTTTAATATCAACTTGCCCACAAAGTCTAATAGTTCAAGATGAAATTATTTTTATTATTATGAAAATTTCATTTTTTGATATTAAGTTATATAAAAAATGCTGTCAACTGCTTAGGCATTATGCTATCTCATAAAGCTTTTAAAGTTAAAAATTTTTAATTTTTTTAGAATGTGATTGAAAGCAATTATGTAACTTCAATAGCTTCCCTCCTTCTGTCAATAAAATAAAATCAAATATGCACATATTCTCTTTTTTCGCATAACGCACGGGTCCGAAAATTCAATGCATATTTCATTCCGTGGTGTCAAAAGTTTTAAGATCTTAGATAAACAAAGAAACTATGATATCACATCTTCTACATTATATATACATTCTTATTTCACATTTTCCTAATTAAATCAATATTTTTTTATTTTTTCAAGTAAAATTTTGTTACTATTAAATTTCATACTTTAAACATTCTTTTTTGTTATTCATCATTATTTTCATTTTTTAATGTAGTTATATTTTTTAATAAACTATTCTATTAGTTTATAAATTTGCATAACTCATTAATTAATAGTAACAATTTACAATAAATATTAAAATGCAGATTTTAATTGTGGATTGTTATTTTCATATGAGCATAATAAAAATATCCGTTATAAAAATATTATGATTTGTAAAACAGGAATTATTATTTATATATTACAATCTATGTTTATTTTTAATATTAAAAACTTAATTTAGAATAAAAACATTTTTCATAAAAATTATCTCAATTTTACAGTATTCATATTTTTTATTTTTTTTTACAAACAATCACAATCAATAAACAAAGTAAGAATGAATAATAATTTTTGTAACAAGAAATATTGTTAATATTTTAATCTACAATAAACTGATTGTATTAGATGATTATAAGATTTCTAAAGCAAATGCTATTAGAGCATTGAATGCAACTTATTAAAAAAAAAACTATGTTATGAAAAATGTATATTCTATGTATTGACATTTCTACAAAATTTTTTATTTAAATAAAAATGTCCAAGATCCTAAACCTTACATTCTAACTAAACTATAGATTTTATTATAATCATTATTTATACTCTGAAGAGTGTTGAATAAAAAAATTAATTTCTAGAACTCATAAAGAAAAATTCTATAAACGGATCAAGATCAAAAGTAACTCAATAAAATTATTGCTTTAAACTACATTTTTAGATTTCAATTATTTTTAATAAAATACTTTTAAAAATAACTGTATTATATTTAAAAATAAATGTATTGTATTCATATAATTTAAAAACCAAAACAATAATAAATTCATATCTTATTGCAATGAAAGATTTTAGAACAGTCAAGGAATTTTACAAAGTTTTACCTAATGTACAAGTATAAAGTAGTATATGAATTAGCAAAATTTTTAAAAACTTTAATTTTCCGTTCCTACATACGAATATTACAAATCATATTTTAGATTAAATACAGCCCCATTTCACGATTAAGGGGAATCTTCATACCGACATAGAGTTCTACCTTATCTACATTTCAATTATGAATTTTAATAAAAATTTAACTATTCATGACTGAAATTCGTAGGAGAGGCACATTCTTAACATGCCAAAGAATTAATTGCAACGTTAAAAGACAATATAAGGGTAAAAATAAAGGCGAAAACTGCTTAATACGATTAATTTTTAAATGTAGTTATGAATAATCGTATTATGCAGTTTTTGTCTTCATTTTAACTTTCATTCTGTCTTTTAACGTTGCAATAAATTCTTTAGAATGTTAAGAATGTGCCTCTTCTATGAATTTTAGTCAAAAATAGTTAAATTTTTATTAAAATGCATAATTCAAATATAGATAAGGTAGAGATGTGCCGGTATGAGGACACCCTTAAGTAGCATAAAATGAATTTTCATAAAAACTTTGAAAATATTTATAACACTACCATTCAAATTGTATATAAAAAATATTAAAATATTTAGAGTATTTTTTAATTGAAAGTAGTTTTTGAAAATCTAGTGATCATGATGAAATTAGGTCCTATGTTAATGGGGTTTTTTTTCAAGTTGACTTTCAAGGGTAGAGTTGTCCATTTTTAGGGAGAGAAAGAAAGTAATTTGTTTTCAATTTTAACAATAAAAGTAAAATTGATCATACGGTACTCATTCGTGACATAAAATAACAAATATTGCGTTGATTATTGGAATTCCAGAATAATAAGAACAATAAATTGTATTCGATTAAATACAAATAAAACAAATATGTATAATACCTTATTTTCAAATATTGTGTCTCAAATTTTCGTATGTGTTATACATTTTCTGTAACCATTGCTGTTTTTTTTAAATTTTATGGGCATAATTTTTTTTTATCAAATTTGGATACTATAAATATAAGTAAATAAAAAAAATTATAAAAATAATTTATTTATAAAAAGTAAATTTTTATTGTGTGGATTTAAAAAATTCAATTATATAATTTTGTATTATTAAAAAAAAATACTAATTTTTAGAGATATGAATCTTAAGTAATATTTAAGTAAGAATTTTCATTTAAACAAAGAACATCGATGTTAATAAAAATTTTCAGCAGTATGTCAATGTCCTAATTGCTACTCACGAACCTATTACTAGCCGTTCATTGTTAAAAATTTTTTTGGTATCTAAATAACATTGAGCGGTTAGTAATAGGTTCGTGATAGCGATTGGGACATTGACCATATGCTTATTATTTTTCAATTGTTACTTTCTTAATTTACAGATCCGTATAACATTCTAAAATCATATACAGCCATTAAAGTACAAATTCAAATAAAATAAGCCGTTAGAAATTAAGTGTTAAAACATAACGATGTCCCTCTGACGATATCGCATATGAATCAATTATTTCACATTTCTCGCGATACAAATGTCTCAAAATTTGAAAAATCATATGCCGTAGTCATAGATTGTATTGATAATCTAAGATATTTTATATATGATTTGTTTAAAAAAATTTTTCTGTTCAATTTTCAATACAAAAGAACTTTTTATTTAGAATACTTTTCAAGTATTATTAATTTAAAAAAAAAAACGTTACGAATTTTTTAAAAGGAAATTTTAAAATTATTAGTTATTTTGTAAATAACACAAATTATTAAGTTTTTAAAACCTTAAAATAAAAAATAATTTTTTTTTCTATTTTAATCTAAGAGTTACTAATAATTATTTTCTATTTATAAAAGTTAATAGAAGTTATTATTAGTTATTATTTTTTATCATCTTTTTCGGTATGGAAGGTATACATATAGAGCAAACGTTGAATAAAAGTTATTATCGGTTATTATTTTTTTTTATCTTTTTTGGTATGGAAGGTATATACACATATAAAGCCAACGTTAAATAAAAGTTATTAATATTGTTTTTAGTAATTTTTAATAATTTTTTTATTAATTTTTTGAATTTTAAAGGTGTTCACTTGAAGGAAACGATAAAAAAGTTATAATTATTTTTCATTAGATTTTAAAAATTGTTAAAAATTGTTTTTGATTATTGAAAGTAAGTAGATAGGTAAGGATATAATTGATTCAAAAGAATTTTTATTTTTATTTTTACATAAAAACTTTTATATAAAAATATGTCTTATTTTACAATTATAAAAGAAGTTTTATTTTGTATTTACAATGTCAACGCTAACATATAATACGATTTACTTATCAAATCTTAATTAATGCAGCGACCAAGAGCACCTTTAAAAATTGAGCTTAAATAATAATCATTATTACATTTTGTTATTATACAAGGCCGGTGTAGCATGGTATACTTAAGACATTGAATTTCGCCATGAAAGAGTGAATATTTTTCTAAATTTATGACTTCTTTTACATCAGTGTCATTAACAAATGAAACCGGTACAAGTTTTAATAATTTAAAGAAAATATAAACATCACAGTTATCGTCGTATTTAATCAAATATATAGAACTAATGATTCCGAATTTACTATCTTTCGTTTGAAAAATAGAATCATTAGTTTTTTTCCCTTTTGAATAATAACAAGATGTGTATCTACAACTTTGATATATAATTTTATTGTATTTTTTACATTCAGTAATTTTATTAATATTTATAAAGAAACGAAGGCACGAAATTTCTTTTTTGGTTAGAATGTGACGTTTTGCACATCCTACTAGTGTACAATCACCTATTTTTACTACTTTCTTTAATCTTTTACTGTTCAGTTGATCAACAAAATCTTTCGTTTCTTGAGAAATAAAGCTTTCCGTTTCTAATTGTGGAATTTGTTGATAAGTTAATAGTCTAATAACTATTTCTTTAGCGATGTGGTAATTACTTTTCTTCATTTCAAGTAAATTTTTATTATGGCTTTCGAAGGGAAAAGTATTGATTGCCCATAGTGGTCCCCAATTCTCGACAGTATCAGTTAAATGTAACAGTACACCGAGAAACTTTTTGGGGCGAAAGACCTCTGTAGTGTAGGGCCGAGCGCCTCTATAAAGTAAACGAGTCGTCCCGTCTTGAGCATAAAGGTCTGAGACCTTTGTTACCGAGGCCGTACGTTTATTACGTCCGGCTGATGTATACGTGGATTCGGTTTTTCCAGGCTTTATACCTTCAGTCTTCAAAATAAAGGTCTCAGACCTTTATACGTAAGACACGACGCTTCATCGAATCGTTCCATTAACAAAGGTCTCTCACCTCATGATTAACTAAGGTCTCTCGCCTTAAAAAGTTTCTCCGTGTAAATGTACATTGTAGTACATATACTTATCTCCGAAAAATATACCAAAATAAAAAACAAATTCTATTAATAAAATTTTTGAAATCTTTAGTTCATGTGGTGATATGCTATCTTGTAGAAGAGTATTTAAAGCTGAGATAAACATTGCAAGATGATTTAGATATTTTCTAGGTAGAAGCCCTTTTAGGCTTGGTAAAGCACCGAATAAAATCCAAATGAGCCAATCAGAAGCTGATAAAAAATAATAAAAAATAAAAACTAATAATAACTTTTATTCTAGGTTTGGTTTAGCGTATGGTTTTCAAATTGAAAAAGCTAATAAAAAATAATAAAAATAAAAACTAATAATAACTATTGTTTCATAAGAAAGTAATAAAAAATAAAAACTAATAATAACTTTTATTCTAGGTTTGGTTTAGCGTATGGTTTTCAAATTGAAAAAGCTAATAAAAAATAATAAAAAATAAAAACTAATAATAACTATTGTTTCATAAGAAAGTAATAAAAAATAATAACTAATAATAACTTTTATTTTAGGTTTGGTTTATGCGTATGATTTCCAAATTGAAAAAGCTAATAAAAAATAATAAAAAATAATAAGAAATTAAAACAAAAAAAAAAAAATAATAACTATTTCAAACTTTTATTACAGTCCAAAATCTAGACATTTTAAATTGTTAATATCAGTTATTATTTTTTATCATTTTTTATTTCAGAATGTGATTTCCGCCTGGGATATTATCGATATTTCGAAAATGACATCAATATAACCAATTCGCCACACTGGTCCAAAAGCAAAATATTTTTCAATTTTTAAGCATAAGTTTTTTTTTAAATCCTTTATTTAGTTCCGTTTCAATCAGAAAAAAACTTAGTAAATTTATAAACTTTATAACTTTCATAAAACTATACTTATTTAACAAAAGTTTGTAATTGCTTTAATTTTGAATAGAAATGACTCTTGCATCATATAGTATAATGTACTTTAATAAATTGCATTTTCCATTCAGAAAAATATATGAGGCTTTTGTGCAGTGTAATAGTGACATAACGTATTTCATAAATAAAATTTTACCTAAATGTTTTTCTCGTATTTTTTACATTACCAAAAATCAAAATAAAATAAATGAAATATGAACTAAAACAATATTTATTGAATGTACTTCAATTTTTTTTTCTATTTTCTATTAAAAATTGAATAAATTCTAGGATGCAATAAAGAATATAAGCTATAGAATTTATTAAAAATAAAAGAAATATGTTGGAGAAAAATTTTCCTGAAAAAAGTTTATTATTATTTTATTTATTATTTATCATATTTTTTTCACCAATACATACATTTATCAATTGATATTATATATTCGTTGAGTCTTAGTGTTTATAGTTTTTATTATAGGAGAGAATTCTGGTATGCTAGATAGAGTCAAATTAGCTATCGTTAACCAATATTTATGAGTTTTGATTATCACAAAAATTTATACTTAGCATCATTTGTATGAAAACAATCATTCAATTTTAATTACTTTATACCAATTTTAATTGTAGGTGCAATTTTAATTTAGTTTGATACTCAGAGATATAATTATGAATTATCTTTGCATTGAAAAAATATTTTGTTTTGACTTTCAATTTACTGAGCGTATCTTGAATTTTTGGACTAATTCAATTTTAATAACCTTATTGAATTACTTTTAACAGTTGATAACTTTTATTTATTAAACCAACCTATATCATGATAATACTTTTAAATAATTTCTTTAATATGAATATAAAGGTATGGCATGCAGTAATTAAAAACACTTATTTCACTTGATTTAAATCATCATTAATACAATTATTCAAAAAATGTAATTAAGCAATTTGATATTTACTATGCAATGATCTCTTTATTAATTCATTGATGTTACAATACATTAAATTACAATTTAATACACAACAATTAATTAAGCAATTAGTATACGTATGTGTATACATATATATGTATACATTTCAATTGAAATATTTGATACATATTATACTATATTCTTTCAAATATTAAACTACTGTCTTAACGTTAGAATTATACATATACTACATCAATACTTACATATACGCTTCTGTTACAATTGCAATTCCAGATTATTGGTTCATAATAATTACTTTATACTGGAATGTTCACTAATTTAAAAGCAAAAATGTTTGTTCTTCTATGCAAAGATCAATAAAAATTATGTTTCTGGTGGGCTCATCAAAATTGTATCAATATTAGTTGTACTTACTAAAACATAATTAATTTTAAAATTATGTCATTGAAGCATAACTTTTCTTATATTTTTCAATTGAAAATTTTTAAAAATAATACTTAGATCATGTAAAATTTTTAAAAGGTGGTGAAATCTCATACACGAAAAAAAGGATATTAGTCATTACTCGCAAATCTAAGATTCAGTACTAGAGGAAACCAGTAAGCAATAATAAGTTTAAGGTATCAGGCATGAGTTAAAGTCTGAAAAAAATTGAATTCAAATGTAATTTTTGAGATTATATTATTTTAGCAGAGTTGAGGATGCACACAATAAAACACACACATATATAAAGTTAATAAGTTTGTTTATTTATTCACACTCAACACAGAGTCACTCGTTTAGTACAATATATTTTAACAAACACTCGTTCATACACCGGCCCTGCATTCACACGCGCGTCTCAATAAGAAGTGACTCTTGAACAGAGAGGGAAAAGCTAAGAGGGCGCTTCTGCCCACGGCAGTCTTCACAAACAAATCGCACTTAAATATGCGCACACTCCTAACACTCCCTCCCGCATATTTACAAAATAAATTAAATTGAATCAAAGGACACGATGAGGGCTCATGGATGAATAGTCGCCTCGGGTCTTAGGGCCTGTAACAGAAGAGAACAACATGAGCTTATGCATTGATTTTATTTTATTAATTTGCTATTGAATCGAAAGTCAATAGCTTGGTCAAAATGTTGACAACATGATAATTCAAGTCAATCATTTATCTTTGACTAACTCGCTCAAAATTCACTCGTGATATACTCGTTTCCAACCAGACTTTGTCTAAACACCCGTTGCAGCAACATGACTATCACGGTACCATTTGTGTAAAGTCTTTTCTTAAAACTCGTTTATAATTAAACTCCTTTTGAACTCGTATTACGTTTTATAAAGAAATTAGTTTCAGATTTCAATTACTCATCAATACATATTCTACTTGATGGATGAGTGAGATATACGCTGCTCCCCTTCAGCCTGCACACGCAAAAGGGACCTTGGACAATTTTTCAACATATTTGCTTGTAGTTACAAAATCCTCCAGTTGTCGAAACTCGTATCAGTGAAACCTTGAAAATCATCAAATTTTCATGATACTACATAGCTTTGAGTTTTGTTCTCTTTAGATATCTGGATACTCGTTCAGTTGTATTTTATTCTCGTTCAGTTGACTTTATTTGATGTCGACGCAGAATATTCTCGGCATAAGCAATGTCTGATTTTTAATAGTTTGTCAAGTCTAACAAAGTACCAACAATTTCTATATAAGATCTCTTATTACTGTTTTCAAATATCATTACTAGTATTAAATTCCTCGTTTGCCTCGTGATCTTTTTCTATTCGGTTTGTCACTTGATTTGTAACCATTAATATTATTTAAGTAGATACTTTTCCTCGAAATTGAACTTAATTAACATTTCATTAATATAATTTTCTCGTTTGATTTTCGAGACTTTCGCTCGTTTGTCTCATTAAATTTATATTTTCCAGAAAATTTTATATATTCCAATTACACATTATACACACATTATACATTGAAATACACATATTACATATTTATCAAGACCAAATCTTAACTAAATGTGTGTAAAAGTATCTTTTTATCTGATTTCATTGAACCTGCAATAAATATAATAAAGTTAAGTTTTTTATCGCAATCTTATCATTATTAACATTTGACACACACGCATACAATGTATATTGATTCCAAATCAAATCGCAATTTCAAAATTGTAAAATCATTAACACAAAATAAGTGTATTTTAGAGTACAGATATTCTGTATGAGTATGTCTGTACAACATTTACAACACCTACAGCACATACAGATATTCTGTATGAGTATGTCTGTACAACACCTTAACTTTCACGAACAAAACATAAAATGGCTAAGAGTCTAGGAATATGTTTCATAAGCTCCACAAAGTACAAAGAAACTTTTAGAAGTCAAGATCAAAGCGATCTGTTGATCATTTATAGAGAATTTAATATTCTAAAGTTTTTTTTCCAAATTTTTATGGCAAAATGAATAGACACAGAACCTCCAAATTCAAACTATATATTTATTAATTTTTCTAGTCTATTGCCAGAATTATGACTTTTTATGTATTAAAAATAAGGCTTTTCGCCTGCTTTTTATATTTTGAGCGACTATTTTGTTATATTAAAAACTAAGATTCAATATTATCGAAAGATTCTTCTTTTGACAACAGCCATTCATCTACAGATGAATATGCAATAACAATTTAAAATTCACAATAAGCCAGTCTGCTAGAGATTTTCTTTGATATTCGAGAAATATCAACCGTACATATTTTGAAAATAAGGCTCTGTGTTTTTTCATTATGTTATGAAAAATTTGGAAGAAACATAACGCGGAATGATCCGCTTTGTAAAATTTGCTAAACAGCTAATACTATATTTCTTTAGTTAGATGAATCGGTACTCTTATCGGCATCTGGTGCTGATTGTGTTCTGCAAGTAATTTTCTTTTTATTATCTTCAAATCTCCTTTTTAAACGTTTTTTATTAGTGCCTTGTTTATCCATATCGTATTCTTTGGAGTTCTTCTTAGAATCCATTTTTGGGTCATCTGAACAGATATTGAAGTTTAATATAATTTAACTGAATACAAACTTTTATAAATAAAATCATTTCATAGAATTTAGAATTACATTTACAGCAATGACAACATGAAAACTTTTCATTTAGAAAGTATTTAAAACTAAAAATCACGATCTTTAAGATATAATAAAAGTCTTTGTAAATTGAAGTGTATGCAATAATTATGCAATTTTGTTCACAGATAAAAAAGAATGAAAATTCAAAATGCAAATTTAAATTGAGCTTACAGTTTACACTTAATTGAACTTTTGATATGTTGCGTACAACTAGAGATTATTGTACTGATCATGAAAAATTTCCATTTTATATTATTTGTTAGTTCTTTTTTAAGTAATATTAATTGAATGAAAAAATTGTAAAATCGTTTATTTTGGAATTATTACTCACCCTTATCACTGCGATATGCAGCCCGTTTCAAATGCGACCCAACATATTGTTCAATTACTTTTAGACTCACAGATGGTTTTGTAGAGTTTAAAGCAGCATCTGGAAGAAGTTTTTCAGTTCATTAGCGATTATAATCAAAATAGTATTGGATACTAACAACTACGAAATATTATTTTTTGGACGATACATAAACTTACTTTCCAAAAGATTGTAAAAAAAAGTATCCTTCATTTTTTTTTTTTGTCCTAAAGCACTATACATTTCTTCATTTTCCATTACTTCATTTAGAATATTTCTAATAGTAGCTTTGTAGTCATCTTTTTGACTCAACGTGGTAAAATATTTCATCTGAAATATGTGAAAATATTTTACAATTTATAAACATTACAAGTGATATTAAAACTAAAAATAGATACTTTTGAGCAGCATTAAAAAAATTCCTATGAATAATTATTCCTGTTAGATTCTTATAACTTTAAATTTTTCTGTTTATTAAATTATCATTAAATTTTCATAGTTCCAAGTTTTACTTACAATCAATTCTCTGAAATTCTCATCTTTTTTGAGAGTTTCATCAAACATCATAAATTGATCATCTGATTTTAATTTAAATAGAGCCTTCAATTTTATTAAGTCAGCTAATTCCAGTAGATTCTCTCCAGATAAATTGTTTGATGAAACACTAGCTTTACATTGATTAGTGATCATTTGTTGTTGCTGTACTGTAAATATTAGTTTTCCCAATTAATAAATAAATTATTTAAAATTAACATGTAACATAGACATTTTAAAATAACTAATTGATATCACACTTTATTATTATATGCTGTAAATATAAAAATGATACTTACAAATTATAATGGCCAATTTTTGATCATTATCCATTTTTGCTAATTCTTCTGGCGTATTAATTTTTATACCTGAAACAAATTTTAAAACGATTTTAGATGATCAATTACTGAAATCAAATGTGTTTGTACAAATTAAAAAGTAATTTAAAAAAATTTAATCATGTAAAAAATAAGATATAATTTTCAACACATTTAACATTCAAGACTAGGCCGGAGTAGAATCTGTTACCGACCGAGTAACAATTCAGTTTTTTGTTATTTACTCAAGTATCAATCGGTGTATCTTGAAATAAAAGGTTGAGCGCAATAGATATTATTATTATGAACATCTATGCACAAGGAAAACAAATTCTACCGTTTTGTTTTTGAGAAAAGTAAGGAACCCCAAAGCAAAAGTTTATGTTTATAATATTTTCGCGTTCCTTACTTTTCTCAAAAACAAAGCGGTAGATTTTTTTGTTCTTGTGCATAAATATTTGTAATAATAATATCTATTGCGCTTAACCTTCAATTTGTCGATACACCGTTTAATACTTGAGTAAATAACAAAAATCTCAATTAGACAAGGACAGCGAATCCGGCCTGCTCTTAAAGGACATTTATATAGTTTTTAATTATTATTCATTTTAGCTTACCTTTAGGTACTAAGGATGGAGAATGTTTTTTCGATATATTATCAGTTATTTCTGATAAAGGATTACTTATACGTTTTTCTGGGCTACTTCTCGCATCACTAATCTCTCCATCAGATACACGTATGTCTGCTTCAAATAAGTTATCATTTTGGTTGTCACCTGCAGCTACAATATCATTTTTTTCTTCCAAATCCTTATTTGTTTCCTGCATCATTTTTACACCTGTAAATTTATTATATTTAATAATTATAGGTATAAGAAATTGAATTCGAAAAATTACAAATCTAGTAAAAACAACAAAAACTTATTTAAAATTGACGGTCGTAATGTATAACGATAAATAAAGATTTTTCTGTTTATATGAGATATGTGTATATATACCAGTTTTCAAAATGATTTAAATATCGTTAACATACCAAGATTTTCAATCGGCGCCGTTTCGTTACTTGATGATTGAATTACTACTTGAGTTTGCTTTGAAGGGTCATCAACTAGATTAGTAACTGCAATAAAAATTTATTTATTATAATTAAAAAGCCATCATTTTGATAATTTTTTCAAATAATGAGTCATAGCATTATACATTGATTATTTTTTTTAAATTAAATATATACATATATATATAAATATATATATATATATACATATATATATATATATATATATATTTGAAAGTTTTTCTAACGTGGAATGTAACAATAAGACAGCGTGCAATGATATGTAAAGTGTAATATATTCTGGGTACCGTAAACAATGTTAATAATTCTAATTTTTTATTTTTCTTTTAAAATTAAATAGTAATCAACGATAATTCAAAAATTTAATAATAATTGAAAATAATTCAATTTTTCAAGAGCATATAACATTGTAATATTATTTAGAAATAAATGATTGCAATTTTTCATTGACTAATCAGAAACCAAATTTATAAGCAACAATCAAATGTATGATACTATTGAATATAATAATTGTCAGCTTACTATTAAATTTTGAAACACTTTCTGTATTCTTAGGTTTGATTAATTTGATGGAATTTTTCATAATTATTTGAGATATTATTCTAGGTTTTGTTTTACCTAATAATAATTAAAATGCAAAAAACATTTATTATTCATTATTTTTCCGTTACTAATGATTGAAGTTTTTATATTACAATAGATCAAAAATTAATTATAAGATAATATACCGTGAAATGGGGTAAAGCAAGCAGTGTGGGGCAAAGCGAGCATTTTTTCAAATGTGATTTTCTTATTTTTATGTAATTTTATTTAAGTAGAATAATAATTTTTTGTAAATTATTAACAGAAGTTCAAAAACTTATCATCATACATACATAAAAGTACATAAAAATGATAAAATCATATATGAAAAATACTCGCTTTTACCCCACACTGCTCGCTTTACCCATTTTATGGTACTATTCATAATTAATAATTAAATATATTAATTTTATTTAATGATTATTTATGCACCTTTTTCTTCACTTTTTGAGTAGAATTACTCGTATCTTCATCGTTATATTAAGTGGAAGTTTCCTCCATAATGCCTTCTTTAGAAAGATTTTTTCTTGAATAATAGGTGTCAGTTCATTATCTTTGTTACACGAAAGCATAACATTATTTTCTTCGGTTTCTTCTTCATCATCCATTTTCATAGATATTTCTGACGCAACTGCTGCATCTTTGCAATTATTCTTTCCTGTGAATAAAATATAATCATTGTAAATAAACATTAGTACATAGTCGATTTGACTTACATTACTAAAAATATTTTCTGACTAAAGATTTTTTTATTTTTTTATTAAGTAAAAATAATATATTTTTATGAATGAATTAACCTAATAATTAAACTTTCAAAACTGCGAGTGCGCTCACCTGCATTTTTTATAAGTTTTTTTTGTGGGGTAGGTGGTTTTATTGATTCATCTTCGGGCTTCCGCTTTTTTGGCTGCTGTTTTATAGCATACTCAATGTCTTCAAAGTTTACTTTTTTTGCACGTTCTTTTCTACTTGTTTTATCGTTCCTATTCTCATATTCTAGTTCTATTTCGGATGTCTCTTCAGCAATTATAGACATTTCTACTGCTTTAGTATAATCATCAGTAACTATAAATTGAAAAAATCAAATTAAAATGTATATTAGATTTTTTATAATATTAACTGAAATAAAATAATCCTAAAAAACTTGCAGTGACTTGAACTTTAAGTGATATATTTATGTATAACTCAGATATACATATATTAGCAATCTAGGACAATACAGGACCTTTAAAAAATATACGGAGGTAAAGAAAATTTAAGATAAATTTTCAAAAAAAAAAAATATACGAAGAAAGTTTTAATTATTCTTAGACTTTTTAATATTATTTTCGATATATGATGATTTTACCGTTGACTTTGTGAATACTACGGTTTCTTTAATATCAACTTGCCCACAAAGTCTAATAGTTCAAGATGAAATTATTTTTATTATTATGAAAATTTCATTTTTTGATATTAAGTTATATAAAAAATGCTGTCAACTGCTTAGGCATTATGCTATCTCATAAAGCTTTTAAAGTTAAAAATTTTTAATTTTTTTAGAATGTGATTGAAAGCAATTATGTAACTTCAATAGCTTCCCTCCTTCTGTCAATAAAATAAAATCAAATATGCACATATTCTCTTTTTTCGCATAACGCACGGGTCCGAAAATTCAATGCATATTTCATTCCGTGGTGTCAAAAGTTTTAAGATCTTAGATAAACAAAGAAACTATGATATCACATCTTCTACATTATATATACATTCTTATTTCACATTTTCCTAATTAAATCAATATTTTTTTATTTTTTCAAGTAAAATTTTGTTACTATTAAATTTCATACTTTAAACATTCTTTTTTGTTATTCATCATTATTTTCATTTTTAATGTAGTTATATTTTTTAATAAACTATTCTATTAGTTTATAAATTTGCATAACTCATTAATTAATAGTAACAATTTACAATAAATATTAAAATGCAGATTTTAATTGTGGATTGTTATTTTCATATGAGCATAATAAAAATATCCGTTATAAAAATATTATGATTTGTAAAACAGGAATTATTATTTATATATTACAATCTATGTTTATTTTTAATATTAAAAACTTAATTTAGAATAAAAACATTTTTCATAAAAATTATCTCAATTTTACAGTATTCATATTTTTTATTTTTTTTTACAAACAATCACAATCAATAAACAAAGTAAGAATGAATAATAATTTTTGTAACAAGAAATATTGTTAATATTTTAATCTACAATAAACTGATTGTATTAGATGATTATAAGATTTCTAAAGCAAATGCTATTAGAGCATTGAATGCAACTTATTAAAAAAAAAACTATGTTATGAAAAATGTATATTCTATGTATTGACATTTCTACAAAATTTTTTATTTAAATAAAAATGTCCAAGATCCTAAACCTTACATTCTAACTAAACTATAGATTTTATTATAATCATTATTTATACTCTGAAGAGTGTTGAATAAAAAAATTAATTTCTAGAACTCATAAAGAAAAATTCTATAAACGGATCAAGATCAAAAGTAACTCAATAAAATTATTGCTTTAAACTACATTTTTTAGATTTCAATTATTTTTAATAAAATACTTTTAAAAATAACTGTATTATATTTAAAAATAAATGTATTGTATTCATATAATTTAAAAACCAAAACAATAATAAATTCATATCTTATTGCAATGAAAGATTTTAGAACAGTCAAGGAATTTTACAAAGTTTTACCTAATGTACAAGTATAAAGTAGTATATGAATTAGCAAAATTTTTAAAAACTTTAATTTTCCGTTCCTACATACGAATATTACAAATCATATTTTAGATTAAATACAGCCCCATTTCACGATTAAGGGGAATCTTCATACCGACATAGAGTTCTACCTTATCTACATTTCAATTATGAATTTTAATAAAAATTTAACTATTCATGACTGAAATTCGTAGGAGAGGCACATTCTTAACATGCCAAAGAATTAATTGCAACGTTAAAAGACAATATAAGGGTAAAAATAAAGGCGAAAACTGCTTAATACGATTAATTTTTAAATGTAGTTATGAATAATCGTATTATGCAGTTTTTGTCTTCATTTTAACTTTCATTCTGTCTTTTAACGTTGCAATAAATTCTTTAGAATGTTAAGAATGTGCCTCTTCTATGAATTTTAGTCAAAAATAGTTAAATTTTTATTAAAATGCATAATTCAAATATAGATAAGGTAGATCTCTGTGCCGGTATGAGGACACCCCTTAAGTAGCATAAAATGAATTTTCATAAAAACTTTGAAAATATTTATAACACTACCATTCAAATTGTATATAAAAAATATTAAAATATTTAAAGAGTAATTTGTTTTCAATTTTAACAATAAAAGTAAAATTGATCATACGGTACTCATTCGTGACATAAAATAACAAATATTGCGTTGATTATTGGAATTCCAGAATAATAAGAACAATAAATTGTATTCGATTAAATACAAATAAAACAAATATGTATAATACCTTATTTTCAAATATTGTGTCTCAAATTTTCGTATGTGTTATACATTTTCTGTAACCATTGCTGTTTTTTTTAAATTTTATGGGCATAATTTTTTTTTATCAAATTTGGATACTATAAATATAAGTAAATAAAAAAAATTATAAAAATAATTTATTTATAAAAAGTAAATTTTTATTGTGTGGATTTAAAAAATTCAATTATATAATTTTGTATTATTAAAAAAAAATACTAATTTTTAGAGATATGAATCTTAAGTAATATTTAAGTAAGAATTTTCATTTAAACAAAGAACATCGATGTTAATAAAAATTTTCAGCAGTATGTCAATGTCCTAATTGCTACTCACGAACCTATTACTAGCCGTTCATTGTTAAAAATTTTTTTGGTATCTAAATAACATTGAGCGGTTAGTAATAGGTTCGTGATAGCGATTGGGACATTGACCATATGCTTATTATTTTTCAATTGTTACTTTCTTAATTTACAGATCCGTATAACATTCTAAAATCATATACAGCCATTAAAGTACAAATTCAAATAAAATAAGCCGTTAGAAATTAAGTGTTAAAACATAACGATGTCCCTCTGACGATATCGCATATGAATCAATTATTTCACATTTCTCGCGATACAAATGTCTCAAAATTTGAAAAATCATATGCCGTAGTCATAGATTGTATTGATAATCTAAGATATTTTATATATGATTTGTTTAAAAAAATTTTTCTGTTCAATTTTCAATACAAAAGAACTTTTTATTTAGAATACTTTTCAAGTATTATTAATTTAAAAAAAAAAAAACGTTACGAATTTTTTAAAAGGAAATTTTAAAATTATTAGTTATTTTGTAAATAACACAAATTATTAAGTTTTTAAAACCTTAAAATAAAAAATAATTTTTTTTTCTATTTTAATCTAAGAGTTACTAATAATTATTTTCTATTTATAAAAGTTAATAGAAGTTATTATTAGTTATTATTTTTTATCATCTTTTTCGGTATGGAAGGTATACATATAGAGCAAACGTTGAATAAAAGTTATTATCGGTTATTATTTTTTTTTATCTTTTTTGGTATGGAAGGTATATACACATATAAAGCCAACGTTAAATAAAAGTTATTAATATTGTTTTTTAGTAATTTTTAATAATTTTTTTATTAATTTTTTGAATTTTAAAGGTGTTCACTTGAAGGAAACGATAAAAAAAGTTATAATTATTTTTTCATTAGATTTTAAAAATTGTTAAAAATTGTTTTTGATTATTGAAAGTAAGTAGATAGGTAAGGATATAATTGATTCAAAAAGAATTTTTATTTTTATTTTTACATAAAAACTTTTATATAAAAATATGTCTTATTTTACAATTATAAAAGAAGTTTTATTTTGTATTTACAATGTCAACGCTAACATATAATACGATTTACTTATCAAATCTTAATTAATGCAGCGACCAAGAGCACCTTTAAAAATTGAGCTTAAATAATAATCATTATTACATTTTGTTATTATACAAGGCCGGTGTAGCATGGTATACTTAAGACATTGAATTTCGCCATGAAAGAGTGAATATTTTTCTAAATTTATGACTTCTTTTACATCAGTGTCATTAACAAATGAAACCGGTACAAGTTTTAATAATTTAAAGAAAATATAAACATCACAGTTATCGTCGTATTTAATCAAATATATAGAACTAATGATTCCGAATTTACTATCTTTCGTTTGAAAAATAGAATCATTAGTTTTTTCCTTTTGAATAATAACAAGATGTGTATCTACAACTTTGATATATAATTTTATTGTATTTTTTACATTCAGTAATTTTATTAATATTTATAAAGAAACGAAGGCACGAAATTTCTTTTTGGTTAGAATGTGACGTTTTGCACATCCTACTAGTGTACAATCACCTATTTTTACTACTTTCTTTAATCTTTTACTGTTCAGTTGATCAACAAAATCTTTCGTTTCTTGAGAAATAAAGCTTTCCGTTTCTAATTGTGGAATTTGTTGATAAGTTAATAGTCTAATAACTATTTCTTTAGCGATGTGGTAATTACTTTTCTTCATTTCAAGTAAATTTTTATTATGGCTTTCGAAGGGAAAAGTATTGATTGCCCATAGTGGTCCCCAATTCTCGACAGTATCAGTTAAATGTAACAGTACACCGAGAAACTTTTTGGGGCGAAAGACCTCTGTAGTGTAGGGCCGAGCGCCTCTATAAAGTAAACGAGTCGTCCCGTCTTGAGCATAAAGGTCTGAGACCTTTGTTACCGAGGCCGTACGTTTATTACGTCCGGCTGATGTATACGTGGATTCGGTTTTTCCAGGCTTTATACCTTCAGTCTTCAAAATAAAGGTCTCAGACCTTTATACGTAAGACACGACGCTTCATCGAATCGTTCCATTAACAAAGGTCTCTCACCTCATGATTAACTAAGGTCTCTCGCCTTAAAAAGTTTCTCCGTGTAAATGTACATTGTAGTACATATACTTATCTCCGAAAAATATACCAAAATAAAAAACAAATTCTATTAATAAAATTTTTGAAATCTTTAGTTCATGTGGTGATATGCTATCTTGTAGAAGAGTATTTAAAGCTGAGATAAACATTGCAAGATGATTTAGATATTTTCTAGGTAGAAGCCCTTTTAGGCTTGGTAAAGCACCGAATAAAATCCAAATGAGCCAATCAGAAGCTGATAAAAAATAATAAAAAATAAAAACTAATAATAACTTTTATTCTAGGTTTGGTTTAGCGTATGGTTTTCAAATTGAAAAAGCTAATAAAAAATAATAAAAAATAAAAACTAATAATAACTATTGTTTCATAAGAAAGTAATAAAAAATAAAAACTAATAATAACTTTTATTCTAGGTTTGGTTTAGCGTATGGTTTTCAAATTGAAAAAGCTAATAAAAAATAATAAAAAATAAAAACTAATAATAACTATTGTTTCATAAGAAAGTAATAAAAAATAATAACTAATAATAACTTTTATTTTAGGTTTGGTTTATGCGTATGATTTCCAAATTGAAAAAGCTAATAAAAAATAATAAAAAATAATAAGAAATTAAAACAAAAAATAAAAAATAATAACTATTTCAAACTTTTATTACAGTCCAAAATCTAGACATTTTAAATTGTTAATATCAGTTATTATTTTTTATCATTTTTTATTTCAGAATGTGATTTCCGCCTGGGATATTATCGATATTTCGAAAATGACATCAATATAACCAATTCGCCACACTGGTCCAAAAGCAAAATATTTTTCAATTTTTAAGCATAAGTTTTTTTTTAAATCCTTTATTTAGTTCCGTTTCAATCAGAAAAAAACTTAGTAAATTTATAAACTTTATAACTTTCATAAAACTATACTTATTTAACAAAAGTTTGTAATTGCTTTAATTTTGAATAGAAATGACTCTTGCATCATATAGTATAATGTACTTTAATAAATTGCATTTTCCATTCAGAAAAATATATGAGGCTTTTGTGCAGTGTAATAGTGACATAACGTATTTCATAAATAAAATTTTACCTAAATGTTTTTCTCGTATTTTTTACATTACCAAAAATCAAAATAAAATAAATGAAATATGAACTAAAACAATATTTATTGAATGTACTTCAATTTTTTTTCTATTTTCTATTAAAAATTGAATAAATTCTAGGATGCAATAAAGAATATAAGCTATAGAATTTATTAAAAATAAAAGAAATATGTTGGAGAAAAATTTTCCTGAAAAAAGTTTATTATTATTTTATTTATTATTTATCATATTTTTTTCACCAATACATACATTTATCAATTGATATTATATATTCGTTGAGTCTTAGTGTTTATAGTTTTTATTATAGGAGAGAATTCTGGTATGCTAGATAGAGTCAAATTAGCTATCGTTAACCAATATTTATGAGTTTTGATTATCACAAAAATTTATACTTAGCATCATTTGTATGAAAACAATCATTCAATTTTAATTACTTTATACCAATTTTAATTGTAGGTGCAATTTTAATTTAGTTTGATACTCAGAGATATAATTATGAATTATCTTTGCATTGAAAAAATATTTTGTTTTGACTTTCAATTTACTGAGCGTATCTTGAATTTTTGGACTAATTCAATTTTAATAACCTTATTGAATTACTTTTAACAGTTGATAACTTTTATTTATTAAACCAACCTATATCATGATAATACTTTTTAAATAATTTCTTTAATATGAATATAAAGGTATGGCATGCAGTAATTAAAAACACTTATTTCACTTGATTTAAATCATCATTAATACAATTATTCAAAAAATGTAATTAAGCAATTTGATATTTACTATGCAATGATCTCTTTATTAATTCATTGATGTTACAATACATTAAATTACAATTTAATACACAACAATTAATTAAGCAATTAGTATACGTATGTGTATACATATATATGTATACATTTCAATTGAAATATTTGATACATATTATACTATATTCTTTCAAATATTAAACTACTGTCTTAACGTTAGAATTATACATATACTACATCAATACTTACATATACGCTTCTGTTACAATTGCAATTCCAGATTATTGGTTCATAATAATTACTTTATACTGGAATGTTCACTAATTTAAAAGCAAAAATGTTTGTTCTTCTATGCAAAGATCAATAAAAATTATGTTTCTGGTGGGCTCATCAAAATTGTATCAATATTAGTTGTACTTACTAAAACATAATTAATTTTAAAATTATGTCATTGAAGCATAACTTTTCTTATATTTTTCCAATTGAAAATTTTTAAAAATAATACTTAGATCATGTAAAATTTTTAAAAGGTGGTGAAATCTCATACACGAAAAAAAGGATATTAGTCATTACTCGCAAATCTAAGATTCAGTACTAGAGAAAACCAGTAAGCAATAATAAGTTTAAGGTATCAGGCATGAGTTAAAGTCTGAAAAAAAATTGAATTCAAATGTAATTTTTGAGATTATATTATTTTAGCAGAGTTGAGGATGCACACAATAAAACACACACATATATAAAGTTAATAAGTTTGTTTATTTATTCACACTCAACACAGAGTCACTCGTTTAGTACAATATATTTTAACAAACACTCGTTCATACACCGGCCCTGCATTCACACGCGCGTCTCAATAAGAAGTGACTCTTGAACAGAGAGGGAAAAGCTAAGAGGGCGCTTCTGCCCACGGCAGTCTTCACAAACAAATCGCACTTAAATATGCGCACACTCCTAACACTCCCTCCCGCATATTTACAAAATAAATTAAATTGAATCAAAGGACACGATGAGGGCTCATGGATGAATAGTCGCCTCGGGTCTTAGGGCCTGTAACAGAAGAGAACAACATGAGCTTATGCATTGATTTTATTTTATTAATTTGCTATTGAATCGAAAGTCAATAGCTTGGTCAAAATGTTGACAACATGATAATTCAAGTCAATCATTTATCTTTGACTAACTCGCTCAAAATTCACTCGTGATATACTCGTTTCCAACCAGACTTTGTCTAAACACCCGTTGCAGCAACATGACTATCACGGTACCATTTGTGTAAAGTCTTTTCTTAAAACTCGTTTATAATTAAACTCCTTTTGAACTCGTATTACGTTTTATAAAGAAATTAGTTTCAGATTTCAATTACTCATCAATACATATTCTACTTGATGGATGAGTGAGATATACGCTGCTCCCCTTCAGCCTGCACACGCAAAAGGGACCTTGGACAATTTTTCAACATATTTGCTTGTAGTTACAAAATCCTCCAGTTGTCGAAACTCGTATCAGTGAAACCTTGAAAATCATCAAATTTTCATGATACTACATAGCTTTGAGTTTTGTTCTCTTTAGATATCTGGATACTCGTTCAGTTGTATTTTATTCTCGTTCAGTTGACTTTATTTGATGTCGACGCAGAATATTCTCGGCATAAGCAATGTCTGATTTTTAATAGTTTGTCAAGTCTAACAAAGTACCAACAATTTCTATATAAGATCTCTTATTACTGTTTTCAAATATCATCACTAGTATTAAATTCCTCGTTTGCCTCGTGATCTTTTTCTATTCGGTTTGTCACTTGATTTGTGACCATTAATATTATTTAAGTAGATACTTTTCCTCGAAATTGAACTTAATTAACATTTCATTAATATAATTTTCTCGTTTGATTTTCGAGACTTTCGCTCGTTTGTCTCATTAAATTTATATTTTCCAGAAAATTTTATATATTCCAGTATTAGATATTTTAAACTCCTTTTAACAATTATTTTGCTTATTTCCTCCAATTTAATAATATCGAATATGAATGTAACATCATTTATAAGTAACATCAAAACTCGATGGTCAACAATCATTTACTCAAGTAGATTTACATGGCTCGTTGTGATGTTATAAACCTGTTCTGATAGTAGATGTTCGTAAACTATCATTTTCCAATTTATAAAATTTCAGTCCATTTAAAACTCACTCCAGTTTATATAATTTGTCTCGTTTCAGCAGAAGAGTATACTCCTTTATGAATCTTTATGAATATTTCATTACTGAGCGAATCGAGCTGTTTTTACATCCTTTAAAAAAAACTTCTTTATTCTATCAGTTCGCTATAATCAGCGCAGCTTTGATTGACAATAATCGCGACACATGTATGTGTAACTTGTATATATTCATTTTCAAGTCTCCTTATGAAAAATCCAATTTTATACTTGAAATCAACAGATAGTTGTCTTTTCCTTTGAACCTATTAAGTTGAACTCCTTTTCATTCCGTGTAATCATTCTATCTACTATTCTTTAGACATTATTTTGATATATAATATAAAAACTAACTCGTCGTATTAACATTAAGCTTTTCTCCATCGTTGTTTGACATTAGATCTTGTTGCTAACTGATATACAGCATGACCAGTTTCCATCTCAGTCATTAATGCATAAAGTTGTTTTCCTCTGTTTTGGCAGCATCAGCCTCCTTATACTTCGTCTTCTCTTTAACGCTCCCTCCGTTTTTAATATCTCCATTTATATCATTTTCTTCAACTCCATAGCCTATGCTCGCAGATCGCCTTCATATTTAATTATCTCGTTTAATTTCTCGACTATTTAATTTTCCTCGTTTATGTTTGTAGACAAACATTTGCTCCTCGCTGAATTTGTATCTTGATTCTTTTCAACTTTTCCTTTTCTGATTTTAGTAGGATTTATTCTGTTTGCTCGTAACCTACCAATATCACTCCTTTCCGGATACTCTTGAATTTTAAGACCAATCTTTCTCAACATCCTTGTACACGTTAAACACTTAAAACGTTTTATTATGTTATTTCAAACTCGTAATTGGACTTCAGTTTTTCTAGACGTGACAGCAAATCGTTGGAGATATGTGGCAATCTGTTATTTGCGAACACAGCAGATTCCAGAGCCACAATACCCATGCTTTCCGATATTTCAGAATTATAATCCACGGCATATTTATAATTTCTCTGTAACTCCTTTAATCATTTAAGAAAAATTTCTTATTCGTATCAAATCATCGTTTCACTGTTAAGAGAAGTTATCTCGATATTCTCAGCTTACGTGATTTCAAAGTCTATCCTTTTTAATTTCTATAATCTCCTTTGTAACTCTTATTATTTTCAATATAGTGTTATTGAAATCAGAGTATAACTCAGTGCTCCAAATCTCCTTCGTAACACTGACTATTCAATCTAGTATTATTAGATTTTAGTATGATTCAGTGCTTTCGCATTCGTACTCGTTTCCTATAATTTTTTATAATTTTTATTATTTCCTCTAGTTTCTTCTTTATTGATTAAATCTCTTGTAGTTAAGTATGTTATAATTTCGTTGAAATTAGGCATTCGTTATTGCTCTTTTTACAGAAGTCGTATTCTCTTAAGCAATGCAATTTTATATTTGTACTCCAATAATAAATATTTTTATTTGATACATGACTATGTATACATATACATATATGCATATATATTAATCGACTCGTTATTTAGATATATACATATACATACATACATATATATACATACATATATATATATACATATATATATATTCAAACACTGATTCGTAAACTTTGACTGATGTAATAAATTTTCTGTAAAGCATTTGCATAAAGGTATTACCTCATAAGATAAATTTTATACTCGTCAGCAGTGCTTTGACTCGTACTTACTCCCTCCGATCTTAAGTTCACGTTGTTGTTTTGTAAGTAAATTTAATCTCTTGATTATCCTCGTTAGAACCTTAAAAATTAATGAGAAACTCGTTGATTAAAATCTTACATCGAAGTCAGTGAGAATTTGTATAATCTCAGAACAGTCATTTATTCTGTTCACATTGTTTTGACATCGATTTTAATTTCAATATCCAAAACTCTTTTTCTTTTATTTGATTCTAAATTTTCATCATCTTCCTTGTAAGTGTTTTCTTCTACTCTTGACTTCCAGTTTTCACTCGTTGATAATTTTTTTTTTTTTTTTTTTTTTTTATTTCTTTTATTGCTAAATCTCGTAATGTTTCTACTTTGGATGTTAAATTGAACTCGTTTTATTTAAATTTCGTTGCTCGTTTTACTTATCCTCCTTCTAATAATTTTCAAGAATTAATTAACAACATTGCGTTAACAATTCCATTTACATTCATTATTTTATATTTTCTTTATTTTTCTCGTCATTTTCGTTTTGAATAATCGCTTTCTGTATAATTCGTCATCCAGTTGATCTCGTAACACATTGAAATTATTAACTAAGTACTGTATGCATATAAGTATTAGCTTAGAATATCGGTAGAATCAAACTCTTTTAATCTGCAATTTCAGCTGCTGTTTTGTCGCTCGTCATGCATTCCATGTTTTGGTTTTTCCCATATATTTACCAACTAACAATTTTACATTTGATACTTATTGTAATTCCTTATTGACTTGTAAAATCAATCCAAAATGCACTCGTTTATTTCTTTCTCAGATTATATAGCAAACTATACAGTTATTTCTTTTTCATAATCCTATTTCTCCATTTATTTTACAACCTCCTTATGGTAATGAGTGTCAATGTAGTTGATAATAATGTTTCATACTATAACTGTATGATTTCCTTCGACACTCTCTTTTAAATCATCGTTTGAGCTGAGGAGCCCATTTATTGATATAGGATTATACGTTAAGTTACTCTCGTTAAAGATTTCCATTCTGCCAGCACAAGCAGAGATATTTTCGATTTATCAATTCGTTCAATGTTGATCCCTGTAAAATTACAGCTCGTACTAAATCGAACTCGGTTATCTCGTTATCAGATTTTCAATACTATTCTTATTTATGAAAGTATTTCATAAGAATTTATCAGAAATGTCAATCTGAATTTTTAAGTTCTTGAACTCGTTGTACATCGTTGTTTTCGTTGTCTGCACCTCCTTGCGACCCACCTCAATTCTGTCTGTGGTTCTATTTCTAGATCATGACTCCTTTCTAGATGTCTCCTTTTCGAATACATCAACTCGAACCATGAAGGTGGCCTTTTGATCCTTGATTCCTATAAAGAATCGAAATTAGACAGTTTTCATCGTTAATATTAACTTTGTTATGCACTCGTTTAGACGATGTTTCATCTTTCTTTAAGAAAACTTCAAATTTTATAATGGCAATTTTCTATATATATATTAAATTTCAATTTTGGTAGATCCTTTTAACATAAAAATAGTTGCCTGATTTATATCTTAGTTTACAATTACAAACTGGTTATATACATCATTTACCTTTTGGTCTTCGTTTCTCTTTGTCTCGATGTTTGGTTTCGTTTTACTCTCTTATTCTCTCGTTCCATTCTTCGTTCTATTCTCCATATTCTCGTATCGTTCCTCGTTCAATTCCTCAATTTCTCGTATCGCAGCTGCGCCTCGTTTTGAATAGGTCACGGCAGTAAGATATATAGAATGGCAGACCCTCCTTTCGTTCTTAGATAATTGCTCTCGTAAGTGCTGCCATCCGTTCATTAGATATGAACTCCTTTCCTATCAATCAGTTATACAGTTAGAAATTCAGATATCACTGAACACAAGCAGTACCTAAATTCAAACTGAAAACTAAATTTATTTAATTATATATTCGTTATTTATCGTATTTAGCATAACTCAATTTTAACAAATTTCAATTTAATAAATTTCACTGTCAAGAATCTGACATGCTGAACACAAGCCTTGTCAAACTCAGAACAGTTGAAATTTTTATTTGCATTATAAAGATTCTGATACGCTGGACACAAGCATTATCAGTCTTTAAACAGTTGTAAAATTTTAATTTCATTGTCAAGATTTTAATATACTGAACACAAGTATGATTAATATCCAAACAACTGCAATTAAGTTGATCGTTAAGATTCTGGTATACCGAACACAAGTATGCAGTTTCAAGACGATCAAAATGATTGCTAAATTTAATTTCACTATAAAACACTCGAACTCGTATACACTTGAATTTGTAATAGGCGCTGCCATATATTTTTATAATTTTAATCATAAATGTATAAGTTAAAATTGTTTGCAGCGCCACTGCCGGCCTTTATGTTAACATTTTAATTTTTATTTAGTTTGATTGTACGTATATAAAATACATACAAGATACTTGTATATATAACTATATACATATATATTTAAGATTTAGACTTGGCCAGAGTCCATCGTTAATATCGCTCTTTCGTTCTCGTCTGAGCAACGGTTTTCTTGTTACCGTCATATTACTCCTTAGATTAAATAAAACTTCCAATAAAAACTTTTTATATCTCGTTCTCGTTTTGTGTATAATTTGAATAATTTGAATGATTACTCATTCACATTTATGTGTATACATATACACGTATATATACGTACATATACATATACGTATGCACACTCGTACACAAGTTCATATCTCGTATTCACGTACTGCTTATATTCGTGTATGTACACATAAGTTAAAGATTCTTCATATATACGTACATACTCGCCGCACTCATATAAATGACATCGTTATAAATTTATTTTGCACTGGTTTATTTTAGTTTAATTTATTTCAGCACCTTATTTCCAATTTAATTTATTTTATATTAAATCTAGCATGCATTATTGTTTAGATCTCGTTTTGTTATGTTTGTGCGTTTTTATATGCTATGGCGTCCCATAGCTATCTTATAGCACACATAAACACATCGTTCCTTATATCCCTCTCGTTCATCGTTATAGTCTCCATTTGCATTTCTTGTTTCTCGTTCCTTACTCGTGTCGACAAGTTCGTCGTGGCGTCGTTCATCGCGAGCTTCTCTTTATGCGCCATCTTTCTTTCACGCGTGCGTGCTCTCTGTCTCTCGTTCGTCTCATCGTTTCTTAGTAAACCACATTCGTTAATTCTTTTTCTCGTACTGACTCCTTTCTTCTTTTCTCCTTTTCCTCTGCTACAACTAACCCATGTTAGTCTATATGAAAAGGACAAGAGATGAGAGAGCATCATGGAGCCTTTTTTTTTTTTTTTTTTTTTTTTTTTTTTAGATAAAAGTTGCAGATGCAACTATAAGAAAAACAAAAATACTCCTTAAATTTATTCGCTACATCAAATCACAAAAACTCGCACATGCAGCGACCGCAGGACGCCTCTCGATTGTCGTCCATTCCTTGCTTTACTCGCGAGAACACAAGGAACGCTTTTTCACTTTTCAACACCTTACCTAGTAGTTGTTGTTGAGGTTCTTTTTCGCCATCCTCACTCAGCGCAGTAAAAGCTTGCTGGTGAAAATACTTTTCGCCATCTTCGCACAGCGCAGTTGAAGCTTGCTGGGCTACCATAACCTTTTGAGATTATATTATTTTAGCAGAGTTGAGGATGCACACAATAAAACACACACATATATAAAGTTAATAAGTTTGTTTATTTATTCACACTCAACACAGAGTCACTCGTTTAGTACAATATATTTTAACAAACACTCGTTCATACACCGGCCCTGCATTCACACGCGCGTCTCAATAAGAAGTGACTCTTGAACAGAGAGGGAAAAGCTAAGAGGGCGCTTCTGCCCACGGCAGTCTTCACAAACAAATCGCACTTAAATATGCGCACACTCCTAACAGTAATATAAATTTTTTTTCTTATGACATTGATTAATGAAACTTTTATATATATATATATATATATATATATATATATATATATATATATATTAAATATAAAACTTTAATCTATGAATAATTTCAAAAGACCTCATCCGATGGTTACAATCCTTTTCTTTTGCCGCAGGATTTCTCAGCTAATTTTCAACCAATTGACTTCAAAATTTGCAGAAACCTTTAAATTATATATCTTCACAAGTTTACTGATCTGCAATTTTGATAAGACAACCTCCAGTGAAAAAATTTATCATTACATTTGAATTTAATTTTTTTTTTAGACTTTAACTCAGGCCTGATACCTTAAATAAATTATGATTCAGAAAGCATATGGTACTGAATACTAATGCTGCTTGAAATGATAAATGTATCTAGTATTATGTTGTTTAACAATGAGTAAAAAATTTACTAAAATATAATTAATTTTATATATTAAAAATATTAAATTAATAGAAGTTACAAAATAAATAAAAATGAAAGACATCGAACAGTAACTCCAATTTTTTTTTTTTTATTTATTTTTATTTCAACGTGTCATTAAGACCCATAATAACTACAATGAATTGCCTGACATAATTTGAAAAATCTACAATTTTAATCTAAGGCTCGATTTTTTCAAAATTATGAGCTATTTTGTCTACATTTTAATTTTTTTTTAAATCTCTACTTCTACTTCAGAGTGTAGAGTTTTCAAATTATTCGAGAAAATTTTGATCAAAGTTATAATAACGTTTCAATCAAAACCTTAAATAATTCTAAAAAATCTTCAAAAAGCTCAACTCGTTAAAGAAAAAGTGATGAAAATTAATAAAAAAATTCATATAAAATTCAATATTTCTTTTTTATGCACACTATTTGTCAAATTTCTGTATCATTTTCATTCCTTCATAACATTAGAACAAATAGAACTTTGTAGACATATTTTTTTAATTGAAAAATTTTTATTCAAACTTTAATATTATTTAGATAAAAATTTTATAAAATCATCATTTCAAATATTTTACAATGATAGAGTCAATGGAAATTTTTTTTAAAGATTTCACAATTTTGACTAAATAACTGACAACTTCAAAAAAATCGAGCGTTTAATTGAATAGATAAAGACCTTTATAGCTCAGTCAGCTAAGGTACATAATTATTTATAAATAATTATTGTTTCAAAACATTGCAGTAATGTAAATATTGATAGTTTGTATGTCGTTTTACATAAATCTATTTTGATTGAAATTCAGCATATTAAAATATATATTTTTATCAATTTACACCATGGGTAATCTTAAATCTGTAGCAGTTGGAACATTGACCATAATATGTATCACGTTTTTTGGTATCAAGCAAAGAGTAGTTTCCTTAAATAGTGAAAGATGAACCACAGATACATTTTTCAAATACCAAAAAAATTGAGTAATACATAAATGTACTGAAATAAATGCAATTGAATATTTTGACTTGTCGAATCTGACACATTAAAAACATGAAAATATTGATCAAACTACTTGCAAAATATGTTTTGGCACTTAACTAAAGGATTTCAACAATTGATACTTTTTTCTCAATTTGCTAATTAGCAAATCAAATAAATACAAATTCTAGAATTACGTTCTGTTGATCTAAAAAGTTTACTTTAAGCTCTATTTTCCAATAAATTTTTCTTGTAGTCGACAAATCGATTTGTTAATAATTAATTTATTATTTAACAAAGACGCTACAATAATTTTTTATTTGTTAACCAGATAAATGTTTTTGATGATTTCCTTAACCAGAATTTGCTTGAAAATTGCAGGTTACAATTAAATTAAAACAATAGATTGAATTCAGCTACTTTTGATCTCCACAATGACAAAAAATAAAATCCAGAAGCAATGAGAACGATCCATAAAAATAAAAAGCCCCCAATCCTTAAACTTGATTGAATTTTGGCTTCAACTTGAACTCAGAAAGATTAAATGAAATAACTGAGAATAGTTTGTTTTGTATACAATGTACTCTCTTTTGATTTTTGACCCCGATAACATTACGTGCTGAGCAATTTTTGATCACGCGTGCTTGTCACGTGTACTACAGTTATACTACCATCATGCTTGCAACCGTGCTGAGATTTCGTCACCAACTTATGAATTCAGGATTAGGCTGGCACATGGTTGGTAGCCCATGTGGCAATTTCTTAAATTGTCGGGGCAGGAATTTGCCGTCAGTTGTACAACTTAAAAAGTAAATTTAAATTAAGGTAGTTGTCAACCCATTACATCAAAAAAACTGTTTATTATAAAATGCTTTGAAATTTAGTTCACAACTTCAATATAATTTCACAAATAAGTAGTTAAAATTTCATAACGTCCAACGGTTTCAAAAGTAAGATATAAAACTTTGAAATTTCTATTTTATATAATAAATATCATTTTTTTTTTTATTTAATAATAAATATCATTAAAATTACAAATTGAAAATATTACATTATAATTATGAAACCGTTAATCGTTCCAAAAATTGAACTATTCATTTATAAAGTTATTTTGAAGTTGTAAACCAAATTTTAACGTATTTTATAATAAATAATTTTTTTATGATGTAATGGGTTGACAACTACCTTAATTGTGGGTTAATATTTAATGCAATATCAAATATATATATTTGATATTGCATATTATCCGATTTTAAATATGACTTCCCAATGTTATACCATTCACTAAGCTCTTTTCACAAAATAAATTTGGAGAGCTCTGCTGTAGCTCTGCGTTTTTGCTCAGCATTTTTTTCCCTCTATTTTTTCCTCAACAAGCAGGAATAAGCATATTTGCAATAAAAATGTAAAATAATAATTTTGTGTTTTTAAATGTAAATAATTGGTAACATATTAAAATATAATATTAGATTATTTTGAGTTGTTGACTTTGCATAATTATTTTTGATGGGGAATTCATCAATTATTACTATTATATAATTTTAAAAGTAAATAATTTATAGAGACTGAAAATGATTATTGTAAGTTATGTATAAAAAATGAATTTCAAATTAGTAAATATTGTATGCAGGTTTTAATATTCGCTAAGTTTCCAATTAGCTGCTATACAAATATAAAAAGTAATTTTTAATTAATTTCCGATTTAAAAAAAAAATTTTTTTTATTTTTATTACAGAAAGAGCAATAATTAATATATTTCTGATTAACATGTGTGTTAAAATGCTTATAAAATCTACTAATTTATGGTCATCAAATAATTCAAAGAATATTTATTTTTAGTTTGAAAAAATACATTTAACGAGTATTGATACCCTTTTTATTTAAATGTAAAATCATCAAACTATAACTAAATTAGCATTTTGCATGAAAAAATTTATTATATCCGTTAGGTAGAAGACGAAAAAATAAAAGACCTGTATTTTTTTTGTTTTTCAAAATATGATGAATTACAAAAGTTATAGCGGGTATAAATTTGTACAAATTTGATATCTACACATATAGATATAGTGCCATGATAAATGACGTCACAATTGCCGTGACGTCACACAGTTTTACTACCTCTATCTCTTTAAATTTTTATATTTATAATAAAAGAAAAAATACATGTTCTTTATTTTTTTTTTCTAAATGATGGATATAATAGATTTTTAAAAAAATTTTCATGCAAAATGCTAAAGGCCAATTTATATAGAAGAAGAAGAAAATCATCAAATAATAAAAATGAATAGAAGGTTATTTTTTCATTACCAAGATTTAGTATTCAATTATAATTGAGATTTATTTATTGATTGTTGGAACAATATTTTAATTTGTTTCTACTGCTAAAAAAATTTCAGAAATTTCATGATTGACAATTTTTATTCTCGAATGTATGAGTTTGACAACAGAATCAAATAAATGTGAATAAAATAATCAATTTTTTGGTTTAAATCAAGTAAAAATTATTAGATTTTTGTTAATGAAACTTTATTGTGAGGGTCTTAAAATTAAAACTATGAATATTTTATAGTTGATTTTCTATTTTAGATTACAAACAATTTTAATAGTTCTATAGGTATATAATTTGTCAAAAATCAAGGCTTTCAAGCAACAAGACGAAAATATATATATATCATCGAAATAACCGCACAAGTCTGTATTTTTGGGAAATTGAGATTCTCTCTTCTGAAACTCTAAAAACAGACTTGTGCGGTTATTCCAAAAATCCACAGATATATATATATATATATATATATACATACACACACAATATACACACGCACACATTCAACAGTAACTTGAACATTGGGTTACAGTTGGTTTATTGTTATGTTTGAGTAGCATTTCAATTCACAGAAAACATGAGCATAGCGCAAAGATCATAAAATTTTGTCCGCGCATCGGACCGTCGAGGATTAGTCGGGTAACAAAACATCTGGTGAACGCATTATTTTTCTGCCTATTTGGGAATTCCCTTCCCTGGAAGAAAATTGACCATATTGTAGGCATAATTGCTGGTCAACAAATGTTAAAATGGCACTTATCTAGAAATTCTAGAAATGATTTTTAAAAAATTTCTAGATAAGTGTCATTTTAACATGCGTTGACCGACAATTATGCTTAAGATATGGTCAATTTTCTTCCAGGGTTAGTTAATAAAAAAAGGGTACATGGTTAAGATTTTTTAGTGTAGATTTTAAGTTCATTTTGAAAAATAACATGCATACGTATTTTGTACTTGTTCGAGTGCACATCGCTTTTACGTTACATCTATCCTGTTCAACATTTTGGTTTACTGGCACAAGAATTGATTTTCTACAACATTACACATCTTCTTCGAAAACTATCTTTAAATAGGGTAAGTATCTTAAACTATTATTTATTTATAACCGTAGAAATACCTTCATTTACCCTATATTTATTCTAAAATTTAATCTTTTTAATAAAAATATATTTTATGATTTGGTCAAAAATAATTATTTTTTCCGGCATTTTTGTAATTTAAAAAATTTTCATAATTTTTCCCACTTGGGCTTCGGGAAACTTTTTTCATAAAAGAAAACAAAAAAATTAGTCGTTTAGAAGTAAATTTAGTTTGGATATACTTTTCGATTTATGGAATTGCATTTTTCCTCTAACAATTAGATGAAGACTATGCATATTGTAATTTGTAAAAATTCAAGCATATTTTAAATGTTATTCCAACAAAAAGTATTCTATTAAGTTTATACCAAAAATTGATAGTTTTAATTTGAATAATTTGAATTAGAAAAAAATGAATTTAATAACAAATTTTTAAAAATGTGACAGTCGGAGGACCAACCGATAGAAGTGATAACTTCAGTTATTATAAGTTTAAATTATTGCACGTTGAACGTTTTTATAAGTATGCTCTTATGATTTTTCTCACTCACTTTCTTTATTTTCTATATTTCCTCGGTTCAGGTATAAAGTGTTTATAGTATATGCATGCGCAGTAGACTATAAAAACTGTATACCTGAACTGAGGATAAAATAAGCAATAGAAATATAAAAAATAAATAAAGACAATGAGAAAAATTTGTAAGCTTTAGAAACGCCCAGCAGAAGTGATAACTTAAATTATTATAGGATGAAATTTTATTATAAATTTTATCATATGCTATTGCTAAAATATTAATATTATGAATGCAATAATTTTGGAAAATATTTAAACTTAGAAAAGATTGTGTAAGATAAAGAATGACAAAGCACCAGCAATTCACTACAAAAATATATTTGTATAACTAAAAACTTTAATAATTAATAAATTTTATATAATATTTAATGCTTTATAATAAAAGCTATTTTTTCAAATTTTCCGTTACCGAAAACATTTATTCTTCTTGGAATTTTGATGATTAATAATTTTCACTCTTAAATATACGGGTTTGGCAACAAAGTTTAACAAACTTTAATGTAAGAAATCAAACCACCCGCCATAAAATGAAATTTATAACTATTTTGCATAATTCAAGTAAAAATTTGTAGTGAAGCTCTTGAAATAAAATATACAAATATTTCATAATATTCATAATAGACTGTAAATATATTATTGCAAAATATATGAATATTTCAAATAATGATGATTCAAGAAAGGTCATAAAATGCATAAAAGTTCTCGGGTATCACGGCCTAATTCTGTTCATTATACGAGCAAAACAGTCATGCCTTCTTTCATCAATTTTAAGTTTGTGTGTCTCTCTCTTTCTCTCTCTCTCTCTCTCTCTCTCTCTCTCTCATACTCTCTCTCTCTCATACTCTCTGGTACTAGATTTTACATCTAAGGCTTTAGTTTGTGTTTTTGTTTACATACTCAATTTTTACGAACTTAAAATTAAGAACTTATTTATTAAAACTTTTCGATTTTGTACCAGAAATCCAGAATTCTTAAAAATGAATGAATGAATTTATTAAAAAATTTAATTCAATATTCTTCGTGGTACATACTACAAGCTAATGCATTCCTTTACTGGAAATTTTGCAATAAAATGAAAAGAGAAAATATTTATGAGTACAGGTGCAGTGTCCGTTTTACTTCTTCTTAAATTAATAATAGATCAAGTAAAAAATAACTAATCCTGTTAAAAAAAATTATTATAATTTTCACAAATGCTACACTTTTTAGTTTCCATATATATAGTGGAAGCATAGCTTCTGTCGGCCAGTCCCACGACTGTCACGTTTTTTTTCTTATAAATTCAATTCAGATTTGCAAAAAAATGAATACATTTTACTTTATTTTACTATAAAATCATATGAAATTTAATTCAAAATCAAATGAAATTTAATGCAAAAATTACATGAAATTTTTCACTTGATCTATTATTAATTTAAGGAGATGTAAAACGGACACTGCACCTGTACTCCTACATGACAACTATCTTTTCATTTTATAGCAAAATTTTCAGTTAAGAAATGCATTAGCTTGCAGTATGCACCATGAAGAATATTCAATTACATTTTTTAATAAATGCATTCATTCAATTTTAAGAATTCTAGATTTCTGGTACAACATTGAAAAATTTTAATAAATAATATTGAAACAAAATTTTCAACAACTAATGAATAAATTTATTCAAAAAAAAGGGGCAGTCGTGGGACTGGCTGAAAGAAGCTATGCTTCCATTATATATATAGAAACTAAAAAGTGTGGCATTTGTGAAAATTATAATAATTTTTTTGCACAGGATTAGTTATTTTTAACTTGATGATTTATTATTAATTTAAGGAGATGTAAAACGGACACTGCACCTGTACTCATAGTTTTTGCAAGAATTTTAGAAAACATACAATATAAAATTTTCATTTCCTATTATAGTTACCATAAACCAATTGAAGCTGCAAATATTCAAGAATGCCAATTATTTTAGATAAATATAACTTTTTAAGCAACTATAATATTATATTTTACAATATTTATTAAATAACTATTCATACAATCTTTTCAGAGTTTCAATATTTTTGAAAATCATTATATTAGTAATACAAGTATTTTAATAATAGCATACTTAAGAATTCATCATTATAATAATTTCAACTTATAATAATTTAAGTTATCACCTCTGTCGGCCAGTCCCCCGACTGCCACGTTTTTTTAATCGTTTTTCTTTTTTATAGTCAAAATATTTAATTTATCTATTTTTAATAATCAGAGTTTCATGATTAGCAATTTTCATTCTTGAATATCAAAGCTTCACAACACCGAAAAACAAATTTGAATGGAAGTAATGGAACGATTTTTCATGAAATGTAACGAACAATTATTTGGCATAATCAAAGTTAAAATTGGCCGATTTTTGCAAATGAAAATTTGTGTTGAAGCTCTTAAAATAAGAAATGCGAACATGTAATATTGAATCCTCAATTTAAGATTGGAAAATATTAGAATATCTCGATTAACTATGATTGAAACTGTAATTGATCTTTTAGTAAGGGATAATATCGTAAAAAATCCACGGTTGCTAGTATCAATATACATAGTGGTAGCATAGCTTATGTCGGTCAGTCTCACAACTGTCACGTTTTTCATTCGTATTGAAAAATTAGTGTTTCATTAACTGTTTATTTCTTTTATTATAGGTTTGCGATATCGGCAGGTCTTTTCATACAGTGATATACACAACTTCCGAAAATAAATTGCTGCATTCTCTTGTACATCAACTTTATTTAAAAGGGTAATCAAATTTAAGACCTTTCCAATTCAATTCCGAGTACCTGTTCCATATTTTATTACTTTTTTTCATCACTTATAAAATAGCTTACTATTTTAACAATTAATTACTTGTACGCTGGACGTTTTTTGTAATTCATTATTGCATTTTCGATTGGATGCACCATTTGAAACAATTATAAAATTCAATATTCAATATTATTAGTTACTTAATATCGAGTTAGAAACAATGTATGCCATAGGACCAATGCGTACCAGAAAACCGTTGCATATGTGCTCGCATGGTCATATAGTACGCATGAACAGGTTGTATGCCAGAGCTCGTGAAGACTATTTACGAAATGATAACTTACAAGTTGCAAATTTGGCAGAAAACGAAGGCTGTTCTTCTCAGTTTAGCCCTGGCAACTGTAAGGGTTTTTCGACTCCATCGTCGCATTTAGATGAAACGCCGTGCGTGGTAGAGAGCGACGATAATCCAATGGAGATGGAATGTACTTGCTTTGAATCTGGTGAAATCGACGATGACGATTCCAACTCCTTACAGTCGATGTTTGAAGACGGTAAAAATGTAGAAGCTTTCGAAGCTAGATTAGCCTCAGTCTTTACTCAGCACAATATGACTCATCAGCAGATAAAAGCTGTTTTGTTAGTTCTTAGAAGTCACAGGTGCTTTTCAAATTTACATGTCGATCCTCGAACTGTTTTGAAAACCCCTCGTGATTCATCGCTGATAAGTAAAATAGCAGGAGGCGAATATCTTCATTTAGGCATTGAGAAAAGTCTTCAAAAAATTCTCGCATTGACTCCTTCTCACATAATCCCCGATGTTCTTGAAATAGATTGCAGTACTGATGAGGCTTCACTGGATAGAGCAAGTAAAATTTTGATGTGGCCTATACAAATTCGTATAGCTAATATTCCAATTTGCTCTCCACAAATTGTTGGTATTTTTAAAGGATCCAAAAAGCCAACGAGTGCTACTGAGATACTAAATCAATTCGTAGATGATTTATTAACTATTTTGCAAACTGGAATTAAATATAATGGAAAACAAAAATATATACGGTTGAGATGCTTCATTGCCGATGCACCTGCTCGAGCTTTTGTTCTGGGTCATCGAGGTCACAGTTCTAGATCTCCTTGTTCCAAATATCATGTAATAGGTGAACATATTCGTTCTGGCGTTATGGTATTCACAGGAATTGACCATCCCCCGCGGACACAGGAAGAGTATACTTCAAGAATAGATGTTGACCATCATAAGGAAGTATCAGCACTTGCTGCACTCCCCTTCAATATCGTATCAGATGCAGTATTTGATTATATGCATTTGGTATGTCTTGGTGTCATGGAAAAAATTTTGCAAGGAATAATCGATGGTAGATTTTTACAATCAGCTAAGCTTCAACATAATAATTTGCTTGTGTTAAATGATCGTCTCGAACAAGTAAAGAAATATTGTCCGCGGGATTTCGCTCGAAAACCTGTCAACATTCAAAAACATAGCAAATTCAAAGTTACTGAGCAACGGCAGCTACTACTTTACATCGGACCTGTTGTTCTCAATGGTCTAGTCAATCCTGCTGTTTATAAACACTTTCTTCTCCTTCATACAGCTATTAGAATTTTGGTGAATCCTTTCAACACGACGGAATCTATACTTTTCTCAGAGAAGTGCATAAAATTATTCGTTGAACAGCTGCTGATGTCTATGGTATAGAATTTCTTTCCTACAATACTCACGCTCTGTTACATCTTCCAGATGATGTGAGATCTTTTGGGGCGCTTGATTCGTTTTCATCATTTCCATACGAGAACAATATGAGTTATTGTAGAAAATTATGTCGAAAACCCAGTCAACATTTGCAACAGATTTCGAAAAGAACAGCTGAAAATGTTCATACAGCGTACAAGAAATTTGTTGATCCGTCGACGTTAAAATTTATTTGGAGTCATGCAAAGGGTCCTACTCCTTTAATCAATGATTTGAATTATAATCAATTCAAAAAAGTTGTCACAGGGGAAATTCACTTGTCAATATTTAAACAGGATAGTACAGTTATTTTGAGAAATGGATCCATTGGTATGATTAAGAATGTTTTACAAGATACCCAAAGAAATAGTTGTTATCTACTGATGAAACTTTTTACAAAAGTTGAGGACTTTTTTGATCTTCCGTGCGACTCTTCTGCAATCGATAAATTCCTGTGTTCAAAGCCCAGTTCAGAATTACTTACCATTCGTCTAGATGAAGTGGCCGGTAAATGTTTTAGAATGCCGTATTGGCCTGCCGAACTTGCTACAAAAGAGTGCAACTCTGAATATTTCGTTGTTTCTTTAATTGTATCAACGCACTTCGAGGGATGATTATTTAATAATAATTATCTGAAATTTATTAGTCATTTAATGTTAGAGTTTTATTGTATCGCTAGTTTTCATTGCATTTACTTCATCTTATGGCTTTGCTGAAACCAATATTTTTTTCTTTATTTGTATTATAATCAGATGAGTCAAAAGAAGCGTAAGAATTCTGAAGCAGTCACTGTAGAGGCTGCTTCAACATCCTTAACAGATAGAATGTCTCAATTAAAGGAATCTCCCATTCTGTGCATTAATCGCGGAGGAACAAAACACAATTATCAGCAGAAGAATGCAACGAAATTGAAAGCGCATACGTCTGGATCAAACTTGAGCAATAGCGAGTACGCCACAAGGCCTTTACCTTCTCAAAACAGCGAGAAAAATAAAATGTTGCCTGCATACAATAAGAAATTTTCAAATTCGCAATTTTCACTTCAGCGATCTACTACTAGCTGGATTAATAAAGGTAAGATAATGATGCATATATTTCTAGAAAAGATTGCATAAATGTTAATTTAATAAATATATTTTGTAAAAAAATTGAAATAAATATTAAAGACAACACACAATGTAAAAACTTCATTTCTTATTATAACTATTAAATATTGTTTAATAATTTAGACTTATTTAAATGTCTATAAAACAATATATATTAATAACTATTTACAAAAAATCTTTTCTTAGTTTGAATATTTTCTAACATCATTACATTTTATATTGCAGATGGAGTTAATACAAACAAAATTATAAAATGTACTTCATCTGAAAAAATAACCGCCCGTGTTCCTCTTCTTTCGCGCAGTATTATGCAAAACCAACGGGTTCATCCTGCAGTCAATGCAAAGAAAATGTTATCAAATACGCAAATACAGCGATCTACTGAGTCCCATAATACAGGTAAAATAATTTTTGATATGTTTATAGATAAATATTTTTTCGGTTGCAACATATATTTATATAACTTTTTATCTGCATTGTTGATGGACGTTATTTCAATTCTATGGTACAAGGAACAGCAGCAAGCGAAGTGAAACCGTTAATCAAAGACTTATCCGGAAAGATTGAGTAAATTCAATTTATGATATTTTTATAGTAATATTAACGTCAATTATGATTATCTATTTTATCACTATTTTCAGCTCGCTTAACAGAAGATTCGTTGGCGTAGAAACTGTGAATCGGTATAGTATATGTTTCACATATATCGTTTATTAATTACTTTTAAGATAAATAAAATATATTTAATCTTGTAGTTCAATCCGGAAAGAACAAGAGGCTTCGATAGAACTGTTAAGGTATTATTATTATTGTATATACTGTTATTTTGAAATAGTAATACTTTAATGAATATTTTTCTTTTTGCCAGCTCCTGAACGAAAGACTTGAAAAAGTTGAAAACTTTAGTTTGTAAGTTAGCACTTCATATACACAATTATTTAAAGGTTAGAATTATTGTATTAATAATAACAATGATTTAATTTTTATTTCGCCAGCTCACTGAACGAAAGACTTGAAAATGTTGAAAAAGTAACTTTGTAAGTTAGCAATTTAAATCAACAATTATTTAGAGGAAGAATGATTGTATTAATAATAATAATAATTCAATTTTAGGTCTATTCACAAGATGTTAAGTGAATTAACAAAAGGACAAACTAGTAGAGCGACAACTCGTCCAAAGTACCTACCTTTTCAATCTTGTGCTGATCTCCTAGCGTTTGATAATTTCACAGACGAAGAGTACGACGAAGTTGTAAGCAGTATATTTGTTTATAAAGTTTACTTATTTTCATTTCTAATGAATATATTTTTCAAGGTCGCGTACCTGAGATATTTAGGAGGAGTTACTGCTAAGGATGCAGCTGCGAAATATTTGAAAAATAGCCTCATAGTCAATGAAGATGTATTTCGTAATGTTTCTTGGAATGGAGTTCAATCAAATGAAGATGGTGTTGCTATGAAAAGCACTCGTTTTGCACAAGCTTGCGAAGGTACAAGTATTTTAATAATAGCATACTTAAAAGTTTAACATTATAATAATTTCAACTTATAATAATTTAAGTTATCACTTGTGTCGGCCAGTCCCCGACTGCCACTTATTTTTTTCATTAGTGTTATATGAAAATACAATTTAATATTTGTGAAATTTTGTAATTAATTATGAATATTTTAACCAACAGACGCTATGCCCTGCAACAAAGCCACGCTGCAGAAACCGAGCGAAGAAGAATTTGTTATGGCTATGACGAAAGCCATAAAGAGTGCCAAAGAGGGCTTTCGTCGCAAACGGAAGCGTTCCATTGATTCATACGAGAGTTTTCAAGGGTCTCCTCGTCGCAAGTCTTGTACGAACTCTGCTGTTTCTCAAGATGTTAGCCAACTTGCCAACTTGGATTGTTATAACGGGAGCCAAAGGGTCAACGTTACAAATCGGCCTACAAAACATGATTCTAAGGAAAAAGAAGGGAACCAACAACAGCTGAATAATTCTGACGAAGAAACGATATATCATGGACATCATCAGGTCAAGAAAGAATATGATGAAATACAAACCCAGGAGGAGGAGGACGAGCAGCAAGAAAAAGAAGACCAGGAGGAGGAAGAAGACCAGGAGGGGGAAGAAGACCAGGAGAAGAGAGAATATGAGGATAAGGGAGAATACCACTTAAAGGAAGAACACGAGCACAAGGAAGAATATAGCGAGGACGAAAATGAACAGTACTACGAAAAGCAGAGTGGAGAGCAGGACGTCGTGATGGAGAACAGCGAGGAAGAAATCTTTGAAAATTGGGGTTAGTATTTTTGAATTTATAATTTCTTATGTGACAGTGAGTTGCTATCATTGCATTGACAATACTTATTTAAATAATGGAATTATTTTTAAAAAGTAACGCATAATAATTTTAAATTATAATATTTTAATATTTTTATACATTTTCTGTTAAAATATTGGCGTTTAGATCTACTGTTATTTTTTAACTTACGGGAGCATAATGCTTAGAATGACTATTAACGACCTGTTAGCTACACTGTATTACTGTATTATTAATTATAACTTTGTAGACTTGAAAATACAGTACAATAAGAAATATTATTAATGAAATATAACACATTCTCTTTAACTTCCAAGTAATTAGTATTTTATTAATTATTTTCTTTCCCAAAACAGATTAACTGCCTACTGGAACAGCGAAAATAAGAGAAGTAGAAGAAAATAAGCAGCAGAAAAAGAAGTAGAAGCAACCAAAAAAAAGTGGAAGCATCACAAGAAGTAAAGGCAGCAGAAGAGAAAGTACAAGCTTTCGCATAAAATGCAGCGCTGCTTATTTCCATATGAAAATGATTTATGTTAGAAATTGTGTCAAAATGTTAATAAGTGTTGTAAAACACCGCAATGAAGAAATTAATAACAGTAAAAAATAGTCTGTAAAAGTGTATAATTATTATAAACAGTTTATAATAATGATGTATTGCTTGCTCGCTTCGCTCGGGCGCAAACCGCCACACGAGGAAAAAATCACTTTAACGCACTAGTATCAAAATATACTATTAATATCACTTATAATCATTTATAATCATTTTCCTCGCAATCAGATTTCATTAAAAAGTATAATTTTAACGAAATAATTGTTTCGAACAAATTCTAATATTTATTTTTTATTATTTACAATTAGCAGCAGTTACTTACATTTATATGGTATTACTAACAATTCGAATCACATATAATCATTTAAGATCATTTTTAATCATTTATCATTATTTATAATTATTTATGATCATTTTGCTTGAATTCGAAACATTATAAAATTTTTTGCTTATAAGAAGTAAAAAAATATTGTAATTATCAATCATTATAAATGTATATATAAATGATTAAAACTTTTATTCAGTATCCCAATTTTGGCATTTCAATATAAATGATTATATTTGATTATAAATGATTATAACTATTAAAATGCTGTTGCAATGAAGGCAGTTTGTAATACACTGCAAAAATTTTTTTGTAATTTTTACACACATAAGTGTTACAGATGAAACAAATTTTTTTGTGTTATAATCCACAAATAATATTTGTAAACATTTAAAAATTAATAATTTTACATAGAAAATTTACAAAATTTTTGTGTTTCATCTGTAACACTTACATGTGTAAAAATTACAAAAAAATTTTTACAGTGTAGTTATAATCAATTATAATCAATTGTAATCATTTTTAAACATTTTTCAATAGTTCTTAACAATAAGTCACATTTGTTTTTTCCACTATAGGGATGCGAAAAATTTTGAAATAATAAATAATTGTAAATAACTGTAAATAACTGTAGAAAACTGTGAAAAACTGTAAATATCTGTAAAAGGAAATAACGGTAAATAATAGTATATAACTGTAAATAATTATAAACAACAATACAATATTAACCAACCTAAAAATTTTGAAAAAAGTAAATAATAGTCAGTAATAGTAAATAATAGTAAATAATAGTCAGTAATAGTAAATAATAGTAAATAATAGCAATTAATAGTAAATAACTGTAAAAAATTGTAAATAACTGTAAATCAGTCTTTTACAGAAATATTATAGCAATAAATAATTTCTGAATTAATTGCAATTTTAGTAAATTTTATTCCTTTCAAAATTTATTTATAGGTTGCGTGCACCTACAAGCAAAAGCACGAAAATTCTGATACGCAGGAATCCCGCATACAAAATGCCCTCATTTTTTATATGCTCGAAATTTGCGTTCAAAATGCTGCCATACCAAAGCGCACAATGCTGGAATGCTCGTGGTGCGCTCGCTGCATTTTTTGGGCACGAACGCTTTTTCGTCACATTGACCGTAAATTTACGCCAAAACGACGATGTACGAACGCAACACGCGTGCCGCACGGATATCGTCATTTTTCTGACATCGTGCGTAGGCAATGTTATCGGGGAGACGAGCAGTCACGCGTAACTTATTCGGGCGGCATTTTCGTCCTTTTATCAACTCACTTAGATGCCAAGTATAATTTGCAAAATTTTTTTTAGAAAGGGCGATTATTATTAATCATTGAATAGTTGCTCCTTTTCAAATTCTATAATTATCTTAAATATCTCCAATGAAAGATTATTAGGCAACTATTTGTATAAATCAAAGTTTCATAAGTATTGGAAAACATTTCACTTGTCTTTAGCTAACAATATTTGAGATATTATAATAATTTTTGATATATGACATTGTAAATCTTGAATTCATCTACATCTTATTCATGAGAAACTTTTAATTTAAAGGTTGTTGCGACAATGCAGTTTTTCAAAAGTATCTTAAAAAAAAGCTATGGAATTAATTTTTTTTTGCGTGGAATCAATGAGTTGATGAAACTAAGAGAATTATTTCTTTTTAATTTTCAAAAAATCAACGTTTATCGGGAAGAAAATGAATCGCATTGTTTTAAAAATAAAATTAATGTATAAATAATTAATTTAATATTTTCAAATATTTGAAATACCATAAATAACTTTGTTCTTGTTATTTTAAATTAAATTTTCCATTTATATTATAAAAGAACAACGCAATATCAAATCACAAAGACGCATTCTGTTAAAAAATTCATTTAGAATTAATAAATTCAATTTGCTACCAAAGCATATAGCACAAAATACAGCGGTCTCTTAGTTTATTAATTTTATCATTATATCGTAATATAAATTTAATATCAAATTAATTCACAACATTATTAGTTATTACTCACCCTTTTAAAAACCGCAATATCTCTAAATAAAAAAAGGAATTTAGGAACTTAATTTGTTAATTTTAAAAAAGATACTGGAAAATAAAAATAAATCATTCTATTCCAATAACTTTTTTCATCATTTTTATCCTAATTATTAAATCATAGTGGTGGCGCTACTAAAATGCCATGTATTTCTATATCTATATATACTGATGTTTTCATACATGTAGATATACACGTAATGTTAAACGAGTCTTCCAAAGCTGGCCCCCAAAGTTAACCTAAAAGTACTCTTCTATAAGTGTCTATATTCATTGATAAGAAGTAGACTTTCTCTCTCTTTAACAGTAACAAGATAACCATATGTTCTCACTTGCACTCACTGAATTCCTATTGGTACTTTTATGATAATCTGTAGTGTTATGCTTATAAAAACATTTAATATTTATTATTTTACTATATTTATTACTATGTTCCTAATAAAATCAATAATTTTTATAATAATAATATTTCAAAAAATTATAAAATTTTTTAAAAATTAGTTTAAAAAAACAGTAATAAGAATGCGTTTATAAATTTTGTGATATAAATTACTACAACTTCGATGTTTCACATATACAGTATATTTTTAATAAAAGTTTTTATTTCCATTCAAATTGTAATTTTCCATAACTTCTTTTCCTGTATTAATTTGTATACGTAAATACATGAAATTAATGAAATGAAATTTATATATTTATATATTTATATATATATAAATATAACAAAAATTTTTTTCGACTTTTTCAAGATGTGATGTTTTCAAGTGCATACGATTTTTATCGAGAAAGGTCAAAAACATGGACGGCAGTATATATATTCGTATGCACTTGAAAACGTTACATTTTGAAAAAGTCGAAAAAATTTTTGTTTCATATTAGTTTTTCAAACTTTCTACGCATATTCTATACTGACAAATACGCCTTTTTTCTTTAACATTTTTTTCTAAAGTTAAAAATGACGGAGATATGCCAGATTTTAAAAAGTATCTATTTTTTACGAATTGGCCTACAACGGATTAATAAAAAAATCGTTGACAAATAAACCCAACCGAATTTGAAAGAAAGATAAAATACATTTATTTTTATGTGTTAATAGCAGAGAAAAACAATTAAAAAAAAATGGTAAAATATTAAAAATAGTTCAAAATTATAAACAATTTTTTACTTTTTTAGTTTATATAAAGAACTAAAAAGAATATATTTTAAAATTTAAACGATGTCATTTTCAGTAGCTCTTTCAGACCTTTCTAAATCTATGCTGCCAATTTGTGTACGTTGATTTTTGGCAGAGATATAATATTTTGAAGTTCATGCAATTTTTATCGAGAAGGTTCAAAAACATATGGACGGCAGTGTACATATATATAGGCAATAAAAATGATTTCAATATAATTTTGTTAGTACTAACATTTTGGTATTTTAATTATATAATTACATCTTTGTTTTCTATATATTATTTATTTATAACATACAAATTGATAATTTTGTTAAATATAATTAAGATGAATAATTTAATATAATTTATAGTACTAATTTAGCTCATCATATCTTTTTCAATTAAATTCGAGAAATGTCATTCTTATAACCAACTTGTTTTCAATACCTCTCTTTCCTAATTTGCATATTTAAATTTTGAAAAATATTTATCTTTATGGACCTGTGGCTTTAGCATCCACAATTTTTTTTTTAAAAAGTGAATAAATTTTTTATTTTAATAAATTAATACATTTAATATATAATATTGAAAATATCGCATATAATACAAGGAGATAATTTTTCGATAAAAATTACGTTGACGTTCAATATTTTTACACATCTAGTAGATATATCCATGAAAAATTATGGTAAGGTACATACATTTTTATGCGGGATTCTGCGTAATTTTTACGACATCTTTCCATAATTTTTGAGAATATGATACGATGTCCCACGATCATAAAACGTCACCGTAATTTTAATCGAAAAATTATCTTCATGTATACATTAAACTTGGTGGAACTAAAAATCAATTTGTAGTAATTATGTAATATATATTGCAGGAAATTCAAGAGAACATTAAATATGAGTTCTAGAAAACCTATAAGTTCTCTGTCTGAAAGGCAAGTTCGTCGAAAAATTGCTGCGGAAAGAGGAAAACTTAATCAACAGTCGTTTGAAAATTTATTCGAATACAACAAAATTATTCAAGGATTTAATAATGCGAATAATTCAGAGGAATTACATATCAATGAATGTACTGACGATAAATTTGAAAAAAATTGTTATGAAAATAACGATATAAATTTTGCGTGTATAATGAAAGATTTGAGATCCGAGAAAAACGTTGCAATACAAAACAAGCAGTATCAACTTTCTACAGAAATAACAGAAAGTAATACATCATTTGAAGAATCGATCAATGTACCCAATTTTGAAGAGAAGAAAGAAGATTTACTTTATTTGATATTATTAATTATATAAAAAATGTTGATTACACGGATGAAGATGCAAATTCTGAAACTGAAAGTGAGGAAGAGTTAATGATTGATGAAAATGATGAAAAATTGCAGTTCGTTGATAATATTAGAAACATTTGTGTGAAACATATTCATACGATAACTCATGAATTTATAAATGACTTATTGCATGAATTACGTAAGGGTACTGATGCACCGTTTCCAAAAGATTCTAGAACTTTACTAAAAACTCCAAGAAGTACTGAAATTTTTAATATGTCTAATGGACAATACTGTCATTATGGGTTCAAAAGTGCCATCACAAATTTTATTATAATGTATGAAAAAAAGGAATTAATGTAGATTGTTTAAAACTTCTTTTAAGTATAGATGGTGCTCCTCTTGCGAAAAATTCTGAGAAAGGAGCTTGGATTATTTCTTGTTCAGAATCTATTTTAAAATCAGTGGAATTGATTGGAATATATTACGGTGATGAAAAGCCAAAAGATAGTAATGAACTTGTATCAATGTCTGTTGAAGAATTGATACATTTTATTAACAATGGTATTAAATATGAAGAAAAACAATATGGCATAATATTTTATGGTTTAATTTGTGATACGCCGGCCAAAGCTTACATTTTAAAAATTAAATATCATAGTGGTTATTGGAGCTGCACAAAATGCACCATTAAAGGTGAATATGAAAATTATGTTCATTTTCCTAAAGGTGAAGTTACATCGTTGAGAACAGATGAAGATTTTAGAAATAAAAAATATAATGTTTCTAAATTTGACGAATTTCAACAAGGTGAAACGATTTTAAATAACATTCCCAACTTTGGCCTAATTACAAATATTCCACTTGATTATATGCATTTAGTTTGTCTTGGAGTTATGTTGAAATTAATTGAATTATGGATCCATAATTCAAAACATATTTTGTCTGATTCTCAACGTATAAAAATATCAGAAAGATTGCTTAGTTTCAAAAATTTCACACCTTCAGATTTTGGTAGAAATCCGAGGCAATTTAAAAATATTCGACGTTTATGGAAAGCGTACGAATTGAGGACATTTTTAATATACACAGGTACGATTGCCTTATACAATATTTTACCAGAACATTTGTATCTTCATTTTTTATATTTACATATCGCTATATCTATACTTATAAACCCAATTTTAAGTAAAGACGAATCTTATTTAAACTATGCAAATTTTTTATTGAAGAAGTTTCTTAAAGATTTTCAAAAATACTATGGAAAAAAGAATATGGTTTTCAATATCCATAACCTACTTCATTTAGTAAATGATGTAAGATATTTTGGATCACTTGATAATTTTAGTGCTTTTCGTTACGAAAACCTCATTAGAAAAATAAAACAGTTATTAAGGAAAGGTGATAAACCTCTTCAACAAATAGCTCGAAGGTTAATAGAAATTAGAGAATTAAATACTCATGAAGAAAATGAAAATGAAACAAATTTGTCAACGTTACCTAAAAAAAAAGCATTTGAAATTTTAAAAAAAGATTCCCTATATTTGGATTGCCGCAGTGAAAAGAATAATTGTGTTCTATTAAATAACGGTATTTTTATAAAATGCATTTATTTTATAAAAGAGGATGATGACAAAGTTCATGTTATAGGAAAACTATTAGAAATTATTGGAAATTTCTATAACGAATCATTGTCATCCGACCATTTGAATATAAAAACTGTTAAATTGACTGAAAAAATTCAAAATATATACTCATTAGAATCTATTTTTACAAAAGTGTGTAAACTCCCTTTAAAAAATTATTTTGTCGCAATTCCAATTCACCATACATATAAGAATAATTAATCAAAAACTTTCTTTAGAATAATAAAATAAATACAAGAATAAATTCATTTAGAAAATAATTCATTACATCAATATTTACTACAATACTGTCCAATAATTTTCAACATCTTATAAAATTGTTGCTCCTACTTTGAGAAAGCATATCTCCTTAAATTTTGATCGTACAAAAAATTAAAAAATAAAACATTCTAAAATATTCTTTAAATGCTTTCTCTTCGTTAAACATTTTTTGAATAATATTTTTAAAAAATGAAATAACTGCGTAGGCAATTTCGAATTTTTTTATTTTTTCATTTTTCTACAATCGGTTGTATTTTTTTTTAATACTCAAACTAGAAAAAATTTGAAAAAATATAAAAAAATGCAACCTGCAACTATTTTTTTAAAAATGTTCACGTTTTTTTTTTAAGTTTTAAGCACGTACAGTCATTGAACTGTTTACTTCTAGAGCAAAAAATTGCTCTTTTTTACTAAAAAAGCATGAAGATCGATAACTTCAGGTGCTTAAAACTTAACAAAAAAATAACGTACAAATTTTTTTAACACAGGATTTTTCAAGCCCTTTTTAAATTTTTTTTCAAATTTTTCCTAGTTTAATTATTAATAAAAAACTATAGCTGATTGAAAAAAATGTCAAAATGGAAAAAAGTTATTTGTATTTAAATATCCTAAAAAACATCTAAGTAAGCCAAAAAGAAAGCATTCAAAGAGTACTTTAAAATTAATTATTTAACGATTCTGAAATCGTGATTTATTACTTGGAATCAATATAAATTGTATGCATGTGTTTTCAATGTTAATAATAATTCCATTGCGATTAAGAACTTAATTGTGATTTCTAATTTACAAATTTAAGAAATAATGTTTATTATATTTAAGAGCATGACGAAGCTGTCCGCCTTCTAATAATATTTCCAATCCTAACTTATAAATAAACGATGCGTTTAATCGAGTTTTTTTGCTACAAAGAAAAAATTTGTAAGATTAAATTCTAGTGCGGACAACTCAAGAAATCCATCAAAATATTATACATACAAAGTTATAATAAAAACTTTCAATGTATCGTATTTTAAGGTTAGGTTTGTCGAGTTTGATATCTAATTTCCAATCTAAGCTCATAAAGAAATAATAAGTCCAAATGATTTTTTATTTTAACAAAAATTATTGTATTAGTATAGCTTTAGTGCGGACAAGTCATTATGTTTGTTTAATTTAAGAATTTAAAAAGATATTAATAAAATAAAAAAAGCAAAACTCGATTGCTGCAGCTCCGATATGCCGTTAAAAGATGTTTTTCCACACATTTAGTCAAATTGAGTTATTTGAATTTTCATTCTTTTTTATCTGTGAACAAAATTGGATAATACACTTCAATTTACAAAAACTTTTATTATATCTTAAACATCGTGATTTTTAGTTTAAAATACTTTCTAAATGAAATGTTTTCATGTTGTCATTGCTATAAATGTAATTCTGAATTCTATGAAATGATCTTATTTATAAAAGTTTGTATTCAGTTAAATTATATTAAACTTCAATATCTGTTCAGATGACCCAAAAATGGATTCTAAGAAGAACTCCAAAGAATACGATATGGATAAACAAAGCACTAATAAAAAACTAGTAGTAAAGCACTAATAAATTTTTAATACATAAAAAAGTCATAATTCTGGCAATAGACTAGAAAAATTAATAAATATATAGTTTGAATTTGGAGGTTCTGTGTCTATTCATTTTGCCATAAAAAATTTGGAAAAAAACTTTAGAATATTAAATTCTCTATAAATGATCAACAGATCGCTTTGATCTTGACTTCTAAAAGTTTCTTTGTACTTTGAGGAGCTTATGAAACATATTCCTAGACTCTTAGCCATTTTATGTTTTGTTCGTGAAAGTTAAGGTGTTGTACAGACATACTCATACAGAATATCTGTATGTGCTGTAGGTGTTGTAAATGTTGTACAGACATACTCATACAGAATATCTGTACTCTAAAATATATTTTGTGTTAATGATTTTACAATTTTGAAATTGCGATTTGATTTGGAATCAATATACATTGTATGCGTGTGTGTCAAATGTTAATAATGATTAGATTGCGATAAAAAAACTTAACTTTATTATATTTATTGCGGGTTCAATGAAATCAGATAAAAAGATACTTTTACACACATTTAGTTAAGATTTGGTCTTGATAAATATGTAATATGTGTATTTCAATGTAGGAAATGAGATAAAAAAAGTCGCTTTTTTGTAATTACGAAGTGTTTCCAATGTTAAGAATGATTCCATTGCGATTAAGAACTAATTGTGATTTCTGAGGACATTGGATTTCTCTATCCTTATCTAATTAAAAAATATAGGTTTTTGGAAAAAGTAGTGATTATTAATAAAAATTAAGATTTGTCCGCAACTTGTACAGTAAAAAGCAATATTTTTTCTGATAAAAACAAATTAATTTTGATGCTTTGTTTTCAAGAAAAGTTTTATATACTTAAAAATTCATAGTCTCTAGCCTAAGTTTTGATTTTTTAAGTATGTCAAACTTTTCTTGAAAACAAAGCATCAAAATTAATTTGTCTTAATCAGAAAAATTATTGCTTTTTACTGTACAAGTTGCGGACAACTCTTAATTTTTATCAATGATCACCAGTTTTTCCAAAAACCTACATTTTTCAAGTAAAAAAGAACTGCAAGATCCAGCGTTTCCTTAAGAAATAATGTTTCTTATATTTATTGCGATTTCTATGAATTCACGTCAAAAGATATTTTTCTACACATTTAGTTAAGATTTTGTCTTTATAAATATGTAATATATGAATTTCGTTGTAAGAAATAAGATAAGAAAGTCGCTCTTATGTAATTATATGTAAAATTTATTCTACATGTTTTCAAACATGAATATGTAATACAAAGTTATAATAATAAATTAAATTGATCACCTAAATATTTGAATGATATTAAATAAAAAATGAAAAAAAAATCTCCATTATTCATGAATATATATAGAGAGAAATATAGCAAATTTTTATTTTTTTCCTTCGATAAAACGTTTTTAAAATGTTTAAAAAAAGTTTAAAAAATGTTTTGTTAACGTTATGATGGGAGCTTTCAAACTTTATAAACGACTTGAAAATGTTTTATAAACGTCTTTCAAACGTTTTTAGTGTATAATTTTGTAGCTGCGTTGTTAACAAAACCTTAACAAAACGTTTTCTATATATCTGTAAAATGTTTTCAAAACTTTAATCAAACGTTTCAGCTATATAAATTTTTTAGTTACGTCACTAACAAAACCTTAATAAAACGTTCTAGATAGATAAATAAAATGTTTTCAAAATGTTTTGTAAACGTTATAACGGGAGCTCTAAAAATTTACAAACGGTCTGAAAATGTATTATAAACGTTTTTTAAACGTTTTTGGTATATAATTTTGTAGCCACTTTGAAAACAAAACCTCAATAAAACGTTTTCAATACACCTGCATACTGTTGTCAAAACGTTTTTTAAATGTTTCCACTATATGAATTTTCGGTCACGTTATCAGCAAAACCTTAATAAAACGTTTTTTAATATGTCTTTAAAATGTTTTCTGAATGTTTCATAAACGTTTGTTCATGCTAGCAACCATATTTTTTGCGGACATTTAAAACAATTTTAAAACGTTTCCGAGACGTTTATAAAACTTTTTAAAAAAACGTTTAAATGTTTCCGAAAAAACGTTTTCATGACGTTTTTAAAATGTTTCGTGCTGTTCGGGTACACAACAACCATGGCGAACACGTAACATAAATCATATACAGACAACAAACACTGAAAACAAAAAACAAGGGGAGTCAAACACACAAGAGGGGCACAAAACTACAGAACACAAAATCATAGAACACAAAATTATAGATCACAAAACGACACAACACAAAGACACAAAACACCAACAATAAAATACAACGAACAAGTAGACGTAAGTACGTTAGTTGAACCATCGACGTCGGGAAACGCGAAATAGTTGCGTACCGAAAGTCGGAAAATAATAACAATAATATAATTAATAATAGAGAAAAAATAAAGTACGCAACTGAAATAAAAAGTAAAGAAAAATTAAATAAAATAAATTTAGAAGATATGTTAAAAACCGCTAAACATTTATATATTAAAACAGTAACAAACGAAGACTTCACAGATTGGCTGAAAAATTACCAATCTATATTAAACTTTAATGAACATGAATTAAAAGAGATTAAAAAGAATTATACTAATATAAACATAGCATCATTAACAAATGAACGCGAAGATTTGTTATATGATATAGAACCGTCAGGAAAAGAGTCTCAAGTAACTCAATGCCCTGAAATAAAATTAAAAATTGAAAACGTAGAAACAAAAGCTTTGATAGACACAGGAAGCGAAGTAACCTATATATCCGAGGAATTTTACATCAATAATTATGAAATCTTTAAGCACTGTCCAACAATGCCATTAACAGGTAAAATTGTAAAAAACGCCACAGGCACAAAATCAACACGTATAAAAAGACGAATACTAGCAAAAGTAAAAATAAACAATTTAGAGACAAAAATAATATTTATAATAATACCAAAATTAATTAAACAATGTATAATCGGGTATGATACCCAGAAAATATTCAATATGCTTATTAATACGCGGTGCGAGAAAATAAATTTCCAAATAAATAATAAAGATGATATAATATCATATAAAGTAAAAACTATAAATAAAAATGAATACTCGACTCTACATATAGAGATCGAAGAAATGAATGAAGTGAAAAACTTTAATAATAAAAATAATATGTCAGAAAAGTGGCCAGAAACAAAAAATTAAATCTAAAAGATTAAATAAATTGAATAAAGGGAAGGAAGAAAAAGTTAAAAATTTAAAACGAAAGAAAATCTTAAAGCTTGTATCAATTAGAAAACATAAAAATAAATTTAAAACAATTAAAGACAAATTACACTTAATAAAAGCAAAATTTAAAATTAAGCTAGACGCAATAACTGAGAATTTGTTAAATCTTAGTATGATCAAAAGATCAAAAATACTATATGTTAGTCCAGTCGTCTCGGTGAAGCAAAAAGATTCTAATGAGACAATGCCCGAACGTCCACAGCTAAACGAAAAGCTAGTATGACGATTCAGAGGGGGACAAACATAAATGTAAGATATCATAAAATATCACGAATAAATTAAATGATAATAATAAGTAAAAAACAAAAAACTAATTTAATATTAAAAATTACATAAAAACACAAAACTACACAGACACTACAAAACTTTCTTGGAAAAAAGTAGAAAATTATCTGAAGCAAATCATAATAAAATAGCAAAATTCTTTGATGTATACGATGGACCGTATATGGTCAAAAATGTTATAAACGACAATAAATATAAGATAGTAGATGGAAACAAAAAATTGAAGGGAAACTTCCATATAAATAACTTAAGACCATTCTACATGGAAAAATCCACAAAAACATAAAGATAAAAATATAAATTTATGTAAAATTATAGAATACCAAATTAAGTATTTAATTACAGAAATATTAAACATAAATAGTTAAAATTAATTATTAAAAAAGTATTGAAATTTTTTTTAAGTCAGTCAGAATATTTAATTTGGTATAAGAGAACTTAGAATTTAAGTATTAGATACAAATCTTGTGATTTAAAAAATTATTATTAAAACTTAAATTGTTACTATCATAAGTTACCATAGTAAAATATAAGCGAAAATAATTACATTTAATATTGTCGAAATTGTAGGATACATAAGATAGTTAAGTCCATAAAGTGCCTAAGCACTGGAATGTAAACAAAACCAACGAAACATTAAACCGATAAATATGAGAATTAATATATAGAAATAAGAATGTCACACGAATTAAAAATAATATTTCAAAATTTAAATAGTATTAAGCAGTGGTGCCCAACTAGCACAGTGACACTCAATAATTAAAATAAGAAATGTAAATGTTAAATCAATCATTAAAAGAGAAAATGAGATATAATTAAAAAGTTAGCGTCAGAAAATTTTTTTTTTAAACATACTTAAAAAACACTTTATTACATTACAAAAGAATTATGATTGATTTAACATAATATCGAATAACATTAGTACACAAAAAATCTATAAATTTTAATATTAAAATAATTAATTTTATATCAAAAATTCATAAAAATAAGAACGAGTAATATAATAAATTAATGAAAAATAGCTTAAGCTGGAGAAAAGAAAGAAAGACATAAAAAGAAAAATAACTTTAAATAAAAATAAAAATGTGTTATGGGAGATTGAAATAAATAACTTTAATAAATAAGAATAGTGAAACAAATGTTATAATAAAAAAGTAAAAAATGGTAAAACAAGACTCATAATAAAACAAAAACCATTAAGAAATTAAGGAATATAAAGAATATTCTCATAACAAATCCAAGGTGATTTGCAAAATTAACAAATTAGAGTTCGCTGGCTTAGTTGGCTATAGCACACAGCTCGTTAATTCGTTAACGCGAGTTCGATCCCTGACTTGGTCACTTTTTTATTCGACTACACCATAAAATGACATCACGTGAAACAATATGTTCACAAATAATGAAAACACTCAGAGAACGAGTTTCGAGTCTTGCTTACCATAATAAAAATAAAAGAAACAAAATTTTTTAAAGTATAGTATATAGTTTGAAGCTCATATAACGCATTTAAAACCCATGTAATTAGCTGATTTTGCGCTCTATGTAAATAAATGTAATTTTTTTTCGTTTTTTCTGCTTACGTTATCGATCAGTAATTTTAATTTAGTATTTGAAAACAGAAAAAATTAATTTATTTAGGGGGGCAGTGTGATCGCCCAGTTATATCATAAACCCTCATTTGTTAAACTAAATAATTACAACATAATTACACGCGATAAATAATAATATATGAATAAGAAATGTGAATTAAAGTATTATAATTTAAAAGAATAAAAGCATAAGCGCCCAAAGTATGTACGCTCCTGAAGCGCACATACATTCAAAGTCGCTCGTGTACATGCAACATACATCGAAAGCGCGCTTAGGCCTCATATTGGCTCAGCGCGCAAGAGAAAAGCAGGACCACGCGCGCGAACGCCGGCGGTGCCAATCTATCAGCGAAGAGGGGACTGGAGTCCAGCGCCTATAAAAGCGGCCCAGCAGAGAGAAAGGCTCTCTTCTGCCTCGCCTCAGCTCGAATTAACTTGCTTTTGTATCTGAATACATCGAGCATTGAAGAATCACCAACGTCGTTGATGATTCTTCCATGCTCGAGCGCTTATTCGCTTTATATTGTACAATTGGTTAATATAATTTAAATAAAGAGTTGCGGCGAGCAACACACACCTTTCCTTATCCCATCCCAAAGGGTAAAGCCCCGCGTACTGAGGCACTTGGTCTTCAGTAATAACGGGCATTACCCATAACATCAATAACCATTTACTAACACTGGAAATAAATACACACACATAGACACTGACACATTCGAGTCCGCACCAGACGGCATAGCGACTTTTCTGGTAAACGGCTCTACAATTACAAGGCCGAAATACGGCAAGAATAAGACTCATAAGAGTCAATAGAAGTGCGGCTTACTAGCCATAAGCTAGTAGGACGTCATAGTAGTTATCAAAAAATTTGAAATGTACAAAAGTTTAGCAGATAAATATTTAATTAAATATTTAATTAAGTCATTTGCATTCATTTTTAAAATTTTAATTTTTCTGGTGAATGAAGACAGAAATAAAATATTTATACTTTAGGAATATTACAATGCTATTACTTTAAGAAACTTTCTTTTTAATTATTAGAAGATAAATCAATTTCGTATTTTTTGCCTAAATAATAATACATAGGAAAGAATATTTTGATTAATTAAAAATAGCATATTTTCAATGGACTTAAGAAGGGGCCGAACTATCTGTCTTTGTCTAATAGCGTTTTTCATCATTTATGTAAACACTATCCGGTATAACAAGAAAAAAATAGCAGCCCCCGCTAGATATTAGTATAATTAGTAAATTTTGTAATAACAACCAAATTTTTTACCGCATAGTTTTTGACTAATTAGAGACCTACTAGCAATCTAGAATATAACCTATCTTTTTTTGGTAGGTCTCTAATTATTAAAAAACTACGCAGTGAAAAAATATGGTTGTTATTACAAAATTTACTTATTATACTAATATCTAGCGGGGGCTGCTATTTTTTTCTTGTTATACCGGATTGTGTTTACATAAATGATGAAAAACGCTATTAGACAAAGACAGATGGTTCGGCCCCTTCTTAAGACAAATTGGATAAATACTAGGGGAGAGTTTTATTTAAATTACAAAATATCGAGGGTAAAAATATAATTTTATTGCTTAAACAACCATACAATTTCTTCAAGAATTCCTATTTCATTCATACGTAATTGATAAGCGGTTCTCTTACACATTTAAAAGAGGAATCGAATTGGCTAACAACCAATTTATAAAATCCGTAGGGTTCAGTGCTGGGGCCTCTGTTGTTTTGTCTTTACATTAATGACATACGTGACACCCTCGGCTTCGGTTGCATCGATCACCTATTATATACGGGTGACCTGCAAATTTATACGCAGGTCTCTAATAAGAATGTGAATGAAGGTATTCGTAGTCTACAGAGGGCGGCCAAGACGGTGTCGGAATGGGCTGTCGATGCTTCTCTCACATTCAAAGCAAGCAAAACTAAGGCGATCGTTTTTGGCAATGGTCGATTTATTAACGACTTTTATGCTGGTGAGCCAAAGACGATTGAGCTTGAGGATGGTGTCGGTATATCTTTCTCTGATGCCGTTACGAGCCTTGGTGATGTGCTTGACTCTAAGTTATCATGGGAGCTACGCATTAATATGTTGACTAAAAAATTTATTAGGTCTATGTACGGCTTGCGGTTCTTTCGTCGGTATACTACTGAGGCTCTGCGCAAACAACACGCAACCACCCTGCTGTTTCCACATCTTGACTACTGCTCAGTAGTTCTGCTTGATGCCTCACAGGAGTTGAGAAGACGATTATATAGACTGCAAAATTCGTGTATGAGATATGTATTAGGCGTGAGAATGGGCGATAATATCTCTCCTCATAGAGCTGCGCTGAGTTGGCTGCGTACTGATGCGAGGAGACAGTATTTTATGGCTGTACTTATGTAAAAAATCGTGCGCATGAATATTTCCGAGTATCTAGTTGGTCTCTTAACTAGATATATACCTAGGGTAGCCACTAGGGGATAGATTAAGGATTTCGCGATGTCCTTCATGCGTACTGAAACTGGGAGGAATTTCTTTTAAGTTTAAGGTGCGCATTTTTGAAACTTCCTGCCTGCTAATATAAAGAATCTTCCATCGCTTAACAGGTTCAAGTCGGCTCTGAGGAGGTACTTGCTTGACCTCGAATGAATTTAATTTAATTTTTTATTTTTTATGTTAATTTATTTATTGTAAAGACTCATGTATAGGCTTAAGGTGTGAATGTATTTATTGGCTGAATGGTTAATGAGTGAATGTTTTAATTGATTTTATTATTTTGACTGCGTTTCATGCCATGGCATATGTTTATTATTTTTATTGAATTATTTATTGATTTTCATTTTTTAAAATTTTAATTATTATGACTAATAGATATTATGTGACTGATTTTCAATTTATAATGTTTTAAAATAACTTACTATTTTCAAAGCTAAATAAAAGCAAACGCAGTTTTCTCATGAGTTTTTACCAATTTCTTATATAAAAAAAAATCAAGTTAAAAAAACAAAATTTTTCGGAAGATTTTGCTGAAAAATTTAACAGCTTACAATGTAAAATATAACAGATTAAGATTATACACGGATTCACAACTTATTAAGACAATAATATACTTCTGATATTGTCAGTAACTCTTGCCATATATACGTAGAATAATTATCGATACTAATCTTATTTGAAAAGTCTAAAATATTTTTGCAAAGCGAAAAATTCTGCGCGTGATAGAGCCGATGTGAACATGTGTATTTTTCTTTAGTGCGTCAGAGAAAGTAATAATAAAGAATGATGAATACATATGCTCACGCTGGCTCTATCTCGCGCAGCAATTTTCGCTTTACAGCAATATTTTAGACTTTTCAAACAAGATTAGCATCAATAATTATTCTACACATATATGGCTAGAGTTGTTGACAAAATTAGAGGTATATTATTGTTTCAGTAAATTGTAAATCACTGTGTAAAAATTATTTTACATTTGTGGGGACACATATAGTCTGTGTATGAGTATGGCGCTGTAAGCGCACTAAGATATATAAGTGTATGTTGAACTTGAACAACGAGTTGTTTCAAGTGCAGGACGCTTTTTTGCGGCATATCGCCTCAGCGTCGTCAAACGAGACATCTCCCTTTTCTCGAGGTATTAAGAGCATTCTCGAAGAAACTCTCCATTTTGTTTTTATTCTCGTTGTGCACATAAGTACAAGTCTTCTAAGTATAAGACTTTTGTGACGTTGCAAAAATACCCGAAACGTACGAATTCAAAAATTTATAATTTTACTCTGTCTATTCTCTTGCCTAGATTCTCTCAGAGGAGATTCGACAAAAAATCAGCTTGTGCTCGGGGCGCACCAGCTCTCGTAAGCCGCGTTCTATAGAAATAATTTTTATTTAAGAACTTAACACTAAGACATGCCAGGCAAACATCCAAGGAATCTATCTAATTGTTTTGACATAAATAATTTAACACACTCTTCTATTGATTAAAATAATTCATTTCCATCTTTTTTTTCTAATTACGATAAAATTTTTAATTGAGTAACTTTTTTTCAGTACACGAAAAAAAAAAACTAGTCTCTCGGTAAAACTCACACACACATACAATACTCTCATGCTCTTTTTCTCTCTCTCGTCTCTCCCAACTAACGCACGCCACTAATTTTTATATCTCACTGATATTTTCTCTGACCACGGCCAAATTTAAACTATTATTACATACAACCTAATACTAAGACGCTCATTATATTAACGCATAAACTCTCTGCATTAAATAACTACTTCTTTCTCTCTCACTCACACAAATGCTAGATTCTCTATTACTCTCTTTATAGCAATTATTTTATTTTTGCTTCAAGTACGTAAGGCAGATTACACACGCTTGAATAAAACTGAAATTCTCTCTCTTACACACACAAAAAAAAAAATAATCCATATGATAAAAAAAAGTAAAAGAAAATGTCACTACAAAAAAAAACGATTCCTTACAAAAATCACTCTCCTTCTTTTCCTCGAATTCTCTCTCTCTTTCCACTCTCTCCCTCCCCCTCCCTTTCTCTCCCCCTCCCTTTCTCTCTCTCTCTCTCTCTCTCTCTCTCTCTCTCTCTCTCTCTCTCTCTCTCTCTCTCCTCTCCCTCCCCCCTTCTTCTCCTCTTTCCCCCCTCCTCCCCCCCTCCCCCCCCCCCCTCCCCCCCCTCCCCCTCCCTCTCTCTCTCTCTCTCTCTCTCTCTCTCTCTCTCTCTCTCTCTCTCTCTCTCTCTCTCTCTCTCTCTCTCTCTCTCTCTCTCTCTCTCTCTCTCTCTCTCTCTCTCTCTCTCTCTCTCTCTCTCTCTCTCTCTCTCTCTCTCTCTCTCTCTCTCTCTCTCTCTCTCTCTCTCTCTCTCTCTCTCTCTCTCTCTCTCTCTCTCTCTCTCTCTCTCTCTCTCTCTCTCTCTCTCTCTCTCTCTCTCTCTCTCTCTCTCTCTCTCTCTCTCTCTCTCTCTCTCTCTCTCTCTCTCTCTCTCTCTCTCTCTCTCTCTCTCTCTCTCTCTCTCTCTCTCTCTCTCTCTCTCTCTCTCTCTCTCTCTCTCTCTCTCTCTCTCTCTCTCTCTCTCTCTCTCTCTCTCTCTCTCTCTCTCTCTCTCTCTCTCAACCAGCACCATCGACACTTTGATGGCGCAACCGTTTTCTTTCTTTCAGTGCTATTCTAAAATTTTTTCTCTTTCTCTTTTTTGTTTTCTATTTAATCGTTTTTAATGATTTATAAATTTTATTTCTTTCTTTTACACTATGCACGCGTTTCAGATAAACGTACTTTATTGAAATATAAATTTTCTTTTCTTCGCAAAGAAGCTAACTTTGCAAGTACGCGCAAGCGGCTTATTTTTGACGAGATTACCTTAGATTCGAGAGAAGCGAATTCCTGTTGGATTCTGTCCAGGCAAAGTTGATTATGTCACTGTGGCTTCCTCTTGTTCTCCCTTTCGCTTCTCTCTCTTACATTCTCAGGACGCACGGTGACTCGTACAAAGAAAAAAACTTTATGGACGCTAGTAAAACTTGCAATAAATATCACTTCCACGACGCTACACCAAATCTCGAAATAAGAGGAAAAAAAAACTAATCACACGCAAAAATAATAAAAAAAAACTCGGCAATTACTTCCAAAACCCTACGAAAATAATTACGAATTATTATATTAATCTCAGCTTGAATAATTTATGATTAACACAAAATTCTGCACGCTTACGTAACGCTATTTCCACGAATTAATACGCAAAAAACCCTTTTCAAAACTCTACTCTTCTTACGACATGTCTACCCTTTGCTGCGACCCGATGTACACTAACGCTGGGCCTGGCAAATTACGACCCGTAACGTCTTGCTCGATTTCATCAGTCAATCGCTACGCTTAGATTTAGCGGGCCAGCAATATTTCCTGGCGCAAAAAAACTGTCATTCACTAATATACACAATAATTCAACATTTCCTTTTTGCAATCAAATTTGAAATAAAATCTAGTATTATTACAAATTAGTTTTCTGTTTTTTTTTTATGATTTTAAAGATAAACAAGCATATATATAAAAACGTTTGTTAAATCTCTCCCCGTCCAGCAGCATGTACAAGAACGGCGCGCGCAACTCGTACATCTACGCACTCTCTCTTTTACTCAATCTCGCTTTTACAATATTTTTATATATTTTAACATAACGCACGCTTTCAAAATTCAAATTCTCGCTTTTACAACTATAATTTAATACAACACATTAATATAAAAACTCTTTTTTCTTTATTTTTTGTCTTTTCTCTTTCGGTGGCAGTCGGTTCTTCTCAGCACTAGTTTTTTTCAGTATGGCGGCGGGACTATTTGAAATGTTGGAATTCCCTCAAACATAAAAAAAAAACAAAATAGCCTTTTAATAAATTGCATATATATTTTATTAATTATCCAAACAACAGCAGAATTATTTAACTTCTTTTAAATTTTTCTTAACATTACTTACCCTACTTTTCTCACATAAAAAAAAATTAAAATAGCCTGAAAACGCAAAAATTTTTGTGATGCGAAATCCCGCGTCGCATACCTCTCCCCTAGATTAAATTATTTCCCTGCAAATAATTTGTCTACAGTTTAAAATAAAATCTTGCCGCTGTTTTGCAAAAGTAATAGAAATTTGGAACAAATTTACTTACCGGGGTCCCCTTGCGGGATCGCTTATGGCTCTTCGTCCTCCGGCTTCAAAGGTAAGTGTCTTCCTCCGCTAAACTCTCGTTGTAAATACTGGCGTTGTGGCTCGCTGCAGCGTGGGCACATTGCTAGACCCTGACCATGTCGTCCGCAGTTGTGACAGTAGGTCCTTCTTACAGGCCTGGGACATTGTCTTGAGCTGTGACTGCGCTGCCAGCAGTTAAAATAAGCGAACGGCGGTGGGTCCACTCGTGGATCGTTAGGAATGGCGACAAGGTTTCCAAACATTACGCCGTTCAGCCTTACTGGAAATCGGTCCCTGCTATTTACCTCTCTTCCTCGTGATGGAACCTCTCTCACTTGGTTACGCTCTTCTTCCCTTCTTCTTAGCACATCTCTCCTAACATCTCGCGTTTTTTCCTCTCTCCTCGAATTTAGCTCACTCTTTGATGATGCTCGTGTGTTTTCTTCAGCATACCTGGAGTAAGATACCAACCTCACTAGCTGAGCAGGTCCAAGAGGTGATGGTGATCTTGGTGAAGTAGGTCACTCTGACTCGTAATCATGGAGTTGGAGTTGACGATTGGCCTGGCTCTTTGATCGCCCTCGTTTCTTGGTACTCGTAGAAGGTGGTGGATCGGATGGCGGTTGAGCAATCGGAAGCGGTAGAGCTGCATTTTCCCAACTCTCTTCTACGTTTATATCCTATGCCTGAGGTTGCCATATGCTTGAGCTCGGACAACACGCCTGAAAGCAATGCTGTCGCAGAGCTGGATGAAGGTTGGACCCTCGCTATGCGGTTGTTATTAACCTCATTGGGACGCGCCGCCTGTACGTCCCTCTGGATATACTGGTCCAATTCTTTTTGGGCTCTCCTACTTTCTTCTTCTTTACTCCCTGGAATCTTTAAAACACTTTCTTCTTACATCTCTCTATCAGCACTACTATTTTGAGAATAGTGCTCTTTGTTTAGATGTGGGCGTCGAAGCACGCCCAATCTCTTGGGAATTGCACCCGTTTTTCTGGCCTTACTCACAGACGGAGGATCTGGTATTGGTTCGCAGGTGCTGGGCCCAAACCAAGCTTGCTTACTAGCGTCTGGAGGTAAGGTTCGCAGAAAAGCTTTGGAGGTCGATGCATGGCCGGCAGAACGCACCTCCAGGAACTTAATCCTCTTATCTCTCAACTGAGTGAGCTCTTGGTCCTTCCTCTCTCGCTCTTGAGCTACCTCCTGCTCTGTCAACCCCCTTTCCTTTTCGACGACTCGGTCCTTCTGTATTTCAACGGATTGTTCTTCAGTTTTCTGAGCCTCTCCCTGGACCTTTAAATTTTCTCTCTCATTTTTCACTTGATCCGATTGACTCTCCACTAATGGTTCTTTATTTTTCTATGCCTCTTCTTGGGCCCTTAGTTCTTCTTCTTCCTCAATTACTTGTTAATACCAGCTTCTGCTGGGTAGTATAGGCTCTTCCTGAGTATCAAGTAGTGCTGCTTCTTCTACCTCCATCACATCATCGTTGTCATCGACAAATTCTTTTGGTGGCGGGATGAGTGCTTTCTCATCTTCCAATTCGATAACCTCCCTCACGTGTGGCGCTACTAAACTTGGCTCATCTCTTATAGGCGGTGGTAAGCTGCCAATGTCACTTGGTGGCTGGTACTCTGGGTAAGGTACGTGCCTTGGACTCGTACGCCTACCTTTGCCTCTTGGCCAAGCTCGTCGTTGTCAACCCGCTGAAACAAAAATAATTTAGTTTTCTTGCTCAACTGTTATTGCCTGAGGACCTTTTAGGGGGAATATCTTTTTAGTTTAGAAACGTTGGCCTCAGCTATTCTACGATTGCTGCCTTCTCCCTGACCAAATACACCTAATGTACCTCATACTTAGGCGCTAGCTTCGCAGGAAACTTTTCAACCCGTCTGAAAGCACATGTGTTTTTCTCATCACCCTATCCCCTATGTGAAAACGTATGTCTTTTCGCCCTTTATTATATTGCTTGTTTAGCACGCGACTCGTCCACATGTTTCGCAACTAAATCTCTTAACGCATCTAATCTTTTTAATCGGTCTACCCGTACTTGCGGCTTTACTCTTTCAATAAGACGCTCACCTTTTATTTCACGGCGCAAACTAGATACTTGTTTAGGATGACGTCCGTAATTTAAAAATGCGGACGAGACTTTAGTAGAGGCTTGCACGGCCTTATTTATTGCGTGACGGAATTCGTGAACATGTACGTCCCAATTCCTATGGTCTTCGCCCATGAATGCGGCTATCATCGTTTTTAAAGTACGATTCACGCGCTTCACTGATTTCGTTTGAGGATGATAAGGCGGCGTCGTCACGTGTTTCACTCCGTATTCATTTAAAACCTTTTCAAGTTGCTGGTTATCAAACTTCTTGCCGTTGCCCGTTAGAAAATAATCAGGCGCTTCCCAGCGAAAAATTATTAATTCTTCTAGGGCTTTGACTACTGATTTTTCATCAGCTTTTCTTAACAGCTTAAGTTCTACCCAGCGCGTGAATAAGTCTTAAAACACAATTAAATATTTATGTTGTAGTTTGCTAGGCGGGAATTCCATTAAATCTGCTGCTACAACTGCCCAAGGCCTCTCGACTATCCTACTACCCATTAAACCTTGCGCTCCGGTTTGTGATACTTTATATCGCTGACACTGTTCACACTCTCTAACAAAATTATATACATCATAGTAAAACCATTTTCAATAATATTCTCGCACTACTCTATCATATATCTCTTCAACTCATAAATGTCCGGTCGTTGGCATATAATGAGCCTCTTTTAACACTCTTTCCCTATGTTCTAATGGCACTACTAACTTCCAATTCTCTTCTCGGTGTGGCACTGGGTCTAACAGTGGGTTTTCTCTAAATTTATATAAGCATCCCTCTTCAACTTTCCAATCTTTATATTTTACCGGATATTTCACAACTTCATCCATCAAGCGTAAATAATTACCGTCTCTTATCTCTTCAAACGCTGACATCACTGCTTCTTTGACTTCATACATACGGAAAAGCGCGTCTGGCACTTTGTTTAATGCTCCCTTTCTATGTATTACTTTGAAGTCTCATCGCTGCATGTCTAACGCCCAACGAGCTAATCTACCCGTCGGATCTCTTGAGTTACGCAGCCATTTTAAAGCAATGTGATCCGTCATCACTTTAAACTTATACCAATCTAAGTACGGCCTGAGCTTTTCAATAGCCCATTTCACAGCTAAACACTTTTTCTCTGTTGTAAAATAATTTCTCTCTGGTTGTGTTAGCACTCGGCTTACACATACAATCGGGTGCTCCCCGTCCTCGCCTTCTGGCGTTAATACTTTACCGATATCAAACCCACTTGCATCGCATTGCACAGTAAATGGTTTATTAAAATCAGGCCTTGCTAACACTGGCGCTGTCGCTAAAGCTCTTTTTAACGCTTCCATTCCCATTCCCAACTTTTACGCAGCAATTTTACGAGCAGTAATTTTAATTCAGCAACGTTCTGTATGAAGCGCGCATACCATCCTAACATACTGAGGAAACTGCGTAATTGTTTAACTGTTCGTGGCGCAGAATAGTTCATCATCGGCACTATTCTCTCTGGGTCAGGCCTTAGTCCGTTCTTATCTGACAGAAATCCAAGATGAGATACTTGAGAGCAACAAAATTCACATTTCTTTTTATTGATCTCCAACCCTGCATCTACTAATTTCTTTAACACTACCTCTAACAAGTGCATATGCTCTTCTAAGATCTCAGTCGTGATTATGTCATCAAGGTAGCCAAACACGTAAGGTTCGAACGCAGGACCGAATAAAAGATCAATAAATCGCTACTGAGTTCGTGTAGCATTGATGAGGCTGAAAATCATTCTCTTAAACTGCCATTAACCCGAGCCAGAAACAGCGAATGCAGTATACTTGCGGCTTAAGCGTTCGATTGGTACTTGAAAATAAGCCTGCTTTAAATCTATCTTAGACAAATACTTGGCATTACGCAATTTCTCTATAATAGAATCCATGTTCGGTAACGGATGCTCGTCTTTCCTAGTCACCTTATTCAGATCTCTGTTATCTACACAAAACCTCCATGATCCATCCGGTTTTCTCACTAACATAGGGGCGACACTCCAATCACTCGCAGATCTCTCTATAATATCCTCTTTATACAGTCTTTCTACCTCAGCATGAGCTATTTCAAGCATCTTCGGTGACACGCGGCGCAGCTTATGCCTTACAGGTGCGGCACCCTGTACATCTATATGATGTTCAGTTAGATGCGTTACCCCTGGCTTTCTAGTAGCCGTCGCTAACACTTGTTTGACTAATTCTTCAACTTTCTCTCTCTCTTCATTACTCAGTTCTGAAAATCCCGCACACTCTGCATAGATTTTCGTTTCCTTATCTTCTTCGTTTTGCAAAAATGGACGCCACTCAGCATCTGATACTCTCCATAAACCTCTGCCTGATCGAACATCACAGTCAAACGCAGTACAGAAATCCATGCCTAAAATAACTTCTTGGTCAAGTTCAGGCACGCCTTTCAACTCTATATTCTGTGTGACTCCATCGATTTCCATTAAGGTTTTCAGCATATCTAAGACTTTCGTAGCCTTGCCCGTCGCTGTGCGCACTAGCGTTTCATTAGGCCTCAGCTTACTGCGAAATCTTTCAGCTATCTTAGGTCCAATCAACGATAATGTAGCACCAGGATCAAGCAATGCTTTATAAGACTCTCCCTCAAGAACTACTATAAGAAAGTTGCGATTTTCTGCGCTCACACCAGCTACCTCTTGATTTTCTTTACAATTTTTACTCTCTTTCTCGAGACCCCTCCCCTCGTCTTTGCTTCTCTTTCTTATTCTCTGAGGCTTTGACTCTGTCCAGCTATAATATCCTTCACCATCGTCTCCTAGAACTTCCAAGACTCTATTGATGTTTTCTAATTGCTGATATCCTTCAGCCTCTTCAATAATCGGATGATTTTGTCTCTCGCGTTCATCATGTCTTACAAGGAAAGTGTTTCACCTTCGGGTTACCATTTTTGCTCAAATTTTAGGAATGTTTTCTCGATGCAGAAATATGAAGAAAGCCAAAATTTTAGAAGCCAACGCTCGATATTTCCCTAGTTACAGGCCATCGAAGAAAATCACTAAAAAAGTTACGAGATTTTCAAACGCTTATAGTTCCTTAGTATTGTTAGCTTGAAGCTTAAATGAAAGCTAAGCTCAAATCCTTTCGAAATAGTAGTTATAGCATATCAAAATATTATTCTTTCCCAAAGTTATAGCATAATAAAGATTGGACCCAATTTTAGCTTTTATCATTAATTAATGTTTTAAACAAAAAATTCAGGTCCAATCTTCATTACGCTCTAACTTTGGGAAAAAATAATATTTTAAGATAGTATATGTGCTATTTCGAAAGGATTTGAGCTCAGCTTTCATTTAAAAAAAGGTTTAAGCTTCTAGCTAATAATGCTGAGGAACTATAAGCGTTTGAAAATCTAGTAACTTTTTTAGTGATTTTCTTCAATGGCCTGTAACTAGGGAAATATTGAGCGTTGGCCTCTAAAATTTTGGCTTTCTTCATATTTCTGCATCTAGAAAATATTCCCAAAATTTGAGCAAACCCGGTGACCCGAAGGTGAAACACTCTCCTTGTTAGTTTTAAAAGTTCCATTCCCCTTGATGAAAACTCGCTCTCTGTTAACGAGGGGATACCATCTTTAGTTGGCACCATATCACAAAAACTTGGGTACCATAGACCTCTTTTCAACAGTTTTTGCTTTGCTGCCAAAGAATGATCTTCACTGTTTTCCACTGCTTCGCGAGGCAACGCCCAAAGCCTATTTTCTTTATTTTGATCACTCACATTACTTTCAACTAAGTTATCATTTAACTCTTCCACCACGGCACGACTATTATAAATTCCACTCTCGTTATAATTTTCACATTTTCTACTCTTGCTATTTTCACTCTCTTTATAATTCACACTCTCTGTATTTTTGTCACTTTTAATGTTTTTACTACTACTTTTATTTATATCTCTTTTCTTATTTTTATTTTCTCTATTGGTTTCGCACTCTGTTTCCTCTAAACTTTTATTAGTTTTAACCTCTCCATAAGATATATTTTCACTATTCTTATTAATTTTATCACTCTCATAATTTTCATTAACCTCACTCTCACTATTGCTCACATCTTCTTTTCCCACGGCACTACTATTAATTATATTCACACACTCACTCTCTATAATAGTGCCACTACTCTCTTTCAAATTTTTCTCGTGGGGAACAAAAGTATTTACTTCTGCTTCCCTCTTTGCGCGTTTCCCAGATTAGATCTAAGAGCGGTGCAATTGGGGCATGTTTTAAACGTATACCCCGGCTTGTCGCAATTCTGACCGCTTTTTTTATCTTTGCGCTCTATTAGGACATTCTCGACTAGAATGGCCTTTAACGTTACAGCTATAGCAAATTATATCAGGACATTCCAAAGCCCTGTGTCCTACAGCTTGACAGAATCGACAATCGCCTAAGAAATCGTTTTTTTTCATTACTTCTAACCGCAGCTGCTTCTCTCACACGTTGATGTACTCTTTCACTCGTAGGACGCAAATTCTCATATCGATTATAATTTACAGCTCGCGGTTGATTATAACTTCTACCGAGCCAATTATTTCCTGTTGCACGCTAGGTATTCTCATTCGCATAAATTCTTCTATGATTTTGACTATTCTCAAAATCATTTGGCAGCAGGAAATTTGGTGAGTTGGTTGCTGGTGTCTCTACGGTCGCAGCAACTCTTATATACCACGACTATGTGCTTTCCTCCTTTTCCACTTCTCTCTCTGGCACTTGTTCATAAAATACATTCTCGTGACTCCCACTATTTTCTTTCTCTTCTGCTGATTATTTCTTTCATTACTCTTCTTAGGTTCTCTTATAGACGCTACGGCTGCGACCTCATCCTCTTTTACAGAAGCAAGTTTATGCTGGCCTGTACTAGAGATAAAAGCTGCTCTTCTAACGCGCATTTTCTTGGCTGAAAGAAAGAGCGCATAGCGGTGATTGAAATCCTTTTGATCTTCCCAACGAAGTCCGCAGGTCTCCAGCTCGTCTAAACTATCAATTAAGTTCTCTGACATCGCTTTTCTATATTCTGGTAGAAGATTCCTATAAACAATTTCTAGTTGTTCGGCTTCAGTCCGTGGTTCCTTGAAACGCGACACGATATAACGAATGTTTGATAAATAAACAGAAATCTCCTTCTCTTTTCCCTGGGTTCTCTGACGTAATTCATTTAAAAAATCTTCTTTTCTGTATTCCTTAATAAAACGCCTCCTAAAAGCTACTTCAAATTCGGCCCAGGAGATAAATTTACTCTTCGTTGCTCTAAACCAACGACCAGCACTTTTTGAGAAAATGCTAAATCCCTTTAACAAATCTCTATCACATTCGTCTGCTCCATCGTGGCAGTCATTTAACTCGTCTATGAACTCCTCTGAGTCTTCAGTTTTGCCTTCACCAGTAAATTTTAACCCCCAGTATTTTAGGTGTTTGACAGCTTTCGACATCATCCCTTCCTTTCTAGGTTGCGACGCGACTTCGCTACTATCCCTGGGTCTTAGCGTTTTAACAGACGGATATTGTGTTGCTGTACTGGTGCTACTATTATAATCCCCGTCAATACTCATCAACTTACGCACTTCCCTATAGGGCTCTTTTGCCCCTGTATGCCTATTATCTTCTGCTCCGACAAAACGCGTAGTTTCTGGCTCGATTACAAATCGCAAACGCTCATTATTTAATCTCGTCTTCGCATGAAAATTTAATTCACTCGCTAATCTAGCTTCCTCATATTTTCGCTGTTCTACTCTCATTTGATTTATTCTCGCAGCTTCCCAATCTTTTTTTCTATTCTCTTCTAATCTACGTCGCGTATTAAGAAGTGACGATAAACTCGCGCGGCTCTGTCTATCCTCATCAGCATATTCACCTAGGCTATCGCGTAGTGATTGTTGAGATACGGGACGAATGTCATCTAGATTCTGCGCTGATGCGAACCACTGCTAACGTTTGATACTACGATTTAATAGCGGGCCCTGTGCTGCTTTACTCACTCGCGGCCGTATCGGTTGCGATGCCGGTACAGAATCATGCTGTGCTCGCAGGCGCCTACTATGAAATAGCTGTGCATAACAGTATTCATGCTGATCTGGCATAGACTGTGCCTGATTTAAACTCACGGCACCAGTTGTCATACGCGACCCTCCAGCGACAGTAAAAACTGCTCCTTTTATGAAAGATGGAGCTACAGTAAGTGGTACTGAGCAATTTGCTCTTACATTAGATACTGTGATAGTAGTGGTTATCACCGTCGAGGAAACTACACTTAAGTTAGTAGGTATACCGGTATGTCCTCCACTATACGCAGCCTTTCTGCCGCTGGTACAGGGTATATAGTTGCTACTGTGTGAAATTGCACTCGTAGCTCTGATCCGTCCGCACTCGTTAGTCTTTCTCTTTCTTCGAAACTACGCTCCACGGTATCAGCTAAAGCTCCTACGTTCGGCACTACTACACTAGCGTTATTAATATCTATTAAATCCCACTCATACCACGGTACTAACGTATTCTCTGGTTCTGATTCAATAATTAACGCGCGTAATAGTCAATAGCGTAAAACTGCTTTGCCTCCCTCGATACTACACCCGCGTACCTATAACTCCGCTTCAAGTTCATTGATCTTAAGTTGTAACACGTTGCGCTTCAGCGCTCTCTTATCTCGTGACGCCAATAGGCTATCCATTATCGTAGTCTATCTGAATCCATCGTTTCTTAATATCCACACGCACACAAAAAAAAAATAAAAAATCTACTCTTATTAACTCGCTCTCCCAATAAACTCAGCGAAGCACTTATTAAAACGCAAGAAATAAAATAATGGAAAATTTAGTACACCAAAATTAAAAAAAAAAGAGCACGCTTAGAATTAACACAATAATGTACATTCTTTGAACTCGGCGAGTCGAAAAAAGTGGTTTCCAGAAAATGTCTGTACGTATGTGTGTGTGTGTGTGTGTGTGTGTGCGTGTGCGTGTGCGTGTGCGTGTGAGTGTGTGTGTGTGTGGATATATGATTTCAGTTAGTGAATTGTATCTCGAGAACTACTCGATGGATTTGCTTCTAATTTTGCATGGAATTTAGTTTTTCTACTAACTTGCTGGAAAGCTATTGATAATTGATTCTTCTAGCGTAGTTTCCATTTTAAAGTTGTTTAAAAAAAAAAAATTTCGATTTTCCATTTCTTTGGTTTTTTTTTGTTTACTACTCAATGAATTTGCTTCAAAATTTGCACGGATATTATTTGTGATTGCCCAAATAAAATAAATTTTAAAAAACTGATTTTCTTAGTTTAGTTTTAATTTTAGAGCATTTTGAAATTTTTGAAAAAAATGTTTCTATTTTTTAGGCCAATAAAATCTTGAAAACTGCTGGATGGATTTACTTTAAATTTTCCATACAATTTAATTTTCCGATCAACTGGTGCGGAAGCTATGAGAATTGGTTCTCTTAGCGTAGTTTTTTTTAAGAGTCATTTTAAGAATTTTAAAAAACTTTCGATTTTTCATTTTCTTTGTATTTTACGTAAACTACTCAAAAAATTTGTTTGAAAATTTGTATGGAACTAAATTTCGACTGCCAAAAGTAGAAAAACTTTTAAAAACTGATTTTCTTAGCGCACTTTTAATTTTAGGGCATTTTTAAAATTTTTTGAAAAATTTTTGTTTTTAATTTTTTTCTATTTTACGAAAACCATCTGACAGATTTGCTTCAAAATTTAAATGCAAGTTACTCGATACTGTCTGAAAAAAAAACAAGCTTTAGAAAACATATTTTCTCAGTACAGTTTTAATTTTAGAGCATTTTAAAAATTAAAAAAAAATTTTTATTTTTCATTTATTTTTTATTTTGTGTAAACCATACTATAAATTTTCTCCAAAATTTTTGTACAATCAATTCGATATTGTCTGAAAAAAATAAGCTTTTAAAAACTAATTTTCTTAGAATGGTTACGATTTTAGAGAATTTTAAAGATTTGAAAAAAAATTTCGATTTTTTAAAAAAATTTTTTCTATCTTACGTAAAGTACTTGATAGATTAGTTCTAAAATTTGCAGGGAAATCATTTACAACTGCCGAAAGAAGGGAAATTTTCGAAAATTGATTTTCATAATGTAGTTTTAATTTTAGAGCATTTTTAAAATTTTGGAAAACAAATTTTATAAAAAAAATGTTATTTGTTCAGCCAATTAGATCACGAAAATTACTTGATGGATTTGCTTCAAATTTCGCATACTATCTATGTTTTTGTATAAGTAGACGGGAAGCTATTGAAAATTGGTATTCATGGGGTAGTTTTTTTATAGAGCCATAAACATGAACTGTATTTATATATAAATATGATTGCATTTTATAAAGATTAGAAATTTTATTGTCATCATTCTTTTTATTACTACATTATATCATTTTCTCAATAGAGCAAATTTTTTTGTATTACTTGATGATTTAAAATAAATTATAAATGTTGAAAAAGCAAACAGCTAGCATATATGTTCGAAATTTATAAAGTACAATATGAATAAATATTAATGTTAGACAATTTTTTAATATTAAAATCACATTTAAACAAATATAAAAAAATTAATGAAACTCAAAGAGCTCTATGAGAAAGCATTTCGCCAAAGCACTTGGCAGCGTTTTTTATATTGATATGCGTCGATATCTGTATATATGTATATATAAAGCTATTTGCTTTATTTTCTTATTATATTATATAAAGAAAATTATTTTATAAAATGCATTTTTTTTTTAAATAGAATATATATACTTAATCTCTCAAAGTCTGAAATGACTCTATGATCGACGCTACTTATAACAACGCGCGTACTTGCCTTCTTCGCTTTGTTACTCTGCTTCGTCGTCACTACTCTAAATGACACAACTTCACTAGACTTTACTCTTTCTCTGTCTTCACGATAAAAAATGAACTTTAGGTTAACTTATATATTTTTCGGTCAGGCTTCATGTAAGGGCGCCATTAAATTTGTGACGTTGCAAAAATACTCGAAACGTACAAATTCAAAAATTTATAATTTTACTCTGTCTATTCTCTTGCCTAGATTCTCTCAGAGGAGATTCGACAAAAAATCAGCTTGTGCTCGGGGCGCACCAGCTCTCGTAAGCCGCGTTCTATAGAAATAATTTTTATTTAAGAACTTAACACTAAGACATGCCAGGCAAACACCCAAGAAATCTATTGAATTGTTTTCACAAAAATAATTCAACACACTCTTCTATAGATTAAAATAATTTATTTCTATTTTTTTTCCAATTACAATACAATTTTTAATTGAGTAACTTCTTTTCAGCACACAAAAAAAAACTCGTCTCTCGCTATAACTCACACACACATATAATACTCTCACGCTCTTTCTCTTTTTCTCGTCTCTTCCGACTAACGCACGCCACTCACTTTTCTGTCTCACTAAAATTATCTCTGACCACGGCCGATTTTAAACTATTTTTACATACAACCTAATACTAATACGCTTATTATATTAACGCATAAACTCTCTTCATTAAATAACTACTCCTTTCTCTCTTACATACACAAATGCTTGATTCTCTATCACTCTCTTTATAACAACTATTTTATTTTTGCTTAAAGTACGCAAAGCAGATTACACACGCTTAGATAAAACTGAAATTCTCTCTCTTACACAGACACAGAAAAGAATTTATATGATAAAAAAAAGTAAAAGAAATTGTCACTACAAAAAAAACGATACCTTACAATAATCACTCTCCCTCTTTTTCTCGAATTCTCTCTCTCTCTCCCTCTCTCTCTCAACAACCGGCACCAACAACGCTTCGATGGCGCAACCGTTTTCTTTCTTGCCGTGCTATTCTAAAATTTTTTATCTTTCTCTTTTTTGTTTTCTATTCAACCGTCTCTAATAATTTATAAATTTTATTTCTTTCTTTCACACTATGCTCGCGTTTCAGATAAACGTACTTTATTGAAATATAAATTTTCTTTTCTTTGCAAAGAAGCTATTTTTGCTAGTACGCGCGCGCGGCTTATTTTTGACGAGATTATCTTAGATTCGAGAGGAGCAAATTCCTAGTATATTCTGTCCAGGCAAAGTTGATTTCGTCGACGTGGCTTTTTCTCGTTCTCCCTTTTGCTTCTTTCTCGTAGATTCTCAGGACGCACTATGACTCGTACAAAGAAAAAAACCTTATAGACTCTACTAACACTTGCAATAAATATCACTTCCACGAAGCTACACAAAATCTCGAAATAATATGAAAAAAAACTAATCACACGCAAAAATAATAAAAAGAAAACTCGGCAATTATTTCCAAAACCCCACGAAAATAATTATGAATCATTATATTAATCTCAGCCTGAATAATTTATAATTAACACAAAAGTCTGCACGCTTACGCCACGCTATTTCCACGAATTAACACGCAAAAAACCCTTTTCGAAACTCTACTACTCTCACGACACGTCTACTATTTGCTGCGACCCGATGTGCATTGACGCTGGGCCTGGCGAATTTCGACCCGTAACGTTGCTCGATTTCATCAGCCAATCGCTACGCTTAGATTTGGCAGGCCAGCAATATTTCCTGACGCGAAAAAACTGTCATTCACTAATATACACAATAATTTAACATTTTCTATTTGCAATTGACTTTAAAACAAAATCTAGTATTATTATTACAACTTAGTTTTCTCTTTTCTTTTTATGATTTTGAAGATAAATTAGCTGATATAAAAACGTTTGTTAAATCCCTGTCCGGCGGCATGTACAAGAACGGTGCGCGCAACTCGTACATCGCTCGGCCGTACTCTCTTTCTCTCCTTCTCTTTCACACTCGCACACATATGTACGCACTCTCTCTTTTACTTAATCTTGCTTTTACAATAGTTTTATATATTTTAACAGAACCCACGCTTTCAAAATTCAAATTCTCGCTTTTACAACTATAATTTAATACAACACATTAATATAAAAACTCTTCTTTATTTTTTGTCTTATTTCTTTTGGCGGCAGTCGGTTCTTCAAGGTCCTAGTTTCTTTCAGTATGGCTGCGGGACTATTTGAAATGTTGAAATTCCCTCAAACATAAAATAAAACAAAATAGCCTTTTAATGAATTGCATAAATATTTTATTAATCATCCAAACAACAGCAGAATTATTTAACTTGTTTTAAATTATTTTTAACATCACTTACCCTCCTTTTCTCACATAAAAAAAAATTCAAACAGCCTGAAAATGCAAAAATTTTAGTGACGCGAAATCCCTCGTCACACTTTGTAACGTTCAAGCATTGATGGACGCGTTCAAATTGCACAGGTAGTACTCAATAATCTTCTACCTGTGTAATCGTTGTAAAAGTAACTTACACAGTAAATCCTGCGTCCCAGGTATGGAACGCAGGATTTACTGTGATATACTGGGATAAAGAACACTGGACGCACGAAAAATCACTTTTCATGACTTTGTGAAAATTTGTGGGTCACACAATGAAACGGCTAGTTCCACGTGACAATTAAACACAAAGTAAAATCTTCATAAAAACCCACACTTCGGGATCAGTATTGTACGAGAAAAAGTAAATTCAACGTTGCGATGTGCGGGGTATCGGTCTTTCGGACACAAAAATTTTATTTTAGCATCTAATAGTTTTTTTATGCATATTCCATAATTCTAACCTAAAAAATAAATTTTGAAAATTTTAAACTCTGTTGGTGTCAGAAAGACCGGCTCTAGACTTTTAACGCGTACTATATAACGCATATAGATGATTAACTTCATAATTTTAACAACGCTCGGATCTAGAAACTTCGGAGCAATTTTAACGTAAGTTTAGGTATTAGTTAATTATTCTACTTGTGCGTATAAATTGTTTGCAATTTGTTCTTAAAGTATATATTTTATCTCTTACTTAGTTGCTCTGTTTTGCATATACATATATACATACACATTTTATAATTTTATTGAATGCAACGTATATTATTTTTTTCATTTAAATTATTATTTGTTTTTTGCTGTGTCTTATTTATTTATTCATTTAAATTGTATATATAACAGAATTTTGTCGGGCAAGTAGTCGTTAGAGGGGTTCTCTCTTAATTTTACTTTATTTCATAGCTATTTTCACGCCGAGGGGATATCTTTTGGTGCTTAGTCGTCGACTGCATGCAGTCTTTTACGCTAGCACCAAGGGGTCAACCTGACGCGTCAAATACGGTCTTTTTTCTTTTTTGGTCAATTGTGCTCGTACACCAGGAGCCTTTCTAGTGTCTCAGTCGTCGACTGCATGCAGTCTTTTACGCTAGGTACGTGGGGGTTAGCCTGATTGTGCGAGACAGATTCTTTCTATCCTTTAAAAGGAAAAATACAATTCATAACCTTTTATTTTTTTTATCATATATTTTGGGGAAAGGGCCTCCTTCTGACTGCTGCTCGTTAAATAATAGTAAAACCTTCTTTCCTCCTTCGTAATTGCCCGTCCGTCAAAATGCCTTTAGACGTGTTTCATTTGCCCTTAAAAGAAATCAGTCCTTTAAATGTACAGGACTCAGCAACAGAGGCGTTGCATACTCAAAATAATAATGTCTCCCCGCAAAATTTAAACCCGGGTGAGACGGGCGTGATGGGAGTTCGGGACGGTGCAATCGCGTGAACAAGCACACAAGATTCGCTGGAAACTTCGCCATTAAACATAAGTAGTAGATTCATACCCAACACACGGGATAATGCAAATAGACCTCTCGCATTTAAGTCTAGAAGCGCGTCATATTTCGATCAAAACAGATTTTAATGACTAAAACGGCTAACGCGTTTCATGAAAAAACGGTATCTAGAGAGGCCTATGAGAACCTAGAGAAAGCTTGCTATAGTTAAATTAAAAATTTACAACAAGCTCACAATGAGCAAGTACTAATGTTCAATAAACAAATAGGATCCTTAAAACCGTTAAGGGGGGAGCCTGCTTGAAAGACTTCAAAAAATCGATATTTTCGAGGATTTCTTCGGAAAGGAAAAAAATGTCTGATTCAAATGAAACTTTTAGGGTTTATTCTTATATATTTGAAGAGTCTTCTCAAATTTTTTTATTATCATACATAAGATATTCTTCATGTTTCAAGAAATTTACGGAGACGCCTTGAGTGTGCACTTTCTGTGTGGCGGGCAAGATGCAGGTCGCAATTTTCATCTGAAACAAAAGACTAAAAGGAATTTTTAATTTTCAATAGTGTAATTCTAGGTGAACCAAAAAAATTCAACAAAAACTGAAAAATTCAAAAATTTTTCGCATATTAAAAAAAAAAAAAATTCACTTTAGATCGTTTAAAAACCGGAATTGTTAACTTTCTTGAGGTATTGTAGGTTCACCTAGAAAAGAATTTAATCCCAAATACAATGCATTTTTACTCGTTTCGATAGGACGTTTACTTTTTTTCCTATCTTGCCCGCCAATTTGAAAAAATCATCAAAATGGAAATCCGAGAAATCGCGTGTCAAAGTTTTCGTTTACAAAAAATCGTAAATTTCTTGAACTTACCCTATTAATATGCTAATCAGCGATTTCTGCTCCATATAACTGCCCTTTAGACTCTTCAAAAAATTGGTTTTCGGCCAATTGCTCCATTTGACGGGCTGTTCTGGCCTCTTTGGTCGCCAATAAGGCGCGCCTGTTTTGACGTGTGATGCGCTCCTCGTTTGCTTTATCGCAAAAATTTTTGCTCTGGAGCCCTATTTTGAAGTCTAATAAGTGCATAGTCTTTAATACCGCACTGTAGCCTTCATTAAACACCCCTCCAGCGATAAAAGCAGCAGTCTCAACTATTTTAATCACCGAATGAAGGTATTGGGGTCATGCGCCATACGGTTGAATTAAATGAGTCGTTAGCATTTTGCGTGTGTCCACCCAAGCACCTTGTTAATAAATCGTCCTTTGATAATTCCTCGTATATAGGACAAATATGTTTTTCAATATCGTCGTCAATTAGGCGCAGTGGATGTTTAAAATCAGCCAAAGTATTTTTTGCTCCCGCTTTGCGCCATTCACACCAGCTTTCGGCGCCTTTAGGGCAGTTGTCGTAGCGAGGCAATTTATCTGTAGAGCAATAATGATCAAGTGTCGCCATTATTGCACTTCTCATACCTTCTACAGAGTTTAAATTTCTTCGAATCGTGAGACCGTAATACATGGTTAGTTTTTTTATTACAGTCTCTGTGAGCCGCTTTTTTCCACCGAGTTTCTGTTCTTTTCTCTTGTTGCGGAGACGAGTACCCATGCGCTTCGGTACGTGTCCCACGCACTCGTTTTTAGTCACTGTACATTTGTCGCCGTATGGATTATTCTTCACGATGTCAAGAAATGTTTTGGAATCACCGTCGCCAATATAATTGTTACACATTACTCCAAATTTCTCGATGGATCTTGAGAACATTTCGGTGGTCGAATCAACTTTTATCTTTCCGGCGGAGCCTGCGTGATTCAAAGAACAACTTTCTTTATGGGTTTCATACCATTCTTCATACTCGTTGTCGTTCAACGTATTTTTCTTGAGAGTACCAATAAGTGTAGTTACACCGTACAGAGAAGTGAATCTACGTTTCTCCCACGATCCATCGCCTAAAACTTTCAAATGGTCAGCTGGTCTTTCATTTTGCACATTTAGTTGTTTTTCCTCTTCGACAGCACTTTTGCATACAGTTTCAAACATAGTTTTCGATGCTGTATACAGATGTTCCACAATTTCGTCATACGTCGATTTTGCTAAGCCTTTGCCTTGAGATAAATCCGGAAGACCACAAAAAATGTTTATGCCTTCTCGTGCGACACCCAAAAGCCTCATGACGAACACAATTCTTCTGTTGATTTTGTAGCCAGGGTGAATCAACGGTCCGGATTGGATTTCTCGTTCACTACAGCGACACGACAAAATAATTTTAAATCCTAAACCTCGATGGTGGCTTTCGGCGAATGTTATTCTTTGCTTACACAAATTGCAAATAACTAACTCCGAAATTGCTAAAAACACAGACACAAACTCGATTATGCGGTAACGATGAGACGGATAAACTATAACGTCGTCCGTAGTCGCCGATGCCAATTTCTGCTCACTGCGGCTGGTATTAGCTTCTCCATCGTTCGATGAAGAAACATTCAAAAATTGATTGCCGTGGAATTTGCGCTGTTGTGGCCTTCCTCTACGCTCACTCGCAGATCTGCTCGTTTTCGGATAGGTCTCCATATTTTTAAGATGCTCGCGTACTGACTAGGAGAGTATCAGACCTCCGGATCACGGATTTTGCTCAAACTTTGTGATAAGTTTTAAGATGTCAAAATATGAAAGGAAACAGAATTTTAGACCTCAACGCTCAATATTTCCCTAGTTACAGGCAATTAAAGAATATCACTAAAAAAGTTACTAGATTTTCAAACGCATATAGTTCCTTAGCATTGATAGCTAGAAGCTTATACCTTTTTTTAAATGCAAGCTAAGCTCAAATCCTTTCGAAATAGTAGTTATAGCATGTCAAAATATTATTTTTTCCCAAAGTTATAGCGTAATAAACATTAGACCCAATTTCAGCTTTTGTTATTAATTAATGTTTTAAAAAGTAAAATCAGGCTCAATGTTTATCACGCTATAACCTTAGGAAAAAATAATATTTTGACATGCTATAACTACTATTTCCTAAGGATTTGAGCTCAGCTTTCATTTAAAAAAAGTTTCAACCTTCTAGCCATTAATGCTAAGGAACTATGTGCGTTTGAAAATCTAGTAACTTTTTTAGTGATTTTCTCTAATTGCCTGTAACTAGGGAAATATTGAGCGTTGGGATCTAAAATGTTGTTTCCTTCCATAATTTGACATCTGAAAACTTATCCTAAAGTTTGAGCAAAATCCGTGATCCGGAGGTCTGATACTCTCCTAGTTAGTCCAAACCCTAACATCTTTAATCCACAAACACAAACAAACCAACAGATAAATTCAGACTTTAACAATCCTATAACCTTGTCAACATACACAACAGATATACATGACATAAACACGCACAATTATAACATTCAACCGTCAGTCTCGGCGAACGTTAATTTTAAACCAATAAAGTTACCATTTTGGCAACACGATCCCGCGACGTGGTTCGAAATGTATGAATATCAATTGTTTTTGCAAAATATAATAGACGATAACATAAAGTTCATTAACGTGATGCCGAACTTAACATAACAGATGTATCAGACAGTATTAAAATGCTTAAAGGTAATTACCGGTATGAAGGGCTAAAACGAATTCTAATAAGAAAAAAGCTGTCGGACGATTGTAAATCACAAAAACTTTTTAGAGGTTGTCAAATGGGTACGCGTAAACCGTCAGAATATTTAAATGAACTAATTAGTTTAACGGAAGAAGAAATGCCGCGTGGTTCAATTTTAAAAGCATGGAAGGCATTAATTTACCTTCCAATGTACGCCCGTTCGTACAGAAAGATGTTACGCCGGAGAACGAGGCAGACACGGTCGAACATGCAGACAAAGTGCACGCGAACTTATACGGCACTCACAACACGGTACACGAGATAAAACAAACGAAAAGTCAATTGTTAGATTCAGTCATAACAAAAGTTGACGCAATAGTTAACAAACGCGTCCAAGAAAGAAGTAGATCGCAATTCAAACCACGCGGACATACCAAATCTAGAGGGCGCGAATGAAGTAAAAGTAGAGAAGACAGAAAACTCTGTTATTTGCTCGCAAAATACGGCAAGAATGCCTATAAGTGTACTAAACCATGTGATTGGATTGATTACTCTAAAAAACCAGAAGAAAACGTTAGAGACAATGAAAAAGCTAAAGACACGGGCGAACAGAAAAAAGACGCGGATCAGGGTTTAAACTAGAAACTCGGCGCGTGATGGATACCATCCAGGACTAGATCAGTGCGTTTCCACGCAAAGGATATTTATACAAACGAAATATTTTTAATAGACTCGGGCACGAGAATATCCGTTGTGCCTAAGCCAAAAAATTTCAAAGGTAACAAGACTGACATGCACCTTTACGCGGCCAATGACACTCAAACTAACACTTACGGCACATTACACAAAAAACTTAATCTTGGGTATGCGCAAGAACTGTCTTGGTCGTTTATTATTGCAAATGTACCTTACCTGATAATGGGTGGAGAAATCTTGAATCATTTTCATCTTTTGCCGGATTTGAATAAAAAACATATAATTAACGCTAATACGAATCAAGTTATTCTCGGTTTTAACAGGGCAGTTCTTGACTTACAAATTTCCCTAGTAGGTCCTTAAATAAAATATGCGCATACACTAACAAGGAGAGCACCCCACTTCCGGGAAACGGATTCGACTCAAACTGTAGGATACGATTTTTCGATAAAAAAAAATAAACCCGTGTTTTTTCTTTTCGTCGAATAGGCCCCCTAGATAAGAATATAGATATTTTTTAAAAATATGGTGAATAAGAGCCTTTACGAGAACTAAAATAACTAAAGAACTAACTTACAAAAAAATGCATGAAAGATAAAATGAACCGCGAATTAAATGCTTTAATTTAAGCTTTGTTAGATCGAAAAATCTTTAGTGGTTCAAAAGTTACAGGCAATGTTAATGAAATAACGTGAAAAATTGATCATATTTTATATCCTAAAAATATTAAGTAAATACGTGGTAATATTTAATTAACCTTTAGAGGTCCGGAATACGCCTCTAGGCGTAAGGGGTCTGACTCACCAACATCGCAACTTAGTTTGGCTCTAACTCAGGGACCTTAGACCACATTCCTATAGAAAAATTCGATTTTCAAATTTTTCAAAACTCCGGCCCTCTAAAGGTTAAGAATAACTTTCGAACAAGAAAAGCTTTTTCAATGCAACAAAACTTAAATTAAAGCATTTAATTCGTGCTTCATTTTATCTTTCATGCATTTTTTTGTAAGAGTCTTAGTTCTTCGGTTATTTAAGTTCTTTTAGAGCTTTTATTCACCATATTTAAAAAAAATGTTTATTTCCTTGTCTAGGGGGCCTATTTGACGAAAAGAAAAAACATGGGCTCATTTTTTTTCATCAAAAAGTTCACACTGGCGCAGTCCAACTATTGCGCATACAACCGCGAATTAATGACGATTCACGAGGGTTGAACTTTTAAAATTTTCACGCTCATATACGCGCTTGCACAAAACTTAGATGCTTGTACGCCATTACGTGCGCGTAAATTATCTTACATATCGCAATTTAACGCGGAAATTTGCTACTTTCGAGGTGAAGACAACGTGGTCGCAGATTCGCTCTCGCTTATTGATCCCTCCGTTGCGCCAACCTCTTTTGACTGGAGCAATGAGGCATCAACTGGTGAACCTTTTGTCAAAAAGACCCTTGCAAGTATCACAACAATTAACTTTTCGACGTTTTTTACTCTCGAGGAAATCTCGTAAGAACAAGAGCATGATGACGAATTAAAAGCGATAATGGCGTTTCATATAATAAGTTTTTGCCTTTGGACTTTATTCAACCCGACCCTAGATTTGCACACGTACACATAGATATTGTAGGTCCTCTACCGGAAAGTGAAGGCTACAGATATCTTCTCACTATGATAGATGGATTCTTGCGCTGGCCAGAGGCAGTACCTCTGTGGGATATACTAGCCCTAACGGTTGCACGCGCATTTTTTGATACGTGGGTAACGCGCTATGGAGCACCCGTTACTATAACTACGGATCAGGGGCGTCAATTCAAGTCGAAGTTGTTTAACTCCTTGTTGAAACTTATAGGGACTAATAGAACGCAAACAACGGCGTGTCATCCTCAGACGAATGACTTGATCAAGAGATGGCATAGGCACTTAAAAGCTGCATTAATGTGACTGGATGAAAGTCTTGTCACATGATTTACTGGGATCGCGTATGAGATTACGTTTAGACACAGACGCACGTCCAGCAGTGTTTGTGTATAACACGAAATTAACGATACCAGGCGATCTTCTTGAGTTTCGTCATCTTTCTTGCGCAAATGATAATGCTTTTTTGTCGGAATTTAGAGACAACATTGTGCGAGTAAAGCCAGTTCCAGTCGTTCATAATGATTCTGCCAAGCCCTTCGTCTTTAAGGATTTAGCAAATAGCACACATGTTTTTGAACGCGTTAGAACAGTTAAACCACCATTAACACAGCTGTACACTGGTCCTTATAAGATTATCTCAACAAGACGGACGTACCTTTGCGCAAGATAAAAATGTCAAACACGTTACCGTCAATCTAGAACGTTTAAAACCAGCTTATTTGTTAGCAGGATAATACAATAATGTAAGTGATAACGTAAATAATCCTAATGCGATTGAAATTTTACTGCAGCATTTCCTTACGCTGAATTTTAATTCAACAACCAATGCCACGGTCCGCGAAATGGTCGATAACGTGGAGAGCAAGGTGTCCCAACGCCCGCCCTCTGGTGCAATAAAACTCAACAGTCAGCATGATAATCAAGATTCAGATAATCTCTTGACTCAGCAGTCGGTAATGAAGGACTGCAATGTAAACACAGAGGATGAGGCTTTGCGATCCCCACTCTCTCAGTACAATGACTCTGCACGTTGCGTATACAAGATACATGGCCAAGAGCCATTGCGAACTAACGAATCAGATTCTGCTGCTGAACCCGGTCTTATAGCACATCAAGTTCAAATACATAGAAGTAATGACTTGAGCAGGTCCTCGCTGGGGGGGGGGGAGGAACGTACTGACAGCGCTGATAACGACAGTGCTTAACTGACTAGCGTGGAGTCAGTAAGCGAAAATGAAAATCCGGACACGTTACGGGAAAGCGATACTGTAGTAGACGCTCTGGAAATAATGGAAACTCTACCTATTCCTTCTCTTATTGTAGATAACTTAGCTCTTCCTGAAACTCCAACCCTACATACTCTTTTGAAACCCAAGAAAGAAAGATTTATTCCTAATATATTAAAAAGAAAAAACCTGATTCGATTAAAGTAGGGAGTGAAAAATTAGACAAACGGGTAAAATTTAGCGACAAAACCTCAATTAGATATATATGTAATTCCTCGCACTCAATTCCTAAACTGCACAAAAAACGCAAGCCGAATATTATAATTAAGCCAGAGGAGATCAAAACACTCCTCACAGAAGGTATAAACATGATTAATAATAGAAACTCTTGTATGTTTCCTTTAGTTCCTGCTGATTCGGCTTGCTCGAAGTCATGACTTCCTCCAGCAGTTGGGTCAGAACCCAGGATGTTTTAGCAGAAATTCTCTAAATCCCCCAGCCCAAGTCCACCGCGACTTCAAACTAACCTTTTTTATAAATTGCGCAATAGCTGTACATCTTTTTCGTTTATTGTCTTCTTTTTTCATCACCTTTTTTTTCAGTAAAGTCATTAATAGTTTTTTATTTTGTATTTTTATTTAATATATCATATGTATATTATAGTCATGTAACAATTATAGCTAAGGTTAGAAGAATATACAATATATAACTTTTCCTTTTTTTTAAGAGTCAAGTGCACTAAACTAAACTTTAAACAAGTATTCGTTCATTTAAATAGACATCCAGTGCTGCACTCAATCATGGTACTAGACAATTGTATATTACTCAATATAAATTAGCTTATGAAACAACGTCATTTTGGTAATTGCACCGGACGATTCAATAAAAAACATTAATAGATAAAAGATATCTTGATGAATATGCATGCACTAAACAGCATGTAGATAGCCATCTTAGTGCATTTGACTGCATCAGCTAATGCGCAAGTCTCGCAATCATGTCACATTTAATTGTAAAACAATACTTACACATATTGAAACTTGTCCAATGTATTTGCATATAAATCAGTGTACATACTGATAATTTTATTGTAATTAAATTGCATTCTCAGCACTTTCAGTGCGCTAATAAACAGACGTTGAGACATGATGAAAATGCTCTCACTAGAACTTGTATTATTTAGAATGCGTAATGCAACATAATATGTAATAATTCAGCAAACGTACTCGGTAAAATAGAGTCCTTACAAACTGCAAGATCCTCACTGTAATAAGTGACATTTGTTTGCTGAAAAAAAGCGCTATAGATAGTAAAAACTGTAATGTGATTGAACAAATAGTCACTATTGTAAATAAATAAGAAGCCTTATTGTGATAGAGCAATTACTGTTAAGAAAAATAATATATATTTATATATTAAACTAAAAAATCAGCAATTTTTCTGCGATTAATAATTATTGTTTGAAAAATATTGTAATCAAGCGAATACTATCCTTGCGTTAATGTATGAATGATCGCGACGAATGATTGAGATGAATTTATCGTATGCAGAATGATTTTTTTTTTAATTTTGTAAATGTTTGTAAATTTTTTGGCATTGACTGTGATAAGAGGAATGTTAACCTCTAATGTGATTAATAGATTTTATATCATAAAGTATGATAAATAAATGAGTGCAACACAACATACATTTTTGTGTACTTGTAATAAAATAAAAATTATTCACACAACATTTTTTTGTTGGGGAGGAGTGATGTGGGGACACACACATAGTCTGTGTTTGAGTATGGCGCTGTAAGCGCACTAAAACATATAAGTGTATACATGCGAACGCCTCTGCGCAGGCGTCAAGACAGACAAGCGAGTATCAGTGAGCGAGCCACTTCGTTGTATTCAGTCTAGCTCCAACGGTTCTTGTCTCAGTCACACTGACTGTCTTATAATATATACAATATATTAACGCACACTTGTCTTGTATCATTTTAGACACCTCTCTGATTCTCCTTATCCTGGGTAGCCACCACACATTATTGTCTCACCTGACCGCAGCGCCCCCATGTGGCAAATAGTCCCGACCGCCTCTTAATTATTAGATATTCAAGATAACCGTTAACATAGCAAAATCACATTACTAACTAGTATTTGATTTCCAAATTTATTAACTTAATTGATAAATAAAGTATTATTTGTACTATTTCAACATGACAGAATGTTTTCTATGAACTATATAAATTTCTAAATTTTCAGTTAAAATTTTCATGTAAGTTACTATAAGTGTAAAAATTTTTTTAAATATTCCAAAAAATTCATTTTTCTGCAAAACCTAATAATTGTAGCAAATAATAAGAAGAAAACCCCATCTCGTATAATAAAAAGCAATATTTTTTTTAATGAGAAAGAATTATTTTTATCGCTTCGTTTTTAAGAAAACTTTGAAAAACTGAATTGACCACCCTAACCTCTATTTTTTGAGTTTTTCAAGGTTTTCTTCAAAACCAATCGATAAAAATAATTTTTCCTCATCAAAGAAAATATTGTTTATTATGATACAAGATGGGGCTATCTCCTTATTTTTTGCTGCAATTATTGATTTTTGTAAAAAAATCAATTCTTTGATTAGAAAAGGATAGATATACTCGACCTCCTCTTAATATTCATTAAATTTCTTCAAAATTAAGAGCAGGCCGAACTATCTGTCTTTGTATAATAGAGTTTTTCATCATTTATGTAAACACCATCCCTTGTAGCAGGAAAAAAATAGTAGCCTCCACTAGATATTAGTATAAGTAAATTTTGTAATAACAAAAAAATGATTATATCGCGTAGCTTTTGAATAAATGGGACCTACGAATAAACTAGAATATAACCTATCTCTTTTGGTAGGTCTCATATTACTTAAAAACTACGCAATAAAATAATTTGTTGTTACAAAATTGTTATTACGAAATTTACTTAATATACTAATATCTAGCCGGGGCTTCTATTTTTTTCATGCTACAACGGATGGTGTTCATATAATTGATGAAAAACTCTATTAGACAAAGACAGATAGTTTGGCCTCTTGTTAATCTTTGTTTTTTTAAAATATTTTCCAAAATTTTCAAATAATAGAATCACATCCTTGTTAATGATATATAATAAAATCATGATTTTTGAATTCATTAAATAAATTCATTTTTAAAATTCTTTTAAAAGAAATTATAATTAAAACCTTTCATGTTTAAAAGTATAGATGCGCTATATACATACATTCATTTAACGTTGCACAAAATCTTGATTAAAATTGTTTGTTAAACGGAATCTAATAAAGAATATACAATAAAGTGTTGAATCATGTTAAAAATTATATTAAAATAATAACATAATTTGGATGATTTACATAAAATTTTTCTACTAATTTTGAAGTTGAAAAATAATTTAATTAAATCAACGGGAACTTTATTCAAATAAAGAAATTTTCAGGTAAATAAGAAATTTTAGTTTTTTTTTTTTCAATATTGAAGCAACAGCTATAGTTCACTACTAAGATAGAATTTTTCAAAATTAATGGCAAATAAATCACATAAGATAAAATAAATTGCATAATCTACATATTTAATTAAAGAGTTTCATTGATTTTTAAATAAAAATAAAAGTCAAAACAAAAAAATCATATAACCAACTTGTCTGTTTAACTTTTGCATAAAATTATATACAAAATTCTGAATAACAAAACAGTATGACACATGTTATCTCATTGTTTTCTGCGACGAATTCATACCCGATGAAATGGTTATTATTTCATTGTTTCTGTCGATCTCCACATTTCATAAATAGCTGAATTAATTATTTTAATTGCTTTAATGCAGAATTTTTTTTATTATAAATAGTTTTGCATATGAACATTTGTACAAAATAATCTTGAAGCTGTCTTAAGTGAAAGAAATTTTTCATTTAACTATCATTTAGGAGAACCTTTGAAAATATATGTATATATAAATACATATATATATATATATATATATATATATATATATATATATATATTTAGGCTGGTCGTTATTTACCGGATTGCTTGAAACCTTGTTCCCAAATCCTATATCGATTTCTTAACACTAAAAACTAAGAAAACCATTCAAAGACCTTTTTGAAATGGCTATTTAACCCTTCCAGTGCTCAAAAAATTTATTTTTTTCGTTTTTCTTTATATTTTTCAGATTCCTGCCTACTACTGACTAATAAAAAAAAATTTCCCACGCCCGTTTCTTTCATAAATTATCAGTATTTACATTAATTACTTTATTTCAAATATTATAACGTATCAAATTATTTACAAAAAAACTTAGCTTAAGAAATTTGCAAAAAGCTCAAAAAATCATGCTATTTTTATGATTTTTCAAGGTTATAAACGTTTAAAACGTTTAAACAATCTTTAAAACGGAGCTAAGCAATAAAATTAATATAAGAGTATACTTTTAAACCTTTAACTTTTTTTTCAATGTCACTAAGCCCTACTAAAAAAAATCAGGTGATAAATCACCTGATTTCTGATGCCAAAAAATCATGTAACTATTTTAATAAGTTTTTTTACATGATATTATGCGTGAGATTATGTTTAAAAATTCTAAATATCAAAAAATCCTGTTTATAAAGTTATATTATAATCGCTGAATGTAGTCAAACTACATCCATGATTATAGTATATTATACGTCCTGACTAAGGTTGATTATATCATTTTCATGCTACTACAATCGACGACTATATAAATCTTAATTTTTACTTTCTATGGGTTTGTAGTTAATCGCATTTAAGTGCGTTTATGGGTCTAAGATTTATGGGTTTATGGTTTATGATTTATGATTTTCTGGATTATGGGTTGACGAATCATGGAGTTATGAGAATATAGGTTTATAGATTATGCTTAATAGGTACATGATTTATGGGTTAATGGTTAATGACTTCATGGTTAATGGGTTTATGGCTTGTAAGTTTATAGTAAATGTGTTAATGGTTCATGAGTTTATACTTTATGGGTTTATAGTGAATGGGTCTTTAGTTCATGAATTTATAGTTTATGGGTTCATGGATTTATAGGTTTATGGTTCATGGGTTCACGGTTTATGACTTTACAGTTTTGTGGGTTTACAATTTCTAAGCTTATGGATTATAAGTTTATGCTTTGTAAGTTGTTGGTTGATAGGTTTATGATTGATATGTTTATGGTTTATGAGTTTATAATTCTGAGTTTATAGTGAAAGTGTTTATGGTTCATGAGCTTATGGTTCATGAGTTTATAGTTTATGGGTTTCAAGTAAATGGTTCTATATTTGATATGTGTATGATTTATGGGTTTTAAGTAAATGGATCTATAGTTGATATGTGTATGATTTATGGGTTTATGGTTTATTGGCTCATGGTTTGATTCATGGGCTGATTGTTAATAAATTTATGGTTTATGAGCTTATGATTCATGGGTTGATGAATCATGGTATTATGCGTCTATGATTCATAAGTTATAGATTATGGTTTTCAGGTGGATGATTTATAGGTTAATGGTTAATGACTTAATGGGTTTATGGTTTAAGAGTTCATGTATTATAAGTTTATGATTTATAGGCTTATGGTTTATGGTTTATAAGCTTACGTTTGATAAATTTATAGTTTATGGACCATATTTATGGTTTATGACTTTCTAGTTTATGGGTTTATGTTTTGTAAGCTTATATTTCATGGGTTTATGATTGATAAGTTTATTATTATGCGCTTATAGTAATTTAATCTATGGTTTATGGGTTTATAGTTCATGGGCTCATAATTTATAGGTTTATCGGTTTATGGGTTCATAGTCCATTGGTTCATAGTTTATGGGTTTATCGGTTTATGTTTTATGAGTTAATGAATTGTAGGTTCATTATTTATGGGTTTATGATTTACGAGTTTATGGTTTATGGGTTTATTGCTTTTGTGATTATCGGTATATGGTTTATGGGTTTATGGTTTATAGGCATATCGTATATGGGCTCATGGTTTATGGGTCCATAGTTCATAGTGTATGGGTTTGTGGTTTATGGGTTTATAGATTATGAGATCATAGTTTATGAGTTCATGGGCTACGAGTTAAAGGTTCATATATTTATCGTATATGGGTTAATGGCTCATGCATTCTTGGTTTATAAGTAAGTGGTTTACGAGAATATGGTATATTGCTTTATCGTTCATGGAATCATCGGTTGATAATTTTATTGTATATGGGTTTGTAGCTTCTGGCTTTATAAATCATACGTTTATAGCACATGCATTCATGTTTTATGAGTCGATGGTTTATGGGTCCATGGCCAAAAAATAATGGTTTATGAGCTTCTGGTATACTGATTTTGGGCTTATGGGTTCATAATATATGGGTTTACAGTTTATTGATTTATGGTTTGTTGGTTCATGGTTCATGGTTTAATGTTTTATAAGTCCATGGTCTATTGGCTTATAGTTTGTAAGTTCATGGTTCACAGGTTCATGGGTTTATGTTTTATGAGTTTATAGTTAGTAGGTTAATGGTCCAAAAGATTATGGTTAATGGGTTTATGGTATATGGGTTTTACGTTTATTGTTAATGTGAATTTATGATCTGGCTGATTCCATTCAGATTCATGCAGGCCGTCACTGATCAAATTTTTTTTTTCTTCTAAGTAATAAAAATACCTTCTATTATGTATATGAAGATAAAATTTACCTCATAGAACGCTCAAAATTTTTTTTTTTTTACTACAGCAGTTTTAGTGTTGGGTGTAAAAACGAAAATTCAAAAATTGAAAATGAACCTCTACTTTTAAATGACTATAGCTCCGTCAATTTTTAACCTTTTTGGACGTTCTTTTAACGAAAGTGTGCGAAATTTGGTCTAGTTTTAAATACGATCTCGATTTTTGTAATACAATTCGATCTCGCTGAGTTATTTATAAAAAACCGAAAAAAGCGATTTTTTTCAAACACGATTTTCTCAAAAAATATATTTTTTTTTTTTTTTGAAATTTTTATATGATTTTATACATAAAAAATACTAACTTTAAGGGTAGGTGAGAATATGCGATTTTGCCTTATTTTTTTTAAACAGCTTTTTAAACTTTTTTTTTATATTTTCGATTTTCAAACATTGATACCATGGCGCATCGTACTATTTTTCCAACTTTACGTGTTCTTACAACTATTTTTATGCTTTTATTTATTAATATATTAAAAATATCAAGAATAATCTTTGAAATAAACCCCGGATCGAATATTTTGATCAATTAGAACAAAAGTTATGACGATTTAAAGTTTAAAAAAAAATGCTTTAAATAAATATATCTACTTTGAATTTTGAATTTTGAATTTTGAATTTGAATTTCAAATTTTGAAAAGGTGAATTTTTCAAATACTAAAATATATTATTTGGTCATTCCCAATGAACAAATAATATGCGATACAATTAAGAAATGAACACTAATGAATTGAGAACTAATGTGAATAAGAAAATCTGAATTTGAATAAAACCTTTCAATTTACTTCTTGCCACTCATGTCTCGAAGTTTTGGCAGTGTAGATTTGGTTTCGTTTACTTTTTCTGCAGTAAATCTTTTGAATACCTTTAATTTCTTTTGCATTTCCTAACTATTCCATTTTTTTGTCTGTCGAAAAACTTCTAACTCATTCTTGCGGATAACAAGAATGTTAATCGACGGAGTATATTTTGATACGTGAGTGGCGAAATTTTCAGCGTTTCTAATAAAATCTGCATTCTTCTTGGACAGATTATGCGTGGTAGCATAATGTATAACTAAACCACCAATACTATCACAAGCGCCTTTGCCATGACCTGTTGCAGAAAAAAGCCATTTTCTGTTTACTTTTGAGTTTTGAAACTCATAGAATTGATATCTATTTTTAAAATGACTGGCAGCTCCATCAGAAATGGTTATGATTTCATCAAGATCTTGCGCAAAATGTTTTTGTTTTAAGTTGTTGATAATTGAATTTATAGTCATTAGGGCATGAGACGAATCATGTTTAATATCGTCAGAGACGGTGACATAACTGACTGTCTTATCATTTCCAAAATAGCATACTGACGTAAATATTGATATTTGGTTTTTACTCTAATGATAGCTTTGAATTTCATTTTGAAGCAGAACTGTCCAATTTTCTGCAAAATCGACATGAATAACTAATTGGAAGTCATTATTTTTCGCTAAAAGTTCAACCTCTTTAATTGCTATACGTTGAATTTCTTTGACCAATTTATGAGCTCTTACAGTGAGAGCACGCTCTCTTAACTCTATTAGGAAATTTTCAATTGTGCTAGTTTTATTGAGTAAATTTGATTTTTCTGAATGAAATCTGCAATGTCTTGTTTATTCTCTTTTTTATAATTATTCAAAGCATCTGTAAATATCATATTTATTTAAAGTTCCAGCATTTTTTTTAAACTTTAAATTATCATAACTTTTGTTCTAATTGATCAAAATATTCGATCCGGGGTTTATTTTAAAGATTATTCTTGATATTTTTAATATATTAATAAATAAAAGCATAAAAATAGTTGTAAGAACACGTAAAGTTGGAAAAATAGTACGATGCGCCATGGTATCAATGTTTTAAAATCGAAAATATAAAAAAAATGTTTAAAAATCTGTTTAAAAAAAATAAGGCAAAATCGCATATTCTCACCTACCCTAAAAGTTAGTATTTTTTATGTATAAAATCATATAAAAATTAAAAAAAAAAAAAAATATATTTTTTGAGAAAATCGTGTTTGAAAAAAATCGCTTTTTTCGGTTTTTTATAAATAACTCAGCGAGATCAAATTGTATTACAAAAATCGAGATCGTATTTAAAACTAGACCAAATTTCGCACACTTTCGTTAAAAGAACGTCCAAAAAGGTTAAAAATTGACGGACTTATAGTCATTTAAAAGTAGAGGTTCATTTTCAATTTTTGAATTTTCGTTTTTACATCCAACACTAAAACTGCTGTAGTAAAAAAAAAAAAATTTTGAGCGTTCTATGAGGTAAATTTTATCTTCATATACATAATAGAAGGTATTTTTATTACTTAGAACAAAAAAAAAAATTCGATCAGTGACGGCCTGCATGAATCTGAATGGAATCAGCCATCTATGGGTTTACAGTTTATAGGTAAATGATTGATGGATATTCATGAGTCCATAGTTTTTAGGTTATGGGTTATAGGTTTATGGATTATGGGTTGATGATTTATGGTTCACGGGTTAATAGTTTACGTGCTCATAGCTAATAAGTTTTTCGGTTTACGGTTAATGGGTTTATCGTACATGGGTTCATGGTTCATAGGTATATGGGTTTATGGTATATTGGTTTCAAGTTTATTATTTGTGGCATTCTGATTAATGAATTTACAGTTTATGGTCGGTTCATCATTAAGTTCATAGTTCATGGGTTAATAGCTTATGAGTTCATGGTTTATAAGTTTATAATTTATAAGTTTATGGTTTGAGCGCCTATAGTTTATGGGTTTATGGTTTACGAGTTTATCGTTTGAGCATTTATGGTTTATAAGTTTATGGGTTTATGGTTTATGGGTTCATGGTTTATGGGATCATGGTTTATGGATTTATGGTTTATGGATTTATGGTTTATGGTTTATAGGTTTATGGGTTTATGGGTTCTTGGTTTATGGATTTATGGTTTACGGGTTTATGGTTTATGGGTGTATGGTTTACGGGTTTATGGTTAATGGGTTTATGGTTAATGGGTTTATGGTTTATGGGTTTATGGTTTATGGGTTTATGGTTTATGGGTAGATGAATAATGGGTTTATGAGTCTATAATTTCTGGTTCAATGGTTTATAAGTTCATGTTTTATGGGTTTATTGTTCAAAAGTTCACAGTTTGTGGTATATGGGTTTATCGTTTATGGATTTGTGGTTCAAGGATTTATGATTCATTGGTTAATGGTTTGTAAGTTTATGGTTTATTTGCACTACTTGCTAGGGGTTCCGTAGACATAGAGGCCCTGACTCCAGCCCATTTCCTTATAGAAACGTCGCTGACCTCCATACCACGGTCAGACGCTGCTGGCAAAAACCTGGACTGTGTGACGTGCTGGGGCTGCCTTAATGTCCTTCAAGACTAATTTCAAACCCAATGGAGCAGGGAATATCTGAATACCTCCCAGCAGAGAACAAAATAGACCCGTCCCTGCCCAAATCTGGTCACAGGCCACCTTATCGTGATCCTTGACTTTTTCTTGCTCAAGCTCAATGGACAATAGCTCCTGGGCCGCATTCTCCAAACCCACCCTGATCTGGATGAATTGGTTCAAGTTGCCACCGTAAAAACGGACTATGAATTCTAAACTAGACCCATCGTCAAGTTGGCTCCGCTACCCATTGACTCCAAGGAGATTTGTGTTATCGGAGTCGTCCCAAGTCCAGACTCCTGAGGGAGTTAACGATTATCATGCACTGTTTGCCTCCGTTCCTGAAACGAGATGGGCAGGATATTTGCGTGGCAAGATGCCGAGCAATCACGTGGTGGTAGTTGCCAGAAAGTGGGAAGACTCCCCCTTTCCCTCTTTTGCGGCCTGTCTTCTCAGCGGCGCTTGGCCATGAGTTAGTTGCCGTTGGATCGTCATAGAGAGCGCTACGGGCCTTCTTATTTTTGTAGCTCCTATCCTACTTAGGAATGCTACAAAAACTATCTCCTATCAGCATTTATCACAAAAATAATTCCACCTACAAAAACGCCACGAAATACATCTATCATAAGCTGTCCACGCAAATTATCTCTTATCGGCATTCAACTCGAAAATAATTTCATCTAAAACGATTCCTCGAAAACTATCACTCTTAAAAAGTTATTTGCGAAAACTATCTCTCTTAAAAAATTGTTCGCTAAGATTATCCCTTATGGAAATTCATTTAATTTCAAACAGCGCATTCGCGATATAAATGGCATTCTTTTCGTAGAAAATGCTGGTGCAGAATAGTTTTCACGTACATATTATTAACCCTTTTCCTGGCTGAAGAGTTACAGCTACGATGCAGGCCAATGAAATTTATTTTTAAGGGTTCCAACCGTTGCTGGGAAAGTGGAAATTTTAAATCTTCTCACAACCTTTGCGAATGAATTTTTTTTTGAGAATATTCATTCGGAAGTAACAAGTATAGACTAACTTTTTGATTCGACCTTGGGAAACTTCTTGCGTAGGCTCCACATCACGATAAAATGATTAAAAATGCAAAACTCGGTTATAAAATGGTCAAGTTCAGAGAATGCTTTAAAACTTTCTAATTTTAAAAGTAACCATCTCAGGATAAATTTTAATATTGCATATGAAAGTGTAGAAGTATAGCTTCAATTTGACACCTTATGAAGTACAAAGATGTTATTGCGACTGAAATAAAGTAAATATATATATATATATATATATATATATATATATATATATATATATATATATATATATATATATATTAAATATATTTATGTATGTATATATATTTTTAAAATTTTGAAGAAGACTTTATTTTAGACGCAATAACGGTTTTGTACTTCATAAGGTGTCAAATCGAAGCTATACTCCTACACTTTCATATGCAATATTATAATTTATCCTGAAACGGTTACTTCTAAAATTAGAAAGTTTTAAAGCATTCTCTGAACTTGACCATTTTATAACGACTTTTGCATTTTATCGTGATGTAGAGCCTACGCAATAAGTTCCCTAAGGTCTTATCAAAAAGTTAGTATATACTTGTTACTTCTAAATGGATATTCTCCAAAAAAAAAATTCATTTAAAAAGGTTGTAAAAAGATTTAAAATTTTCACTTCCCCAGGTTTACTTGTGACAACCATGTAGCTAGTTCATTAATTGGGTGTGCCACCAAGGCTCTATTTCAGTGAGCAGGCAGGAGTAGGACTTTAAGGAAGATACGAGATTGGAGATGTTCGCCAGGAAATCACCCATTCTACAGATGTTCGTTGTGTGATCAAATTCGCCTTCCTAAGCAAACCGCATCGGAGCAGTTCTGATAAGACGTTTGCGCCAATTAGAACATTAACAGATCTAGGCACGTCAAAGTCTTCATCTGCATTTGGGATGGTGAATTCACTGAAGTCGATAGAATAAGACGTTTAAAACAATGAACCTCTACGATATCTAGCGTGGATAAGTCAGAAAAATGTAGATGAAGTTCAGTTTTCAGTAGAGTTACATTGAGAAAAACTCTTCCAAAATCACTGATGCTTATATCAGACTTCTTTATAAAAGCTTTTGCTTTGTGGTCAGATGCTGCACATATAGGCAACACTTTGGAGCAGGAGTCGAGCAAAATCAGAGCGCAGCATAGCTACTTCCAACGCTGCTTATCTGCAAAACAGCTGGAGGTAGAATTACTAGTCAAGATTGGTCGGTGGATAGCTTGACAAATTGGTTTGCATAAGTTGATAGCTCTTTAGTTTTGCTATGTTATAAAGGAGTGGAGTCAGAATCTGACCATCTCTACATCTGCGGCTGTCTTGTAAAACTGAATGGTGTAAAGCTGCGCTGGCAAATCGGCTTAGTCCAAAAGGGCGATTTCTAGCAACATAGCCAGCCTTAATACAATTAAAGCTCAGTCCTAATTTGTTGACAACATCTCAATGTCCACGGAGAGCAAGGAACTTGCGTCCGTCGTAATAAGCACCTCCACAACATCTATAGATATCACTTTTTTGAACAGCGAGATATTAAAATCTACGAGCTCCCGTTTAAGTCCGATCTATGAAAGGCATAGGTTTAGGAGCAGTTCCATGATGGCCTTACTTATTCTCCATCTAGCTAAGTGTGTGACTTCGACAACTTAAAAACAATATTACTGAGTGGAATGTGGACATTTTATAAGCACTTCCACAACATCTATAGATATCACTTATTTGAACAGCGAGATATTAAAATCTACGAGCTCCCGTTTAAGTCCGATCTATGAAAGGCATAGGTTTAGGAGCAGTTCCATGATGGCCTTATTTATTCTCCATCTAGCTAAGTGTGTGGCTTCGACAACTTAAAAACAATATTACTGAGTGGAATGTGGACTTTTTTTGAGCTTATGTGACACATCGACATATAGTTTTTCTAATTCCTTTTTGCAAGCCCGCCGGGTAAATGGATTAATCCAGTTGGCAGCTACTCAAACGAACCAGTTATCCTAGTGATCCGTGGGTCGTTTCAAGATCTTGGGCTGTTTTCAGTGACGCTCTAAAGTATCGCACAGACGCTGCAGTTCTGTAGCTTTCTTATCTTTCAGCCATTAAAGGCTATGTAATGCATGAATATGATCCAGTACAAGCAGCCGCGTGTGCTCATACTGAGTCATAAGCATTTTCCATGTCATGGCATAATTTGCTCTGATAACCTGGAAGGTGTCCACTGTTAACTTTGCTTTTCCAGCCACATGAGATTTTAAATAGATTGTCTTTTGAACGACACTGAGATATTCATCATTGTAAATGAGGGCTTGAAAAGAATCTCGAAAGGCTTCCCAGTCCTGTCTTCGATCAGAGAACGTTGGTACATTCATTCGAGCCGAGCGCGTGTTCAGGGATCCAGATTGTTGCAGATGCGAAATCTCGTTTCCAGTGCAGGATCGTGCTCCCGGTGAGGTAGGACTCAGCCGCTTTCGTAGATCGTATAGTTTTGATTGAGACGTGAAACCAGCATGCTCTATTTCGCTGTAAACTGTTTCTCGATCATATCCAACGTCATCGCTTAAGTTTCCTTTAAGGGCTAAGTAATTGTCTTGAAATTTCATCCAATGTAAAGTCATCAATTCCATTCGTGTCGGCATCACCTTGATAGTCCAGTGATCCTCAGGGAAGGCAATCACGGATTTAGTAAAGTTTTAGATCAACTAGAGCAAAGCCTATTGAGAGGTCACTAGTTCCTCCATTACGTTAGTACTAGTATTCCCAATACATTTTGACGTTTCCAATCAAAAGTGTTGGTAAATTTTTACCTCCGTTGTTCTTACACTAAGAAAGTAACCACCGAGCACAATCCATTCACTACGGGCTTGAAATTGTAACGAAATAACTCATAATATTATCAATAATTTTATTTGACTTTATGATGAATGAAATTATGATTATTTTTTATAATGAAACCTCAATTAGATTTTACGTATATCGTTAAGTTTTGTCGATCGAGAATAATCAAGTTTAGGTTTAAACTATAGAATAAATTTTGACAAAGTAGTTAGGTATTACATAAAAATTAAGATAACTTCAAGGAGAAAAAAACTTGCGACGCAAACAAAGAAATATGAAAGTAGTACCACTTACACGGGCTGAGTAAATGCAAAGACTGTATTTTTTCTTCCCGTTTATAGAGATCTTTATTTAGAATGGGCGGCAGCAGCTTTTGAACTCATATAGGCAATAGAAGCCTTTGTTTTGACTACAGGCCATAAAAGCCCATGCCTTTCCCATATAAAGTAGGAGCCTTTGTTTTTACCACGAATAGTAGGAGTTTCTGTCTTTACCACAGGCAGTAGGAGCCTTAATCTTTACCACAGACAGAAAGAGTCTTTGTATCAATAATATGTGGGAGGAGCCTTTGTTTTCATGCACGTTTATACCTCCGCTATGTTTTGAGATTAACGTTAACGTTCCTTTCACTCACTTGTTTTCCTTAAAAGTTTGTTGATCTCAGTGCGCAGCACGAATACAGTTCAAATTGTTGACGCTTGTGCGTTCCATAAGCTTGAAACCATAAACTGAACAAACGATTAACATCTTAAATACAGAAAACAAAACAGATTTAATGCAAGAATAAAGTCAATCTTTTCGGATTCCTCTTAATGTAAAAGTCAATTTCTTCTAAGAAAAAATGCGTGAAAGGTTAGGCTTTCACATGATATATAGGTTAATAATACGAGATAGGGAAGAAAAAAAACATCCTACGCTTAACGGCGTTCCTACGCATGCGCGCCATAAAGCCGATTTTTGTCGCGAAATTCAAACAGATATCTTAGACTCTTTTTTATCTATTTTCTTAAACTAAGTTAACGATGACTCTGCAGTAAACAAGAGTGTGTTCCAGAAAAAAATTTTTTTACTATGGACGTATAAGCCCCTCATGGTCTGGACTGTTTGTCTAAAGTGAGTGCTCTTTCTTTAACTTTCTGTTGACTCCACAATTCACCTCATACAAACCTTACTTTCTTCGCTAATTAAACTCAGTCATCAGTTCATTTTTCTATTTATAACGAAGTCAAGGAAGTAGAAGACTTGAGAGTCTGCCATTACATATACACACATACACATACACACATACACATAAACCCATACACATACACACATACACATACACACATGCACATACTCACATACACATACGTACATACACGTTTACACATACACATATACACATACACAAACGCACATACACATACACACATACACGAACACACATACACATACACACATGCACAACACACATACACATACACACATACACATACACACATACACACATACACACATACACATACACACATACACATACACACATACACATACACACATACACATACATACATACACATACACATACACAAATACGCATACACACATACACATACACACATGCACATACACACATACGCATACTTACATAGCATTACACACATACACATACTCACATACAGATTTACACATACACATACACATATACACATACACACATAAACATACACACATACACATACGCACATACAGATACACATACGCACATACACATGCACACATACACGTACTCAAAAACACATACACACATTTGAAAGCGCACATACACATACTCAAAAACACATACACACATACACATACATACGGACGATAACAAACATACACATACACAAATTCACATAGACACATACACATACACACATACACAGACTCACATATACATATACACATACACATGCACAAATACACATACACACATACACAAATACACAATCACACATACGGATACACACATATACATACACATATACACATACACACATTCACAAGCGCACATACACATATACACATACACATCTACACATACCCTCATTTACAAGCGCACATACACATACACAATAACACAAACACATATACAGAAACCTACATACACATACACACATACACATACACACTAACTCATACACACATACACATACACACTAACTCATACACACATACACATACACACTAACTCATACACACATACACATACATACACATACACACATTCACAAATACACATACACACATACACATACACACATACACATACACACATGCACATACACACATACACATACACATGCACATACACACAAACACATACTTACATAGCATTACATACATACACATAAACACATACCCATACACAAATCCACATACACACATACACATTTACACATACAGATACACATACGCATATACACATGCACACATACACATACTCAAAAACACATACACACGTGCACATACAAACATACACATACATATGGACGATAACAAACATACACGTACACAAATACACATAGACACATACACATGTACACATACGCTTACTCACATGTACATATACACACACACATGCACAAATACACATACACAAATACACAATCACACATTTAGATACACACATATACATACACATACACATACACACATTCACAAGCGCACATACACATATACACACACACTTACACACATTTACAACCGCACATACACATACACAATAACACAAACACACATACAGAAACCTACATACAAATACACAAATACACATACACACTAACTCATACACACATACACATACATGCACATACACACATACACAAATACACATACACACATACACATACACGCATGCACATTAACTCATACACATACTAACATAGCATTACACACATACACATACTCACATACAGATGCGCACATACGCATACACATATACACAAACACACATAAACATGCACACATACACATACGGACATACACAAACACATATATACATAGACACATGCACATACACACATACACATACACACATACACATACACACATACACATACACGTATACACATACACACATACACATACACACATGCACATACACACATACACATACTTACATAGCATTACACACATACACATCAACACATACCCATACACACATCCACATACACACATACACATACACACATACAGATACACATACGCACGTACACATGCACACATACACATACTCAAAAACACATACACAAGTGCACATACAAACATACACATACATATGGACGATAACAAACATACGCGTACACAAATACACATACACACATACACATACATACATACACATACACACACATACATACATACACACATACACATACACATACACACATACATACATACACATACACACATACACATACACACATACACATACACACATACACATATACACATATACATACACACATAAACATACATACATACACATACACATTAACACATACTTATACACACATACACATATACACATACACATAAACACATGCACATAAACACATGCACATATACGCATACTCACATGCACATATACACATACACATACACACATAAACATACATACATACACATACACATATACACATACACACATACACATTAACACATACTTATACACACATACACATACACACATAAACATGCACACATACACATACGGACATACACAAACACATATATACATAGACACATACACATACACACATACACATACACACATACACATACACACATACACATACACACATACACATACACATATACACATACACACATACACATACACACATACACATGCACACATACATATACACACATGCACATTACCACATACACGTACACACATACACGCTAACACATACACATATACTCATGCACATACACACATGCACATACACACATACACACACAAACATACACATACACACATACACATACATACATACACATATACACGTACACATACACACATACACATACACATACACACATACATATACACACATACACATACACACATACACATACACTCATAAACATACATACATACACATACGCATCTACACATACACACATACACATTAACACATACACATACCCAAATACACATATACACATACACACATGCACATACACACATGCACATACACACATACACATACTTCCATACACACACAAACATACACCAACACACGTATACATACACTACAATATACACACATACACATACACACACATTCACACATACGTATACACAATACACATACAAACATACACATACACACATACACATACACATGTACACATACACGAATAGACATACACACATACACATACTCACATACACAGACACACATACACATACTCACATACACATACACACATACACATACTCACATACACATACACACATACACATATAAACATACACACATTTACATACACACATTCACATACACACATACACATACACTCATATCCACATACACGAACACAAATACACATACACATACACACATATGGTAAATGCTCAAAAAATCGGCCGATTTTTGTCCTTTGCCAAAACTTTCGTATACAATAATGTGTGACAGGACTGAAACATTATTTTCATGTTACCTTATACTTTCTTGTGATAAATGACGGGATGAGATTATTAATGAGGTACCCCATTTGTTGACCAAAGAATTGTGAATTATCAGAAAACGTAACTCCGTCAGCTTTCACACGTTGAATCACAAAAGTATTATCACATATCATCTTTAGATGATATTAAAAGTTTAATTCATCCTACTCAGAAATGTTCGTTTTTCTTCAATAATAAAGTATATTCACTCTTTTATACCCCTTTTTACATTAATCATCAAGTTTTAATGATTGGATCAATTCCGCCCCAAAAAAAATCGTAAACTCCGTTAACTCGATGTAACCGCTATTAACTAAGATACTTATTGAAAGGTATTTATAAGTACTCAAGTTGAAATTTCCTTTTCATTAAAGTATTATTTAAAGTAAATGTAATGCACAAAGATAGAATATATCAATTGTGTTCAATCGTCATCATTAAAAATTTCTTGTGTAATCAGTCTATTTTTTGAGAATTTACCATATCCACATACACTTACACTTACTTATAAACACATACACACATACACAATTTGCGTATCTCCGTTTCCGTTTCTCCGTCTCTCTAAATATCTGACTTTGTCTTTCCGTCTCTCTGTCTCCGTCTTTTTGTCTTTATTTCTCCGTGTCCTTTCATCTGTTTTTCTCTTCGTCTCTGTCTCTTCATCTTTGTCTCTTCGTCTCCGTCTTTCTGTCACTCTCTCCCCCACTCTGTCTGCCTCCCAGCGTCTCCTTCTCTCCGCCTCCGTCACTCGTCTCTCCATCTTCATCTTCTTATCTCCATCTTTCCTTCTCCGTCTGTCTGTTTTTGTCTCTTCGTCTCCGTCCTTCTGGATCCGTCTTTGCGTCACCGTCTCTCCCTCTTCGTCTCTCTGTCTTCGTCGTTCTATCCCCGTCTCTCCGTATAACATAAATACGTATAACTCGAGGACCTTTATTGAATAATTTATCAAATGCTGCACCAAAACTTGCAAAGGCCAAGGCGTTATTATATGATCTTTTGCATTTTTTTATATTATTATCCATCATAAAATTTCTTGTAAATAATTTCTTAATTTCTTTAGGATATTCTGGAACTTCTTTCAATGTTATTTTCTTGTTCATAACATGATGTGAATTTTCTATTGCTTAAGAGGAGGCCGAACTATCTGTCTTTGTCTAATAGAGTTTTTCATCATTTATGTAAAAACCATCCGTTGTAGCAAGAAAAAATCGTAGCCCCCGCTAGATATTAGTTTCATAAGTAAATTTTGTAATAACAAGAAAATGATTTTATCGCGTAGTTTTTGAATAATATGAGACCTACTAGCAAACTAGAATATAATCTATCTTTTTTGGTAGGTCTCATATTATTTAAAAAATACGCAATAAAATAATTTGATTGTAATAACAAAATTTACTTATTATATTAATATCTAGCGGGGGCTACTATTTTTTCCTCGCTACAACGCATGGTATTTATATAAATGATGAAAAACGCTATTAGACAGAATTGGTTCTTGTTCAATATCATTTTCAGATTCCTCAATGTTGTTGGATTCAATTTTTTTAATATTACTTTTTAAAAATTATTCTTTAGTTTGTTTATATTTTTTTTTATTACTGTTTTAGTATATTTTGTGTGGATAAGTTTTTGGTTAATAATTTGTTGTCTCTAAACATTTTATATTATCTAATAAATGTAATTGTTGCAGTGCCCATTCTTGTAACTTTTTTTCTTTAAGATATTCAAAATTTATATTTTGAAAATTTAATTTCATCGTTGACAATTCTTTGTGATGTAGAATTTGCTGATTTCTGGATATCGCTTTATAATTGATATTAGAATAATTGTTCTTTACTGTTGGAAACATGACAGTTGAATTCATTCCAAACATAGTTATCAAATGTCCACGCATTATTTCCATGTTAAATTCTATTAGAGAGACATAGACGGAAACGGAGAGATGGAGACGAAGAGACATAGACAGAGGGACGGAAAAATGAAAACGAAGAGACAGTGACAGAGGAACAAAGACAAAAAAAGGAGTCGTAGAAACGGAGACCTAGAGACAAAGACGGAGAGACATAGATGGAGGGATGGAGATGGAGAGACAGAGACAAAGAGACAGGGGTGGAGAGGCAGAGACGAAGAGACATAGACATAGGGACGGAGATAGAGAGTCGGAGAGACGGAGACAAAAAGATGGAGATGGAAAGGCAAATATTTTGTATGTGTATGTTCATATGTGTATATGTGTATGTGTATTCGCATATGTGTATATGTATGTGCATACACGGAAAAAAGTTTTCACCGGTAAAACTAATGCTAAATTCGATTAGATGTTTAAATTCCAATGCTAGTGTGTTCTAAAGTAATGAATGGCATTAATTTTTTTCGCTCTATTGACAGCACAAATAAAATTCATACCAGTGTAGTATTTTTTAGTGCTATAAATATTTATTTTCGATAACTGACGGGTGAATTTACAGTGCCACCTTTAGCACGGTCTTTTCGGGTGCCAAGCACGTTAAATAACGGCGCTGGTGTATGTTTGTGATTACGAATTTTCGATTGTAGCAGTGTGCACGATTGTGAAGTTTTACACAAAAGTTTTTCTATTTATTGCATAGGAAATAAGTGCCAAATGGATAATTTTATACAAAAAATATTAAATGAGTGGAATCTCACTGAATTAACAAATCTTTTCAAGTGTAAATATAAATTACCTTAAATAAATGATACTTTATTTTCGTTGATATATATACATAAAAAGTTTCTAACCTAAAAATATTAGGCTACTGGAATTTATTATGATCAGATTAGATTTAATAAAATATAACTATATCAATTAATTAGACATTTTAATATCTCTATAATCATCAATTAATCAATTAATTTGATAAATTTATTTACTTTATTTTATTTTTCTCATGTTCTGCATTTTTCCTACAAATTTTTCGCATAGAGAATTATTTTATTGGATTATCACAATACGTGCATTTGAAAGCACAAATCTTCAGCTTTATTTTGAGTACTGCTTCTCTATGTTAATTTTATGAGAAGTTACATAAAAAAATGAGAAAAAATTGCAAGTTCGTTTCGACCAGTTTTCACGTATAATTTCGTACTAAAATAACTAAATAACTTTTCTTGAAAAAGAAATCTTGTTGAACTTTGAACATAAAACTCTGTCATTATGTTTTCACAGACATGTATATATATATATATATATATATATATATATATATATATATATATATATATAATCATACATACATACATGTATAAATAAATAAAATATAACTGACTTGAAAGATTATTTATGATAGCAATAAGTTGATTTTGTGAAAAAAACTGATACCATGCATTAAGAATTTCTCTGTTAATGCGCAGAACTGAAATTTTGATGTTGGCACTGGAAAAAACCGTGCTAGTCATTGAAAATCAATGTGCTGGACCTTAGAAGGTAAAATAGTAAAACTAGCATTGATTAAAATGGTACTGTCATGGTTTTTTTCATTATAAAACACGCAATTTTAACCTTCTATTATTTAGCACTAGTTTTTGAGGTGAAAACTTTTTTCAGTGTATGTATATATGTGTATGTGCCTTTATGTATGTGCATATGTATACATGTGTATGTGTGTTTATGTGTTTGAGTGTATGTATTTATGTTACATGTACATGGGAATATATATATATATATATATATAAATTCGTGTATGTGTGTATATGTATGTGTGTATGTATGCATGTGAATGTGCGTATGTATACGTGTGCATATGTGTATGCGCAAGTGTGTGTGTGTATATTTATATATATGTATATATATATATATATATATATATATATATATATATATATATATATATATATTTATAAATTATGCAAACGATATTTACACGGGAAAAAAGGCTTAATTCTTTACATTAATATAATCGTTGTAATATAATATAAAATTATATGCATATATATATATATATATATATATATATATATATAAATATATTTTATTTCATAAAATAAGAATAGAGACGAATAGACATAGACAAAGAGACGGTGACGGAGAGACGGAGATGAAGAGACGTAAGTATATATATATATATATTTACACACTTACACACACAGACACACACATATATATAGTACATTTTCACATATACATGTCACATAAACACATACACTTAAACACATACAAACATACACGTACATATATACACATATGCACGTACACATACAAAACATTTGCCTCTCAATTTCCATCTCTTTGTCTCCGTCTCTCCAGTACATATACAAATATGTTTTGAAAAAGTTTAATTTCATATTAATCCTTTTGATTGTGGCATCTTTTAATAGCGTTTGCAGCAGTAATCGTTAATCATTCGTGTTCTTGTGAAATAGAATTTAACATCAAAATAATGCGTGGACATTTGATAACTATGTATGAAACAAATTCAATTGTCATGTTTCCATCAGTAAAGAACAATTATTCTAATATCAATTATAAAGCGATATCCAGAAATCAGCAAATTCTACATCACAAAGAATTGTCAACGATGAAATTAAATTTTCAAAATATAAATTTTGAATATCTTAAAGAAAAAAAGTTACAAGAATGGGCACTGCAACAATTACATTTATTAGATAATATAAAATGTTTAGAGACAACAAATTATTAACCAAAAACTTATCCACACAAAATATACTAAAACAGTAATAAAAAAAAATATAAACAAACTAAAGAATAAATTTTAAAAAGAAATATTAAAAAAATTGAATCCAACAACATTGAGGAATCTAAAAATGATATTGAACTTGAACCAATTCTGATATTTAAAAATAAATTTAATGATAAACAATTATTAAAATTAACAAAAGTTTCGATTGAGAAATTGAAAAATTCAAATACAACGCAACAAGAAAATCAAATTAATTCCCAAAACATTAATGTAATTACGAAACTTGAAAATAATTTGAAGAGGGATGAAAATTTAAAAAAATTATAGAAAGTGTAATTAAAAAATTAGAAATTATTAATATATTGCAACAAAAAAGTCAAATTTCTAACAAAATGAATTTTTAAAAAACAATTTAGAATACTCAAACAAAGATAAGAATTTAACAAATCAACAAAATCACGACTATGATAGACGCATTTATGACGAATCGTATTATAAATATTATAAACCTAAAGTTTTAGAAAAAAGAAATCAAAATCAATTGAAAAACAAACAAAAAATATTGAAATGCCTAAATAAATCTTATGGAAAAATATTTTAAAAAAGACAATAATTTAATTACTTGAGTAAAAAATGATAATTATTATGAAAAAAACAAAGATAAATTCAAAACAAAAGGAAATCAAAATGATATAAATTATTACCAAATAGCTGACGCTACATTGACCAATAATAATGAAAATAATATTATGGAAAATAATATTTGTGATCTGAATTTTATTTGTGATGTTTGTGGTGCTAGACATTTTGCATTCGAACTGTTAAGCAATAAGAAATTTACATCATGTTGTGAAAAAGGCAATATAACATTAGAAGAAGATCCAGAATATCTTGAAGAGATTAAGTAATTACTTACGGGAAATTCTATGATAGATAATAATTTTAAAAAATGCATAAGATTATATAATAACGCCTTAGCATTTGCTAGTTTTGGTGCTGCATTTGATAAATTATTTAATAAAGGTCCTTAAGTTATACGTATTTATAGACAAATATACCATAATACATATGCATTACATGCAAATAAAAACTAATCCAGAAAGTATGAAGAATTATACATATTTGATAATGAAGAAGCAATAAAATTCCGCATAGTAAATGTTCTGAATAATTCTATTGAATTATTGAATACTTTCAATTCTATAATTAGGAGAAAAAATCCTTACGCAGTAGCTTGTAAAATGATGCATAAAGTATAAATTGAAGAAAATATTCGTTTTATTAAAAATGGAACTATACCTAGGGATGTTAAAATGTTTATAAGAGGAAACGATAACATTGATAAGCATCGATATAATAAAGCTTAATGTAATAAAGAAGCAGTTGTTTATGTAGAAAATGAATTACCTATTGAAAGAGACATATGTATTTATTTGAAAGCAGAAAAACTTATAAGAATCCTATATATAAGTAAACACGTAGATCTTATAATTATATATCCACTTATATTCATATGTTTGAATAAATAATTCAAGTTTATATTTTATAAAGAAATATCAAGATTTTTTAAGAACAGAATTTTATCAAGGCGTAATGGATTTCCTAAAAAATAAAAAATAAACAAAATCAATGATAGTTTAAAAATTGGAGAGATGTTTTAGATTACCATTAACTTTTACAGAAAGTCCGCATTCCTTACATCAGAATTTTCTGAATTCCATGACATTAGATCATTACAAAGAATTGAAAAACCAGATTTCTACATTACTATGATATGCAATCCGAAATGGAAAGAAATCACAAATAATATAGGATAAAGTGAAGAAGTAATAGATAGACCAGATATTGTTGTTAAAGTATTTCATCAAAAATAAAAAATATTATTACAGCAAATCACTAAAAAACATATTTTGGGAAAATGCATTGCATATTCATACGTAGTAGCATTTGAAAAGAGAACATTACCACATGCACATATGCTAATATTTTCAAGTGAAGATGATTAAATTTAAAAAATGATGACGATGATAAATTTATGGTAGCTGAAATCCCAAATAAAAATGAGAGTACCAGATTATATGAAATATTTGAAAAATTAATGATTCATGGTCCTTGTGGAGATCTGAATAAAAACTCACCTTGTACGGATAAAGAATCAGAAAAGTGTACGAAAAATAATTTTCTATAAAACTTGCTCATGCAATGACTATTAATAAGTCGCAAGAACAATTATATAAAGAAGTAGGAGTGTATTTATTAACACTAATTTCAGTCATGGGCAGTTATACGTGGCCCTTTCAAGGTCAACTAATAAAAATAAATTGAAAATGTTATTAACAGTAAAATCAAGAAAAGTTGAAGATGAAATGTTCTATACTAAAAACATCGTTTGCAAAGAAATATTGTAAAACCACAATACTAAAATAAAATATAATAAATGAGAAAATAAAATCAAACATATTTGAATCTCTACTATATTATTAACCTTTAGAGGACCGGTATTTGAGATTTGTGATCGCTCTAAGAAAGTGGTCCAAAAAGGTATCTGATATCACTAATTGACTTTGGGGTAAAGGTCGATCAGGGGTCACGCCACTATAGTGGTTTTCCGGTCCTCTTAAGAGGCGGTCGGAACCAAATCGGTGACTTGCGGTATATATCAAGTCAGCATTTTTTGCTTTACGATAATATTTTGTACATTTTTATGGCTTAAACTATTTTAAATTATTCTTTATATACATGACTAGAGGAAATGACTATATTTTTACCATATGAATAAGTAAATAAATTATTATAAGCATTTATTACAAATATCAAACTGACTTGACATATACCGCATGCAAAAAACTGTCGTGTCGATTGTTCGGTGGCATTTTTCGCTTTATAACAATATTTTGTATATTTTTGTGGTTTTAACTATTTTAAATTATTCTTTATATACATAATTAGAGGAAATGACTATATTTTTACCATATTAATAAATGAATAAATTATTATAAGCATTTATTACAAGCACTGAATTAAGTCACCGATTTGGTTCCGACCGCCTCTTAAGATTAAATATGAAATAATTTAAAATTATAAAGTAGAGTTGAGTGCTGTGTGGCTAAAAATCACGGCTGCTATTTTCAGTTCTGTGCCATTGTAAAAACGCGATTGCATTTTTGAATACTGTGTGATTGAAAAAACATGGCTGCTATTGTAAGTGCTGTGATAGGGAAAAGCGCTAAGACTATTGTAAGCGTTGTGTACTCACAAATTCACGACTGCTTTTCAGAGCACTATCTGGTCTTAAAAATGTGACTGCTATTTTAAGAACTAAAGATGAAAAGTGCAACAACTATTGTAAGCGCTGTGCAATAACTGATTCGTGGCTGCTATATTGAGCACTATGTGGTTAAGAAAACGCAGCTGCTATTGTAAGCATTGTGTTATTAGCAATTCGCGGTTGCTATTTTCAGCGCTGAGACAAAGAGACAAAAACGAAAGAACAGGGATGAAGAGGCGGAGATGGATAAGTGGAAACGGATAGACAAAGACGGAGGAACGGAGACCGAGAGAAAGTAACGGAGACGAAAAGACGGAGACAGACGGAAGAAGTCGTAAAAACGAAAACGTAAAGACGGAGACGGATAGACGGAGGGACGGAGAGGAATAGTTGAAGAGGCGGAGAAACGGAGACGGAGAGACGAAGACGGAAAGACGGAAACAAAGAGATGCAGATAAAGAGACAGAGACAGAGAGATGGAGACAGCGAAACGGAGATAGTGATAGAAAGACGGAGAGACGGAGAGAAAGAGACGGAGAGACGGAGATGAAGGAACAGAGACGAAAAGATGGAGACAGACAGAGACGGAGATACGAAGATAAAGAGACGGAGACGGAGAGACGGAAAAACGGAGACGGAGAGACAAAGACGAAAAGACTTAGACGGAGAGACGTAGACGTAGAGACGGCGACAGAGAGACGTAGATGGAGATACGGAGACAGAGAAACGGAGACGGATATGAATAGACGGTGATGGAAAGATGGAGACGGAGGTACGGAGACGAAGAGACGAATGCATACAGACGGAGGTGGAGAAATAGAGACAAGAAGGCGGAGACGGATAGATATAGACGGAGAGACGGAGATGGAGAGACGGAGACAGAGAGACGGAGATGGAGAGACAGAGACGGAGAGACGGAGACAGAGATTTGATTGTGATTTGACAATAAATTTTATAAATCGTGAGGTAGTACCCCGTATGATTCAACAAGTACTATATAAAGAATTAACATTAAAAATAAACTCATGTATTTGAAACAGTGAATAACAAAATTTCTAAATTAAAAAACAATGAAGAATAATTAAGAAAAACTTATGTAGAATTTAAGATTTGACAAAAAAAAATTGATTTTACTAAAATTAAGTTTAATTGCGTACGCCGGCTGGTAATTCCACAGCAACTAGGGCTCAGTCCAGAGCAGCTGCTTCCCCATGCCAATCCCTGCGCTCTCAATCAATTAACCAGTCAATTGCGTGCTTTTTAACCGCCCTAATAGAACTTACCTCAAAGGATATTGGAGTAATAGCTGCAGAACCTAGCTCATTAATGAAATTTGAAGCAAGATGTGTAAATGAGTTCTGCAAGGCACTTGTACAAACAGGTGTACAGAGGAGAACTCTAGGCGGCCTACGTATAGAAGAACGTATGTCAGAGCCAGTGTCAACTCTGGCGAACCGATTTGCCAAGAAAGTCGGACTGCGACCAGAAATGACAGAATATGCCAACGAAATTGTGAAATACTTTCTCCTCGATAGGACTGAGAGCCAGCCGAGGTTAAGCCTATAGGGAGTTACACGCTCTCGAAAAGCCATGTTACCATAAACGAACCTCACACAGGCATTGAGGGCCCTATGAAGTTTTAAGTTTTGATAATTAAAAAGATCGTTGTAGACTACACAGGCGTAGTCGAAGTGGGGAAAAATCAGCGATTCAACAAGGCTCTTCCTGAGCTTCTTTGAAAGCGAGCGCCTATAGAACGTTAACGAATGAAGCACTTCATGCACTCTACCAACAATAGCATTTACTTGCCTCTCCCAGTTAAGAGTCTGATTCAACCATAAGCCCAGGCTTATAACTTCTCCGGAGGAAGGAATAGGCTGTTCCCTCACTACGATGGGTGACACTTGAGATGCATTAAGCCTAGAGATGAACTGCTCACTACCGAGAATGATAACTTGAGTTTTAAGGGCATTAAGTTTGAGAGCATTGACTGCTGCCTACTCGACAATGGCCTCAACATTACAATTGGTAATGGAAATTTCCTCCTCTATATCACGAGCAAAAAACGAACGATAAATTTGTAGATCATCCGCGTATAACATATATTTTGAATACTTCAAAACTTCAGGCAAATCATTAATAAATATAGAAAATAACAATGGGCCCAAGACACTACCCTGTGGAACACCAGAATTAATATTCATCCAAAATTGCGTAGCATCACGATCCAGCTCCTCTATAGACTGTGATCTACCCTAAGAAAATAAAAGACAAACTACTTTATCACACCTTCAGAACAGCTGAAACCACGGAGTTTAAGAAGAAGTCGTCTATGAGGCACCATATCCAAAGCCTTGGAAAAGTTAAAGAGAAGAAGAGCAGTGACCCTTCTCCTATCAATGGCCAGCCCAACATCTTCCAGAATATTGAGAAGAGCTGTGTGGGTGTTGTGCCCCGGTCTGAAGCCAGACTGGTGCTCGTTCAATAAATTATTTGTATCAAGAAACCGTGAAAGCTGCTCGTGAACAACCCTTTCAAGAACCTTGGAAATCTCGCAAAGTCTAGCAATGGGTCGGGTTTGATCTGGTGAAAAAACAGATTTAGACTTTGCCGATGGTAATATTAAAGCTGTTTCCAATTAGTTGGAAAGCAAGAAAAGGCAAGTGAGCTATTCACAAGCTTCGTCAATGGTTCAAGAATAGAGGGTGTAGCAATGTTAAGCATATCCACAGAAATATCATCACACCCTGAAGACTTAGAAGTAGCAGAAACTATGGAGCCATTAATTTTGTTGGCATCAACCATGTGAAAATTAAAAATTGGCCGATGGCCTGATAGGGGTATGCTCAATATCTCATCGATACCTCTCTAAGTCAACAAAGGGCAGCCACTAGCAACAGAAGAGTAGTGCTTTAGCAAAGTCTTTGAAGAAAGGTACTGCAGAGGTGAAGGCAGCAACTTCTTAGCCAGACCAAGCTTGTGAAGTGAGGACCACTTTCCCCTGGCATCAGTGGCAGCATTCAACTAAAATGAAATGTAATTGATTTTTGCAGTGTCGAGACTGTTAGAAATTTCGCTTCTTAGAGACCTATATCTCCGAACGTCCTCGTCGCAGCCAGTTCTCGTAGCCCAACAGTAAGCTCGGTCACGGTTTTTCATCATAAGCCTAATATCATGAGAAAGCCATGGCTTGCTACGAGGTCGTATAACATTCAGCTTAAGAGGAACATACCTGTCAAAAGCATCTATAATAGATTTAGACAAAACATTAACCTGTACATCAAGATTGGAACTTAAACTGGTAGAACTAGAAACAGCAAGAGAAGAAGACAACACAGAATTACTTAAATTACTTAGAACAAAGCAATTGGTCTCATGTTAGCTAGCCTCAAGGAAATTTGTAAGAAAAGTATTAAGAGATTCAGTATCCATAGAACCCAGCCTGCGAGCATAAAACTTTTTTAGAGAGCTGAAAAGTTTGGAGACCTTAAGCTCCAGCTCTATCAAGTCATGACCCACTATAAATGGTGCCTCAGATTGTAAGTAGCACAGAATCAGCATCACTAACAATAAATAAGTCTAGCCAAGTATGTGAAATATACCTCTCGGAAATGACATGATGTGTCGGCTCCGAGGGAACGATATAAAGAGAAAGCGACTCGACGCTGCCTCTGAGAAACGTTGAGGCATGATTAGTAACGAGTAAATTTGCATTGAAATCACCTGTGATAATAATGTTTCTGTATTTGCTGCTAAGACTAGACAAAACATTAAAGAAATCTGCAGGGCAAGCAGCCTTGGGACGGGCATAGATGACGGCAAAAGGAAGCCTTTTATTGAACACCTCAATATCAAGCATCAAGTACTCAGGCTCTTTATTAAAAGTAGGGTCAGAATGATGCAGGACTGTAACCTTGTATTCCTCACGAATGTATGCCGTAACACCACCCCCCTCCTCACCAACCCTGTCCTTGTGTAGATTGTCCTTGCGCTTAGTTAACACAGAAGCAGTAATTATGGCGTTAGAACCACACTAAAAAAAAACCGAAGCCAGCGCTGCGAAGTTAATCTGAGTGGTTGCATGCGAACAACATTCGAAGCGAGTGATTACAGAAAATCGTAATGTATGAATGCGTAACCATGTCGCTGTAAATAATTACGACTTTCTGTGTAAACGATTACGCTAATCCGAGCAGAGCGCCACAACTGTGTTGCGAGCACGCTTGCTCCGACTCTCCGGCATCACGCGTGCAGAAAGCCGAGACCAAGCACAGCGGCAGAGCTGCGAGCACGCTCTCTTTGACTCTGCGGCATTTCTCATGCAGAAAGCCGAGACCAAGGGTAACGACAGAGTTACAGGCTCGCTCACTTTGAATTTCTGAACATTGACGTACCAAAAGCGAGGCCAAGCACTCTAAACGTTAAAAATTTACATTTAAAAAAGCAAAATTTCTTTTTCTTTTCTTTTTTTGTAAGTTTTAACACTTTATGTGAAGTATAATTTATTTAAGTACAATTCTGTAATATTATAAAAATTAAATTTTATTTCATAAAATTTTGTTTAAAATGTTTCTTAACTTGAAAATTGATGTGATATTTTACTTTTACCATTATTCGCCTGAGTATATTAATGTAATAATGTAAATTTATAATTTTGATTTATTTTTAATACCATATTTGTGCGATTATTAGTGCTTTTATACCTTTGAATTGATTTTAACTTTATTTTAATCATTCGTATTTTTATAAATTCGTATTTTTATAAAGCTGATGATGAATAAAATGTAAAATCGTCAAGCGTAACGATTTCAGTTTCTCTTATAGATGGCAAAGTTACAATTCCAATAATTATAAAATTGAACTTAGATAATTCAAAGTAATTTACAAAAAATTTGTCTAGATATTTATAAGTAGTCATTTATTGAGTTATTCTTTATAAACTATATGATTTTTTTTTTATGTCCTTGAATATGTCCTCGTAAATATTTTTTTTTTAATATCAAACCACAAATTTCACATACATTTGATTTGTTTGTATGTTTTTCTTTAATATGAATAAGTAAATAAGTTTCGTTTGCAAAATATAAATTGCACAAGCATTTCCACTATGCGGTAGAAGTCATACAGTAATAATATTAAATATCCATACAAAAAATCAACAAAAAATAATTTTTGATGAAAATAATATACATTTAGCATTAAACAAATGTGAAATAACATTGACTGCATGGTTTAAATTGAATAAAAAAGATGATTTTGCTAAAAAAATTAAATATGTTAATATACCACAATATTATATTTTAAATTCTTAGACTGAATCTTGGATTGAAAGATCAAAACTTAGAAAAAATAAAGCCATTGGTAGATTAAATGTAGTATCACCAAAAGATAGTGAACGTTTTTTTTTTAAATTAATATTAAACAGGGTAAAAGGTCTAACATCTTTTAAAGATTTACGAACTTATGAAAATGTAACTTTTAATACTTATAAAGAAACTGCTCTTGCAATGAATTTAATAGAACACGAAAAACAAATTTATTATATTTTTGAAGAAGTATGCCATGTTATGTTACCAGTACAATTACGTAAATTTTTTGCATGTTTTTTATTACTTTTATGAAAATAATGACGTCTTTCCAGTACGTCTTTGAAAGATGTCTTTAAAGACATCTTTAAAGACGTATTTGGTCGTGTCTTAGATTGGAACAAAATAACAAGTCATTTTTTTAATGTTCCGGAAATATAGTAACCAAATTACGTCTTTTTCATGAGTAAAATAATTTCAAAGACGTATTTTTCCAATAAATACTCATAGTAAAAGACGTAAATTTTCAAAAAAAAATTATTTTTTTAAAACGAATGACGTCTTTTCTGTTGAAAATAATGACGTCTTTCTAAGACTTCTTTGAAAGACATCTTCAAAGACGTCTTTGGTCGTATCTTATATTGGAACCAAAAAAGACGTCATTTTTCCAATGTTTAGAAAAGTTATTCAATAAATGACGTCTTCTTATTATTTCAAAGACGTATTTTTTTTAATAAAAATGACGTCTTCTCTTACGAATTTTTATTTAAAAAAAAACTTTGAAAATGTAAAAAAAACGTTATTTGTTAAATAGCTTTTCTAAACATTGGAAAAATGACGTCTTTTTTGTTCCAATTTAAGACACAACCAAAGACGTCTTCAAAAACGTCATTTTCTCCAAATTTAGGAAAAAAAACGTCATTTTTCACGAATTATGTCATTGAAAAATGACTTTACATGAAAATCACTTTCCATTTAAAGGAAAAAACAACAAAAACGAGGTTAACCTCGTAGTTTCAACTCTTCGAAAAACAAAGAGCATTTGCGATTGAACTGAGAGCGTTTTGGCCCTATATATGTGTGTCTTTGAAATTTGTATAAGGGATCGCAAAACTTGAAAATCGCCACCTAGTGACTTACAGTCGAATTGATGGTTGATTGCGTCAATTTAATTTTAACTCACCAGGTGGCGATTTTCAAGTTTTGCGATCCCTTATACAAATTTCAAAGACGCAAATATATAAGGCCAGAATGATCTTAGCTTCATCGCAAATGCTCTTCGTTTTTCGAAAAGTTGAAACTACGAGGTTTTCCTCGTTTTTGTTTTTTCCTTTAAATGGAAAATGATTATCATGTAAAGTCATTTTTCAATGACATAATTCATGAAAAATGACGTTTTTTTCCTTAATTCGGAGAAAATAACGTCTTTGAAAGACGTCTTTGGTTGTGTCTGAAATTGGAACAAAAAAGACGTCATTTTTCCAATGTTAAAAAAAACTATTTAACAAATAACGTCTTTTTACATTTTTAAAGACGTATTTTTTTAATAAAAATACGTCTCTGAAATAATCAGACGTCATTTATTGAATAACTTTTCCAAACATTGAAAAAATGACGTCTTTTTTGGTTCCAATCTAAAACACGACCAAAGACGTCTTCAAAGACGTCTTTCGAAGATGTCTTTCAAAGACGTCTTAGAAAGACGTCATTCGTTTTAAAAAAATAATTTTTTTTTGAAAATTTACGTCTTTCACTATGAGTATTTATTGGAAAAATACGTCTTTGAAATTATTTTACTTATAAAAAAGACGTAATTTGGTTACTATATTTCCGGAACATTAAAAAAATGACGTCTTATTTTGTTCCAATCTAAGACACGACCAAAGACGTCTTCAAAGACGTCTTCAAAGACATATTTCAAAGACGTGCTGGAAAGACGTCATTATTTTCAACAGGGTATGTGAAAATATTCAAGGTAACATTATTTGGGAAAAATATAAAAAAATTTTTATTGAAGATTTTAAAGAAAATAAAGAAAACAAAGCTTTATCCCATATTAATCAAATATTAAATTCAGAACAAATGTCATGTGAAAATTTTGGTTTACCTGAACCAAATGAAAACTGTATCGAGAAAAACGAAGAAATAAATGATGAAATTATAATTTTTAGTAAAAAAAATTTGATAAAATGTATAAACAATTGAATAACGATCAAAAACATATTTTTGAACAAATAATAAATAATGATCATAAAATTTTTTTCATAGATGGGCCAGGAGGTTCTGGAAAAATATTTTTATATAAAACATTAATATATTATTTTATAACAATGAAAAAAAATTCTTATCAATGGCTTGGACAGGTATTGCTTCAATTTTACTACCAAAAGGTTTAACCAGTCACCAAACTTTTAGATTACCGTTAGACTTAAACAATATTGAAAGTGCATTTTTAAAATTTGATTCATATAAGAAAAAATTAAGAGAAGCAAATTTCATTATATGGGACGAAGCATCAATGATTCCTAAAAAAGCTTTAGAAATAGTTGACAAAACATTGAAAGATGTCTGTCATAATAATAAAATTTTTGGAGGAAAAATTATTATTCCAGGTGGAGATTTTCGTCAAATTTTACCTGTATTAAAACATGAAAATGGAAATACAATTATAGAACAAACTATAGAATATTCAACCCTATGGCCCATGTTTCATATTTTTAAATTAAAAAAAAATATAAGATCTAATGATCAAAATTTTTCATCATTTTTATTAGATATCGGAGAAGGAAAAGTTGATACATTTATTATACCAGAAAAATGGAAAACTAATAATGTTTGCAATAAAATTTATCAAAACATTAACAATAATTATTGTTTTTCGAAAAATATTATTTTAAGTACGCATAATGAAGATGTGAATATTTTAAATAATAAAATATTGAATTTAATTAATAATGAAACAATGACATATTATAGTATTGATTATGCAACACATAAGGGTGTTGATCAAACAGATGATAATATTCATTTAAATTATCCAATAGAAATGTTAAATAATGTAAGAGAAGGATTACCTCCACATGAACTTAATTTAAAAATAAATGCCATAATAATACTAACTAGAAATTTAAGTATAAAAGATGGATTATGTAATGGAACACGATTAAAGATAACAAGATTATTTAAAAACAATATAGAAGCTGAAGTAATTACAGGCGAAAATAAAGGAAATAAAGTTTTTATACCGCGTATTACATTAAGAACAAATCAATCATCGTCTTTACCATTTATTTTATATAGAAAACAATTCCCTATTGTATAAGCTTTTGTTATAACTATAAATAAATCACAAGGTCAAAGTTTTGAAAACGTAGGAATATTCATAAAAAAAACCTTTATTTTCACATGGACAATTATATGTTGCTCTTTCAAAAAGTAAAAATCCTTCTAAAATACATATTCAAAATGAATTAGAAAATAAAAATGAATTAACCAATATAGTATGGAATGAAGTACTAGAAAAATAACAAAAAAAATGTTAATTTTTTTAATATTAAAAATATATTTATATTTCTTACATACTAATAAAACATTTGTTTTTATCATATATAACGTAATAAATCAAAAATAAAAACATACTTTAAATTTTCTATATGAAAAAATTAATTTAAAATAATAAAAAAGAAAATAAAAACAAACTTCAAATATTTTATAAAAAAAAATATTAACAAAGTTATTTAAAATATAATTTAATTGATACTAATAATAATTGAATCATTATAAAATGGAATGGGATCCAGTTTCAAATGAATACATTGTTATGGAAAACTTACAACATCAAGAATAATTAGATGATTTCAATAACCAAATAAACGAATTTGAACGGTTTCAAGAGCAGTACGAAGAATATATGGAAAATTTGAATGAAAATACAGATTTATCTAGATTAAATAATACAATTAATAACTATATCGGTATTGAAAATGAAAAATTTCATTTTGAAAATTGGAACAACGTAACATATTATTATAAATATATGACAAATAAAATTATTCAATATAAGTTAGAAATACGTGATCCAATAATGGAATATTATATCACAACTCATAATACAATACATTATAAATATTTATTACGTATTGCTAATATAATTTTTTATATTATAAAATATAATATAAAATATATCTAAGTAATAAATCAATAAAAATAATAAATATATCTTTTATAATAACAAAAAATTAATCAAATATATTAAAACAGTAATTTAAAATATATTTCATACATCAAAAAGACTTAATTGCATTAAAATATATTTAAGAAAAATAAATAAAATTTAATGAAATACTCACTTTATAATTTTATTTATGACGTACATGTATTAGTAATTAATTGTATTAATATTATTATAATTATGATACAGGCATTAAACGTTAAATGAATCAAATAAAATCCTATTATAACTTAAACATTTTAAATTGAATTTAAATAGAATAAAATGTTTAAAGAATAAATAAAAAATTATTTTATGAAACAAAAAAAATTAATAAAATTCATATCATTATGTATTATATTATATTGATTTTTTTAATTAATAAATAATATTAAAAATTATTTATTAATAAATGAATAATCGATAATTTAAAAAAAAAACAAACATGAAAATACATTCTATTAATTTTGTAAAAATTATTTTAATGTATCTTTTTTAATACTGACAAAAAAGTCAAGGATATTAGAAAACAATATAGATATATATTTTATACATCCTAAAGACTTAAAAATGAAATTAAGATATATTAAAAATAAAATTAAAATAATAAATAAATAAGGAAAAATTATATTATTTAATTTTATCGTTTTATTTATGAAATATATTAATTAATAATATTATAATTATCATAATGATATTAAAATTTATTGTAAAATATATACTTTGAATAAAACTAATATTTAAGAAAAAGGAAATATATTAATTTCGAGTATATAAATTAAAAATACTAAATGTTATAAAAAAAATAATAATAATTAATATTCAAATATAAGAAATAATTGGAAAATTTTTAATAATAATAATAATACTAAAAAACATAGAATTCAATCAAGTATCAAATTTTAAATTTAGAATAATTATAATAAAAAAAATTTCTGTTCTATATTCCCATTTCTCAAGCTGCTTTGTCTGAAATTAAAGGAAATTTGTCTCGTAAGCTTGACTCAGTCTTAGGCGCTTTCAATCGGATCCGGAGTGTTGAGAGCAGCATAATGGGTATTGATGATGGCTTGCGAGGCATCTTAGATAAACTTAAAAATCAGGTCAAAGTAATAAAGAATTTTGAAGTAATGCAGGCAAGGCTGCTTGATGAAAATATTAAATTAAGGGAGATAGTCAGTAGTTTGGAAAATAAATTGTCCACTCTAATTGAGAAGTATGATAAGACTGATTTAAATTTAAATTCTAAAATTAATCGCCTTCAATCTGCTATACAAGCTGAATTTAATGGAGTGGACAAGAATTTTTCAGAACTTGGGTGGGGTTGGCATGCGTGGTGCAGACCGTCTCTGATCTCAGTGTGCAGGAGCGTGTAGAAGAGCGTGAAAATGTCTCACACACTGACACGAATTCAAAAGAAACAGCAGACATCAACACACAAATTATTAACACAGAAATAGCAAAGGATAATCCTCACAATACACAAAATTGTGGTATCGAGGGTGGCTCATTGGTGGTCTCCAGTGGACTGGACTGCTTAGCGGCTAACGTTCGACAGGAGGATTATGTTTGTGCTGTCCTCGGTACCATATTTCCGGATTTGATGCAGTCACACATTTTGTCAGTTGTATGTTTAACATCGTCTGAATCTAGAAGCGGCGTGATCAGGGACGGTCCGGGGGGTGCTCACTCGCTGCTGGTCAGACTCTCCGAGGCCAGCCTGGTTCAAAAAATATTAAATGAAAAAAGAAAAATCACTAGTTTCTCAACGGCAGACATTGATCTTTCTCGTTTTGCCAGTCTGTCTGTCATAAAAAACCATTATAAGGATTTTATTAATGAATACCTTCAAAAAGATACATATAAAAATTTCAAAGATCTCAAGAATTTTGCTAAGGTTAAAGGTATTAAATTTATTTGGCATAGAAGTGGTAGATTTCTGGCAAGACGGGCGAGAGGGGAGAGAGCATACACATTTGCTACTAAAGATGATATAGATCAAATTTTAAGTAATTCAAATAATGTTATTGTAGACAAAAATTTTATTGCTGACAAATCGTGTGTGATTAGTGGATGTTTAAATAAGGTTGACAATGTTGTTAAGATAGCTCCCAATGATGAATGTCCTGTTATTAAAAGTAAGTTAAATAATAATGAACTCTCTCCCCAATGATTAAGCCAGATCTCCTCGATGAGTCGAAAAGGGAGAACTGCGAGCGGGCTTTTTGAATGTGACTTCTTTGAGGGCTCACATTGGACAGGTGCGTGAGCTTCTATGTGACGACCATTCTTATGATCTGTTTGGAGTAACTGAGACCTGGCTGGGTCCGACTGTCTCGGATGACGTCATTCAGGTTAAAGGGTATAAAATTTTTAGACAGGATAGAAACCTTCATGGAGGAGGGGTTGCCCTTTACGTCAAAGATAGTTTGAAATGTGAGATATTAGCTTTTTCGAATACCACAACTATAACTGCCAGTGGCAAGCCTGAAGTGCCTGAATACATTTTTTGTTCTGTTAAAGTAACTCTGAATCTATGTTGGTTTCCGTCATTTACCGTCCTCCTGTCATTTCCTTTACAAAAGATTTGGATCTAATTGATAAATTAGTAAGTTTGACTCCCGATTTTTCTTTTAAGATTATAATGGGAGATCTGAATGCCGATCTCCTGCGAGAAAGCAGTGATGCGAAGCTTCTTAGTAAACTGTCCGCTGAGCTTTCGCTTCAGTTGGTCCAGCACGGTGCCACGCATATAACTTCATCGTCGCGCACATGGATAGACCTGATTTTTGTAGATGACAATGACACCATACTGGACGCAAGTAACGTACCTGTGAACTTTCATAGTCGGCACAATTTAATTGAAGTTTCTATAGCCTACAATGCTAGCAGTTTAGTGCAAGATCCAATTAAGTATCGAAATTATGAAAATATTAGTGGAAAATTATTATTGGAGAAATTGGCCGGCTATGATTGATCCAAATTGACAACTGATATAGTGGATCCTGAGTCTGCACTTGACTGCATTTGTGATAATCTTACTGCTGCTATTGAAGACTTAGCACCAGTAAAAATATTTAAATGTACGGAAAAGAAGCCACCATGGATGGATGGAGAGTTGTCACAGATGCAGCGCAGGAGGGATACCACATATAGGCGATACAAACGGACAAACGACAATAAATATTTTTCAGAATATTTAATTTTACGTAAGTCGTTGGACGAGCAGATTGAGCGTGGAAGAAGTGAATATTATCATAACAGACTGTTCGAGGCTCTTGCAAGTGGTAATGTCTGGAAGGAGTTAAGAGAGCTGGGACTCTTATCCGGACCTCAAGGGGATCTGAATGGATTTGCTTGAGATCAGCTTAATGCGCACTTTGCTGGGATGTCGGTTTCGCCACATGATGATGGTGAGGAACGTAAGAAGTTTCTTTCTGAATGCAGCGAAAATGGTTTCGCTTTTAAATCGATTGATCTTGAGGAAGGCATTAGTATACCTTTCTCTGACTCCGTGACGAGTCTTGGTGTTGTGCTTGACCCTAAGCTTTAATGGGTACCGCGAGTTGATAGGATTACAAAAAAGTTTAATAGAGTTTTGTATGCCCTGCGGTTTTTCCGTCGGTACACCACGGAGACTCTGCGTAAACAGCTAGCAACCGCCCTGCTGTTTCCACATCTTGACTATTGTTCGGTAGTTCTGCTCGATGCTTTTCAGGAGTTGAGAAGACGAAAACAGAGATTACAAGATTTATGTGTGAGATATGTAATGGGTTTGAGAATGGCTGATCATGTCTCTCCTCATAGAACCGTGTTGGGTTGGCTGCGCACTGATTCGAGGAGACAGTATTTTTTGGCTGTGCTTATGTACAAAATCGTGCGCATGAATACTCCGGAGCATCTAGTGAGTCTCTTCACTAGACGTGTGCCTAGGGCGGCTACTAGGGGAGAGACTAAGGATCTTGCGGTGCCCTTTATGCGCACTGAGACTGGAAGGAATTCCTTCCAAGTTCAAGGTGCGCATTTTTGGAACTCCCTGCCTGCTGAGATTAAACGTCTTCCATATCTCAGCAGGTTCAAAGCAGCGGCGAGAGGGTACTTGCTCGACCTAGATTAATATTTTTTTACTATTTATTTATCTTAATTTATTTAATTTATTTTTGTAACGTCCTGTATATAGGTTTAAGGTGTGAGTGTATTTATTGTATAAGTGTTGACTAAATGGTTGGTGAGTGAGAATTTTTATTTGATTTTATTTTTGACTGCGTTTCATGCTATTGCGTACGCTTGTTATTTTATTTTATTATGTATTAAATTTAATTTTTTAAATAATTTTAATGGTGTGACTGATAGATATTGTAAGACTGATTTTTATTTTTATTTATATGATTACTTTGTGATATCACTTTTATTTATTTTTGTTTGTGACTTACTTATTCAGTATTATTAGGTTTAGTGACTGACTGTGATATTAATTGTGCAATATTTACATTATACTTTTTTATAGCATTTTGTGCAATATTTATTGTTTTTGTATTTACAAATTGTATTACACGTTTTTGTACTCTTATACAAAATAAAAGAATATCTATCTATCTATATTATTGTAAGACATGTTACAATAATATTTAATTGAAAAATATCAAGTTATAATAATTATTCTAATAAACATACTTAAACAAAGATTTAAAAAAGATAAATATTAATTAAACAATTGTTATATAACAATAATATAATAACAAATTGTACAAATTATAAAATGATTTCAAAACTTTGTTTAAATATGTAATACTAATGGTGGAGGATGGATTGTAAATAGAGTCTATGGTATAAGGAGAAAGGAATATAGACTATCGTGGTTGTGTGGGGCTATAGGTGAAGGTAACCATGGTTTTATTTTGAATAATTTTATTTAAAAAAAAGGAATAATTTTAATTAATTTTAACATGTCTGAAAATAAATTTGAATTATTATAATTGATTTTATATAATTAATAAAAATAAAAAAAAACCAACGCGCCATAATACCATACATTTTTTATTATTAAATTTATATTACCAATTATTAATTATAAAGTATTATTGACAGTACCTCATCGGGTGGTGTGGAAATCTGTCTAAGCAAATATATAATTAATATTAATTTTTTAAATACTTTTGGTCAGTACAAATTTCATTACTGGCTGACATAATGTAAATATAAACGGGGGTTGTCGAGCAGCGCGAGCAGGGGGAACCCGTCCTAGTATATATATATATATATATATATATATATATATATATATATATATATATATATATATATATATATATGATTTTCAATACATATATATACATATATATGTCTATATAAATTTTCAATATATATATATATAAATATACTAGGAGGGGCTCCTCCCTGCTCGCTCCGCTCGCCAACCCCCCGAATACACACATTCCAAAGTAAATAGAAGAGTAGGACATAATGAGTTGAAATTTCATATTCGTGAATGTGAAAAAAGTTCAATAGAAAACATTGATATATAAAGATATAAGATATGAAGTTATAGAATTAGAATTAATAAAAAAAAGATGGTTTAACGCGATATTCAAAAGTTTACAATGAATCAAACTTATATATTTTTGAAATAAATTAAAAAGAGAATAGTAAATAACATTAAAATTTTCAAGTTATGATTGCATATAATAATATTTAATAATAATTATTAGCGAATAATAAAGAATAGAGTAATAGAACAATACATCCGAACTTAGGTTAGAGTATTGGTCATACTCAAAGTCCTAAATCTTTAGAAAATTTAACGATGTTACAACATTATTCATATAGATTGGCTTATAGGCCAGATTCTATTAATTTTAATCCTTCACTATATTGTGGACGATTAACGCAACAATATTTTCTACATGTTGCAATTCAAATTGAAAATAATAGAATGAATTTTCTAAGAAATAATCAAAGACAATTAAGAATTGAATGTTATCAAGGCTTATTAGACCATGTATTAAATAGCGCTTGTAATATATCAAATAATTTTGAGAAAAAAGAAAAAAAAGGTAATCTATTTATATCACCATCAACCTATATAGGAAGTCCTAGATATATGCAACAACATTATCAAGATGCAATGGCCATTTATAGAGAGGTTGGTAGACCTGACATTTTTATTACTATGACTTGTAATCCAAGGTGGAAAGAATTAAAAAGAGTTTTAAAAAAATTTCCAGCAGGTACTACTCCTAATGATATCCCTAATATAACAGTTAGATTATTTTATACTAAATTCAATAAATTACTTGATGATATCGTTAAAAAAAATATTTTTGGTAAAGTTATTGCTTATGTATACACAATTGAATTTCAAAAAAGAGGTCTACCACATGCTCATATTCTTATAACGTTGCACTCTAATGATAAATTAATAACTCAAGAAAAAATAGATAAATATGTTTCAGCTAAAATTCCAAATAGTGATGACAAGGAATTACAAAAATTAGTAATTAAACACATGTTGCATGGACCACATAACAATAATTCACCATGTTACGATAAAAATAAAAATACTTGTACAAAAAAATATCCAAAAAATTTTGTTAATAATACTATTGTTGTAATATGTAAATGTTGTGTCTTATATTTGTAAGCGTATCACCTTCCATCGGTAAATGCGTACTCGACCATACATATGAATCAGCAAATCAGCTGAGAAAAAGAGGCTCTAGTCGAGCTCAGTCAGTTTGTTGAACAAGAGTTGAACAGAGTCTAGCGAGCGCCATGTAGCGATAAAGACAAGCTCTTTACAATAGCATATGTAAAGTAAAGCTCAGCCATTTATAACGCACTAGATTAATAATTACTGTACTTAAATATAATTAGAATATATATCAACCAGTTTAATATTATTAAATAAAGTGTTTCCTTTCCGATCCCGAAACACAAAACCTCTATTCCCAACATGGCAGCAGTCCATGGTTGAAGGTATGGAAATAAAAAAACGTGGTTAAAAAGAAAAAATAAGACAACGTGGTTTAAAAGAAAAAATAAGAAAACGTGGTAGAAAAGAAAAAAAATAAGAAAACGTGTTTTAAAAAAAAAAGAAGAAAACGTGGTTGAAAAGAAAAAAAATAAGAAAACGTGGTTAAAACAAAAAAACAAGAAAACGTGGTTGATAAAATAAAAGAAACGTGGTTATTGAAGCAAAAACGTGGTAGACTATTTAAGTCAAAAAGATAACTAAAAGGCAAAAGTAAAGTAAAAAATATATAGAAAAGTGAAAAGGAAAAATTATTGTTAATCAATAAAAAGAAAAAAGAAGAAAATTAAGCAGAAAATACGTTCGATGCTAACGGATTAAAAATTAAAGCCGCGTGGTCGCAAAAAGTCAGGTTAGAAGAAAATTATTTTGAGGTTAAAACAGAGCACGTGTCTGAAAAATAAAAGGAAAGAAAAAGAAAACAAGTGAATAAAAGGTAAAAAATAATAAATAATAAGAAGAAGATAGCGAATAATAATTTTGAAAAAAAATAGACTGTACGAGAAAATTGAAAAAGGGGACAAAATAAAAAAGATTAAAAACGTGAATTCACTAAGGAAATTAATAAGTGAATTTAATGAGATAATTAAAAGAAAGTTTAATGAAACAGACAAAAGCTGAAAATATAGTGCTCATTAAAGAAGAAAGAAATCGTTTAAGAAAAGTTTTCCTCAAAGAACTGAAAAAAGTATTAAGTGCAGTAAAAGAAATTGATAAAAATATAAAATTAGAAAAAGAAAGAGAAATGGCTAAGCAAGTAAAAATTGTTGAATTTTATATTCCCATTTTTGATGGATGCAATTATCCAAGCTGGGAATTCAGATTACTGAATATTTTAGAATATAAAGAATGTAAAGAGCAAGCAATAAGAGTATTAACTGAAGCAGATAACCAAGATGTTTGGAAGAAAGCAGATTTAAAAGCTGAAAATATACTGATAAGCTCAATATCAGATAAGCATTTAGAGTACATTAAAGAATGTAAAACAACATATGAAATGATGAGAAAGCTAGACAGCATGTACTTAACAAAATCTACAGCTCTACAGATAATATGTAAAAGTAAATTAAAAGATGTAAAATTGAAGAATTATGACAAAGTTGAAGATTTTTTAGTAGATTTTGAACAAGCCTGTAATAAGTTTAAAGCAGCTGGTGGAACTTTGAACGAGCAAGAAAAGATAAGATATATAATAAAAGCACTGCCACCCAGTTACAGCTTTATTGGTGACTTTATAGATGTCATACCAGAAGAGCAAAGGACAGTAGAATATGTAAAGTCCAAAATTCGAGAGAAAAATATGACAAGATCTGAAAGTGAAAGTAAAAGAAATGTCAGCACTTTCAGCACAAAAACAAAAGGACAATGTTTTAATTGTGGGAAAGAAGGCCACAACAAGAAAGATTGTTGGAGAGCACCACAATTCAGCCAAGGTAGAGGAACGTATACCAAACAAGGTAGAGGAGCCTATTTTGACAGAGGTCATGGTCAACGAGGATTTCAACGAGGATTTCCACGATCAAATTCAAGGGGGTATTCACAACAAGGCCATGGACAGAACAGAACAAGTCAGCCAAGAGAAGAATCTTCTAGTCAACGTAACGACAACCGCAATGCAGAATCATGGGTAACCATGGTAAACCATAATGAGGTAATAGAAACAAAAATTAATGAAAGTAAAAATGAAATAAACTGGCTTTTAGATAGTGGTTGTACTGACCATATAGTTAACAATGATAGCTATTTTGAAAAATTTATTGTATTAAAAGAACCAGTTAATGTATAATTGCCAGATAGAAAAATTTTAAAAGCTACAAAAATTGGTAATATTATAACGTATTTTAAAACTTATTATTATGAAAAGAAAGTTGATCTTAAAAATGTCTATTATGTAAAAGAATTAAGTAGAAATTTGTTAAGTTTTTCTAAAATAACTGTAAAAACACAATTGTATCGAGAAATCAAACAGCAAAAATTTATAATAAAAATAGAGAATTAGTAGCTGTAGCTAAAAAAATAAATAATTTGTATTTAATGAAAAGTTTTATTGATGACTATAAAGGTAAAAATATTTATGCAAATACGGTAAAATTAACAGAAAATGAAAAATGGCACAGAACATTAGGTCATGTAAATTTTCAATATTTAAATAAATTAGTTAATGAAAAATTATTGAATGGTTTACCAGATAAATTAGAAAATAATAATATGAAATGTGCAAACTGTATTCAAAGTAAAATGGCTAATGTACCGTTTGAAAATAAGAAAACTAGATCTACTGAGACTTTAGAATTAATTCATACAGATTTAAATGGTCCACACAGCAAAGCTGGTTATGGTGGAGAAAGATATTTTTTAACGTTTATAGACGATTATAGTAAATGCAGTACACGGAAAAACTTTTGCAATTGATTTGTGCTCGAAAAAACTTGAAATCGATTTGAATGCGCTAAAGACTTACTAATACTTTCATTATTGACATATTTTTACACTCAATAGTTATGATCTAAATATATTATCTATTTAGTTTGCAAAAAATGATCAAGTATGTACGTTGACTACATTCGAGACAGTCGAATAGCCTTTGTATTCAGACTTGATCGGGATTTAGCTTCAACTCGAACTGAAAAAGTTAACAGTAACCAAGCGCGTGTTTTGAAAGGAGGCAGGGGAAAAAGAAAAAGAGGGAGTAACCAAAATACATTCTTATTATGATGGTAAAATAGTAATTTAAAAAAAATTAATGAATGTTAAGATTGTAATATAATTTGTGAGTCTTTAAAACTATTGAAAAAGAATTTCAACTCCAAATATATTTATTATAAACAACTAGGGGGCAGATGAGCATGTATCATTTCATGTCAATGATATTTTGAAGCAGGTTTGGTCGAGTGCGCAACGTTCACGCTTTTCCTTTTGAGTGTGCGAGTTCAACTCTTGGTCAGGATCACGTTCTTTTTTTTTAATTTTTTTTAATTGTTTTAAAATTTTTTATTAATTTTTTTATTAATATTTTTTTTCTTATAATCCCTGGTAGAAATGTGAGCATTAAAAATGGTGTGTATAAAAATTTGAGGTTATTAGTAATAAAAATGCCAAATAAATGGCCAATAAATCTTAAAAAAAGCGTTTCCATTTCTACTGGCCAAAAAATGGTAAAAAAAACGTTTCAATTTCCACCAGGGATATTAAAATCTAATTCTTCACGAGTATATTAAGTATACTCGTTTTTTCAATGAATATTTTTTAAAAATAAATTATTTCTTAGACGTAATGATGAAAAATATTAATAAATAAATGATAATAATGTTTATTTTATAATACTATAGTTTAATTTATTCATAATGTAATTTGTAAAATTTACATAATAAATAAATTAGACTATAATATTAATTTATTTGTTAGAATGTATATTACATATTAATATATATCTTAAGACAGAATTTAACATTAAGTATTATAAACCTAACTATTATTCATTTATTAATAATTTTAATTATTACATCTAAGGAATAATTTATTTTTTAAAAATATTCATTAAAAAAATGAGTCTACTTAAAATATAAAAATTTTTTTTTTTATTATACTATAATACTATATAAATACATTTAGAGAAATATTGATGGTTTATTTGATCTATGACATAGTTAGACCTTCTCTAAGGGTACTACAAAAATTTTATATTTAAATTTTGTTATTTATATTTTGTTGAGCTGTGTAAAGTAAAAAAATTTGATCCTAAAAATTCAATAAATTTTTGATAGATTTCTTGACGTCCGTTAAAGTGATCATTATGCTGTTAAAATTTCAAATAAATAAAAGGTACAATTTTTCATTTTTTTTCTTGAACTTTCATTATAAATTACACTTTATTATATTAAATGCATATATACGACACGTATTTATTATTACATAAAAGCTTACCTTAAAGGTGTATGGTGGTCAAGTATGCTAAGCGATTTATTTTAATTAATAATTTTAACCATTTTGATGTCTTTAACATATTATAAAATATTTTTAGTAATACAATCAAACCATCATATTAGAATTTCATGAAATAATGAAACAAATGTCAAGTATTTTATTTTTATAATTGAATTTTGCATACGTTCACAGAATTAATCTATTTATTTAGTATTTGAAACTATCAAATCTTCACATTAGAATTTAATGAAATCACGAAGCAAATGTCAATTATATAATACGGATGATAAAACTATGGCATCTTATACTATAAATTTTAGCAAAAATTTTTTCAAATTTTTTCTTTATAAATAAACGTTTAATTTCAATAACTGCATTACTTTTTGTCATCATTTCTTCTATCATTTATTTAAAAGTGTTCTGAAATTTTTTTAATCGTATTAAATATTTACAAAATTACTTGCCAAACCCGTGTATAAATATTTTATTGGTGAAATGTCTAATGAATGTATATTCTAACATTTGAACCAGAAATTATAATAGATGTAGGATATAGGTAATATGAAATTGTACTAAGATAAAATACGCTCCTAAAAAATACTGAATACAAAACACCATATTACGTAAAATAATGAAATTAGAAAATTACAATTTTAAAACTAAACAATATTTTTATAATTACAATTTTTTTTTAACTAAATAAAAATTTAAAAAAATTTTATACACGGGCCTGGCAAGTAATTTTGTAAATATTTAATAAAATTAAAAAATTTCAGAACACTTTTAAATAAATGATAGAAGAAATGATGACAAAAAGTAATGCAGTTAGTGAGATTAAACGTTTATTTATAAAGAAAAAATTTGAAAAATTTTTTTGCCAAAATTTATAGTATAAGATGCCATAGTTTTATCATCTGTATTATATAATTGACATTTGCTTCGTGATTTCATGAAATTCTAATGTAAAGATTTGATAGTTCCAAATACTAAATAAATAGATTAATTCTGTGAACGCATGCAAAATTCAATTATAAAAATAAAATACTTGACATTTGTTTCATTATTTCATGAAATTCTAATATCATTGTTTGATTTTTTTACTAAACATATTTTATAATATGTTAAAGACATCAAAATGGTTAAAATCATTAATCAAAATAAATCGCTTAGCATACTTGACCACCATATACCTTTAAGGTAAGCTTTTACAGCATTTAGTTGGTTGGTTACAGAGATTGAATAAAAAAAAACAGTTGCAGTTGTAAAAAACACTTCAATAGCAAGTAGAAAATAATCGCTGATGAAGTAGTGATTTAATTTTAGTAGGAAATTATAACTATTCATTATTAATAATAAAACATAATAAAGTATGAAATAACAAAAGATTTATTTTGCAAAAATTATATCATAGAAATCAAAAGTTTTGCACCAGCGATTATTTTTACTTACTATTGAAGTGTTTTTTACAACTGCAAAAGTATTTGATCGATAACTTTATATGCTTAAAACTTGACAAAAAATAATTTAAAAATTTTTGTAAAAATAGCTGCAAATAGCATTTTTTAGCCCTTTTCAAATCTTTTTCAAATTTTTCCTAGCTCAATTATTTAAAAACTACAGCTGATTAAAGAAAAATGCAAAATTGAAAAAATTTCAAAATTGCCAAAGCGATTATTTTTTTTAAATATCGTTAAAAAAATGTAAGTAAGCTAAAAAGAAAGCATTTAAAGAATACTTTAAAATGCTTTTTTAAATTTTTTCTAGGATGAAAATTGAAGAGGATACGCTTTTTTCAAAGTCGGAGCAAAAATTTAATAACCTGCTTAGAATTATTGCCCGGTACTATACTATCAAATTTTATTAAACCATTTGAAATGAAATTGGATAAAACAAATTATTATATTACAAATTTAAATAATGCATTTAATATTCGCCATCTGTTCAATGATTTCATTGGCATTTTAATATCAAAGTTTCATAGTTTTATATGACCAATGTATTTAAGAAATTCTCTAAAACCATTATATAAATTCAATTTGTAAAAACAAATTAGTTTTAAACTTTTATTTTTTTTCTAAGGTAGTCGATAAAATCTCCCTTTTGGTTAAAAATTATGATTTTATTTAATAAAAATAATAGTCTAAAATATGAAGTATTGAATACGAAACGAATTATTGAAAAAAGATAAAAAGTTAAAATCATTAATTAAAATAAATCGCTACCCTGGTAGAAATTTACTCTAGATCTGTCTAGTTTTGTATGTTAAATAATCGAGGCCTCGATAAAACTAGACAAATTTTCTACCAGGATAAGCGTACTTGACCACCATATCCTTTTTAAAGGTAAGCTTTTATATATAATAATAAATACGTGTCGTATATATGCATTTAATATAATAAAGTGTAATTTATAGGGAAAGTTAAAAAAAAATTAAAAATTGTACCTTTCATTTATTTAAAATTTTAACAGGACAATGAACACTTTAACGGACATCAAGAGATCTACCAACAATTTATTGAATTTTCAGGATCAAATTTTTTTACTTTACACAGCTCAAAAAAATATAAATAACAAAATTTAAATGTAAAATTTTTGTAGTACCCGTAGAGAAGGTCTAACTATGTCATAGATCAAATAAACCATCAATATTTCTCTAATTGTATTTATATAGTATTACTCAATAATAATAAAAAAAAAATTTTTTTTATTTTAAGTAGACTTATTTTACCAATGAATATTTTTTAAAAATAAATTATTCCTTAGATGTAATAATTAAAAATATTAATAAATGAATAATAGTTAGGTTTATAATACTTAATGTTAAATTCTGTCTTAAGATATATATTAATATGTAATATACATTCTAACAAATAAATTAATATTATAGTCTAATTTATTTATTATGTAAATTTTACAAATTACATTATGAATAAATTAAACTATAGTATTATAAAATAAACATTATTATCATTTATTTATTAATATTTTTCATCATTACGTCTAAGAAATAATTTATTTTTAAAAAATATTCATTGAAAAAACGAGTATACTTAATATACTCGTGAAGAATTAGATTTTAATATTATAAGAAAAAAATATAAATAAAAAAATTATTAAAAAAAATTAAAAAAAAACGTGATCCTGACCAAGAGTTGAACTTGCACACTCAAAAGGAAAAGCGTGAACGTTGCGCACTCGACCAAACCTACTTCAAAATATCATTGACATGAAATGATACATGCTCATCTGCCCCCTAGTTGTTTAAAATAATTAGATTTGGAGTTGAAATACTTTTTTAATAGTTTTAAAGACTCACTAATTATATTAAAATCTTAACATTTATTAATTTTTTTAAAAATTACTATCTTACCATCATAATAAGAATGTATTTTGGTTACTCCCTCTTTTTCTTTTTCCCCTACCTCTTTTCAAAACACGCGCTCGGTTGTCCGCACTACTGTTAACTTTTTCAGTTCGAGTTGAAGCTAAATCCCAAACAAGTCTGAATACAAAGGCTGTTCGACTGTCTCGAATGTAGTCAACATACATATTGAGTATATATTGAATGCATAGAAGACTGGTTTCCAATTTCATTTCTTCTGAGGGAAACATCATCTCAATTTGATTTTAATCTTTTTTCAAGAATGAAATTGAAATTATTTCAATAATAGTAGATGTGAATTTATATGCAACATTTGAACGTATTTTATGTGCAAAAGTTTTTCTGTGTAGAGTTTATTGTATTAAAAGTAAATCTGAAACAGCAGGATGTTTTATAGAATACGTAAATTTAGTTGAAAATCAATTTAATAAAAGAGTAAAAAAGTTGCAATGTGATAATGGTAAAGAGTATTTAAATCAAGAAATTTATAAATTTATTAAATACAAAGGAATTGAATTATTGCCTTGTCCACCCTGCGTCCATGAATTAAATTGAGTAGCGGAAAGATTTAATAGATCAGCTATGGATATAGGCAGATGTTTAGTAAGAGAAGCCAAGATACCTATAAGGTATTGGCCAGAAGTAATGAAAACAGTTTCTTATTTAAAAAACCGTACAATAGCCATCACACATGAAAATAAAACTCCCTATGAAATACTTTTAAAATCAAAACCTGATGTAAAAGATTTGAAAATATATGGAAGCAAAGTTTTTGTAAGGGTACCAGAAGTATTAAGAAAAAGTAAATGGGACGATAAAGCTAAATTAGGTATACTTGTAGGTTATACACACAATGGTTATAGAGTTTTAATTGATAATAAAGTCATAAATGCCAGACATGTTAAAGTAGTTGAAGAAGATACAGAATTAATTTGTACTGAACAAAATGATGAAAATTACATTGAATTAAATTTAGAAAATCAAAATAGTCAAAGTAAAACCGATTCTGAAAATGAAAATGAAATTAATGATAATGAAAATTATGATAGTGAGAATTCTAATAGTAAAATAAATAATGATTCTGGTAAAATAAATAAAAGATTTAAAAAACGAAAAGATAATTTAGAAGTTGAAAGAACCTCAACGAGAAAGAAAAGTCCTATAGAAAGATATGGTAACCCAATAACACATTATATATATGTAAATTATGTAAACGCTAATGTACCGAATACATTCGAGGAGGCGATAAACTCCACAGAAAGTAAAGAATGGCAAAATGCTATGAATTCTGAAATTAATAGTTTAAATAAAAATAAAACATGGACTATTGTAGATAAACCTAAAGATAAGAAAATAATTGATGTTAAATGGATATTTAAAAAGAAAGGAGATAATTCTTATAAAGCTAGATTAGTAGTAAAAGGCTTTCAACAAAAAGAATATTTAGAAAATGTATACTCTCCAGTAAGAAAAATGCAAACTTTAAAAATTTTGTTAAGCTATTGTTGTGTAAATAATTTAGATATAGAACAAATGGACGTTGAGACAGCATTTCTCAATGGTACGGTAAAATCAGAAGTTTACATTTATGAACCAAAAGGTTATGAAACTGGAGAAAATAAAGTATGTGAACTCCAAAAGGCACTCTATGGTCTTAGAGAAAGCCCACGAGCATGGTATGAAACATTTAATAACTATGTTGAAAAATTAAATTTTGTCAGAAGCAATCATGACTATTGTTTATATGTAAATAACACAAGCAATGATCCTATATATATATGTTGGTATTTGTAGATGATATTTCAATTTGCTGTAAAGATAAAAATAAGATTAAGGATATAAAAACCAAATTAATGCAAAGATTTGCAATGAAAGATTTAGGTAAAATAACAGGATATATTGGAATTGATATTAATCATGATAAAGAAAAGGGTGTAATGACTTTAAGTCAACAAAAATATATTGAATCATTGGCTGTGAAATATCATTTAGAAAATGCAAAGCTCTATGAAACTCCGATAGAGACAAGTTTAAAACTTGAACAAGCAACTGAAATAGATGAAAGAATTAGTTATAGAAATTTAATAGGCGAACTTTTATACATTAGTACAGGGACAAGACCTGATATATAATACAGTATTAATTATTTAAGTAGATATCAAAGTTGCTACAACGAAACACATTTTAAGTATGCTTTAAGAATACTGAAATATTTATATAAAACGAAAGATTTAAAACTAACGTATTACAATAATGTAAAGAAAGAAAAATTAGATTGTGTGGTCGATTCAGATTACGCAGGTGATCATATTGATAGGAAATCCACAACAGGATTCGTAATTAGAGTATATGGTAATGTAGTTTATTGGAAAACACATAATCAGAAAACTGTTACAAAAAATTTTACTTTCGCTGAATATATTGCTATGTCAGAAGCAGTGACAGAAATATTATTTATAAAAGTTTTAAGTTTTTATGTTTATATTCTACTCATATATTGTATTGGACAGTAATGTCCGTTTTTTATCAATAAATAAATAAATGAATAAATAAAATAAATAAAAGATTTGTTAAATGATGCATTTTAATTTAATATAGATAGACCAATTAAAATTTATGAAGATAATTCTGGTGCGATAGCTATAGGTAAATTTGGTAATCTAACAAAAAATTCGAAGCACATTAAAGTGCAATATCATTATATTAATGAAAATTATGAAAATGGTGTAATAGATATTTTAAAAATTGAAACTGATAAAAATATAGCTGATATATTAACCAAAGGTCTATGTAAAGAAAAATTTATTAAAAACAGAAAAGAATTAAGATTAATTTAAAAACATGTAAAAGCAAAATTGAATGTAAAACAAAAGAAATAAAAGCCGCAAATTTAAGGAGGCGTGTTGTAATATGTAAATGTTGTGTCTTATATTTGTAAGCGTATCACCTTCCGTCGGTAAATGCGTACTCGACCATACATATGAATCAGCAAATCAGCTGAGAAAAAGAGGCTCTAGTCGAGCTCAGTCAGTCTGTTGAACAGAGTCTAGCGAGCGCCATGTAGCGATAAAGACAAGCTCTTTACAATAGCATATGTAAAGTAAAGCTCAGCCATTTATAACGTACTAGATTAATAATTACTGTACTTAAATATAATTAGAATATATATCAACCAGTTTAATATTATTAAATAAAAGTGTTTCCTTTCCGATCCCGGAACACGAAACCTCTATTCCCAACAACTATTATTAAAAAAAATGGATTTCCGGAATATAAACGAATAAATAATTCACACGAAAATCATTATTATAAAATTAAGAATAATAAACAAATTATTCCTGTAGATAATTCAATGGTTGCACCTTACAATAGTTATTTACTCAGAAAATATAAGTGTCATATAAATTTTGAAATATGTGCCACTATACACAGTATAAAATATGTTTATAATTATATTCATAAAGGTGGAGATAAAGCTTTTTGTAAAATAAAAAAAAATGATGATAAAGACGAAAAAGAGACTTATGATGAAATTACACAATTTATAGATGGAAAATATATGAGTCCTATGGAAGCAGCTTGGAGATTATATGAATTTCCGATATGTGGAAGAAGTTGTTGGATTAGCTGTTCATACGGAAAATCAGCAAAAAATTATATTCGAAGAAAATAAAGAATTAAAAGCTTTAGACAAATGGAAAACAACATTAACTGCATGGTTTAATCTTAATATTGAAGATGAGTTTGCAAAACAAATAAAATACAGTAATATACCTAAATATTACGTATTCGATAAAGATAAATGTTGGATCAAACGTACTCGTGATAAAAAACATAAAGCTATTGGAAGATTAAATATTGTGTCTCTTAAAGATACTGAAAAATTCCATTTAAAATTAATTTTAAATCGTGTTAAAGGCATAACTTCATTTACAGAATTAAGAACTTTCGAAAACATAACGTATAATACTTTTAAAGAAACAGCAGCTGCAATGAAGCTAATAGAAAGTTCTTCGCAAATATTTGATATATTTTCTGAAGCTTGTACCATTATGCTACCGAGTCAGTTGCGTCAATATTTTGCATGGTTACTTTTATCAGAAAATATTTAAGGTAATGAAATATGGAATAAATTTAAAGAATATTTTAGTGAAGATTTTGAAGATGATGAAGAAAATAAAGCATTAAATGAAATTAATAAAATTTTATTGACAAAAGAAATGTCTTGTAAAATTTTTAATTTACCAGAACTGATAGAAAAAATTATCCATGAAAATCAGAAAGAAAATTCAAAAATTATTGAATATAATAAACATATGTTTAACGAAATGTATTTATTATTAAATCAAGATCAAAAATTTATTTTTGACGACATATTAAAATATTCCTCTAAATTATATTTTATTAATGGACCAGGTGGTACTAGAAAAACATTTTTGTATAAGACATTAATTTATTATTTTTTATACAAATGTAAAAAAGTATTATCAATGGCATGGACTGGAATTGCATCAATTTTATTCCTAAAGGAATGACAAGTCACAGAACTTTTAGATTACCTTTAGATTTACATAATGTAGAAATCACATTCTTTAAATTAGAAAGTAACAAAAAAAAATTACGAGATACAGTTATTATTATATGGGACGAAGCTTCAATGATACCATAAAAAGCTTTGGAAATTTTTAATAGAACTTTACAAGATTTATGTTGTAATGATTTACCATTTGGTGATAAATTAATAATTTTAGGAGGTGATTTTCGCCAAATACTTCCTGTTATAAAAAATAGTTTTAAAGATATAATAGTAAAAAATAGTTTAAAATATTCTTTTTTATGGCCGTTATTTGAAATTAAAAGATTAAATAAAAATATCCGCTGCGATAATAAATCATTTAATTCTTTATTATTACAAATAGGTGAAGGACAAATTGAATCATTTCAAATTCCTGATAAATGGAAAACTAATGATATTTGTTTAAAAATATATAAAAACATTAATAATAATGACAACATAAATCGAGTAATATTAGCAACTCATAACGATGACATAAATAATTTAAATGAAAGAATATTAAAATTACTTAACGGCGAATCGACAACTTATTATAGCATAGATTATGCTACTCATAAAGGAGTCGATCAAAGTGATGATAATATCGAATTGAATTATCCAATAGAAACCCTTAATAAAATAAAAGAAGGTTTACCACCACACATATTGGAATTAAAAGTTAATGCTACAGTTATATTAATAAGAAATTTAAGTATTACCGAAGGTTTATGTAATGGAACAAGATTAAAAATTATAAAATTATATTAATATAATCTTGAAGCTAAAATCATTACTGGAGAAAAAATTGGAAATAAAGTTTTTATTACAAGAATAACATTAAATACTGGTGAATCATCGTCTTTACCCTTTATACTTTATAGAAAACAATTTCCTGTAACATTAGCTTTTGCTATGACTATTAACAAATCTCAGGGTCAAAGTTTTGATGAGATTGGATTATTTATTAAAAGACCTTTATTTTCGCATGGACAGCTTTACGTTGCACTGTCGAAATGTAAAAATCCTAACAAAATATACATACAAAATGAATCTGAAAATAAATATGAAATATTAAATGTTGTTTGGAAAGAAATTTTTAATTGTTAATTAAATTTAAAAATATTGTAGAAATAAATACAGTTCATAAGAAAATAAACATAAAATGAATTATTATTTAATTATTATAAAATAAATTTATATATTAGATAAACATGGAAAATTATATATATATACATATATATATGTGGAATAACTTGCTATCCCTCGTATATACATAAGGAATAGCGAGTTGTTCTTAGGGAACGCAAATTATTTTTCTTATACATAGATAAAAAACCAATGTTTATCTATTCCTGTAACTATTCTTTTTAGTGTTCTTTTTTAGCTTGTAAGAGACCTAACATGTTTTCTGTCCTCCATAAATCACGAACTCGATAGATTTGAACAATTAAATGATTCCAATTAAGTTCCAAATTCAAAAATTAAAAGATCATTATCTCTTTAGAGTCATAAAGCTACTATTCGATGTATTTACAGCTAAATTACGCCTATTGCACGCCAAAATAAGATTTTTAAACATAACTGAAGTAACGGTCGTATCATCTGTCTTTTTGTATTACAGTAGACTCTGGATACAAGAGAATCAACGGGCCTTCAGGAAAGGAATTTTCTTGAAAATTCTTTCATACAAAAAGTCCCCAACACGCTTGAGTCAAGAGTGATACCCACACCTACTGTTTTGTTGTGTGAGTTGTATCCAACATGCGTGTATATTCTGTCTCTCTCACTTTCATAGTGGTGGGATAACGCAAATACTTAGGCTCATGCCCATATTAAGAAGAAAGAGCTCGAAATCTCTTATATCGCAATCTCTTGTATCGAGAGATCACTGAATCATTAGAGGGACAAAGACGGAATAAGGTTTTAGTAACAATCGTGTTGGGTCTATAAATTCGAGCCTGAAAGTACACTTCTATGTAAGCATTTATATTCTTTGTTAGAACTGCCACAATTATGATTTGTCTTCAGGCCATCATACGCAAAAAATAGAGTAGCAACCGATATAAGAAATACATTGCTTCTACATATATGAGAATCAAGCGCGTTGTTTCTAGCAACAGCTCACTATTCTTTGTATATATATATATATATGAGAAGCAATAGCTCCTAGAGTTCCTAGCAATAGCTCACTATTCTTTGTATATATATATATATATATATATATATTGTTACTAAAACCTCATTCCGTCTTTGTCTCTCTAATGATTCAGTGATCTCTCGATACAAGAGATTGCGATATAAGAGATTTCGAGCTCTTTCTCCTAAATATGGGCGTGAGCCTAAGTATTTGCGTTATTTCACCACTATGAAAGTGAGAGAGACAGAATATACACGCATGTTGGATACAACTCACACAACAAAACAGTAGGTGTGGGTATCACTTTTGACTCGAGCGTGTTGGAGACTCTTTGTATGAGAGAATTTTCAAGAAAATTCCTCTCCTGAAGGCCCGTTGATTCTCTTGTATCCAGAGTCTACTGTAATACAAAAAGACAGATGATACGACCGTTACTTCAGTTATGTTTAAAAATCTTATTTTGGCGTGCAATAGGCGTAATTTAGCTGTAAATACATCGAATAGTAGCTTTATGACTCTAAAGAGATAATGATCTTTTAATTTTTGAATTTGGAACTTAATTGGAATCATTTAATTGTTCAAATCTATCGAGTTCGTGATTTATGGAGGACAGAAAACATGTTAGGTCTCTTACAAGCTAAAAAAGAACACTAAAAAGAATAGTTACAGGAATAGATAAACATTGGTTTTTTATCTATCTATAAGAAAAATAATTTGCGTTCCCTAAGAACAACTCGCCATTCCTTATGTATATACGAGGGATAGTAAGTTATTCCACATATATATATATATATATATATATATATATATATATATATATATATATATATATGTACATATAGGAGTTAACGTTATCTGTCTAGTATTTGTCTCTGTTTTTCGGGTGTAGTGGACATAATTTGCCTATGGATACATTGAATAGTAGCTTTGAGACTCTAAAAAGATGACCAAGGTCATAAAAACATAAAATGCAGCCACGACGCAAAGTAGGTATGTAATAATTTTAGAATTATTTTATTTTTTTAATTGTTTTGTAACAGCATCCAAGTATTCCTAAAATTATTATGCATATTTTCAATGTATTTTTTGAATGCTAGAGACCAATAACCGACAGAAAACCTATGAAAAAATGGTTTTTCGAGTTTTTCGCCATGGCGCCATGCCAGAATCGAATTTTTGGTCATCATAAATTGTATTTGTTTTTTAGAAATACAAATTTTAAGCCCAGAAAATTACTTGTAGCCCCTCCCTGAGCAAAGTTACGAAGATTTTATGATTTAAATGTTATTTTTAGGTTAGAAAAACTGCTTTCTAGGACTCGCAAAAAATCACAGTAAAAGAGAGTGCTAAGTCCTAGTCATATGATTTTCGCGGGATTAATATCATTCATCCTTCCAGATAAAAAAAAAATTTTATAAAAAAAGTGATTTTTAGGTTATGTTGAGGTTAGGGTATGTGTTAGGAAACTATAAATATAACAAAACCTAATCTTAATTACTATAAAAACAAGAAAAAATATTAGTTTTAAAATATATGAGGGAGGGCATTTTACCTATCTTAACGGAGGGTACTCTTTATAAGTTTCTTTTAATTATTATAAAAAATAAATTTGTAAGCTTTTTTTAGCGTCAATAAACAATAAATTTATATACTTGTATAAAATTTATTTAGCGACAACAAACAATCGCTTCAGCGACAATAATAAATTTGTAAGCTTTTTGAGCGACAATAAAGATGAATTTGTAAGCTTCTTTCAGCGACAACAACCAATAAATTTGTATGCCTATATTAGATTTTTTTGGTGACAATAAACAATAAATCTGTACGCTTCAGCAACAATAATAAATGAATTTGTAATCTTTTTTGGCGACAGTAAACAATAAATTTGTACGCTCTTTTCAACGACAATGAGATATAAATTTATAAGTTTCTTTTAGTGATTATAAAAAATAACTTCGCAAACTTTTTTAAACGACAATAAACAATAAGTTTATATGTTTGTATAAAGTTTTTTTAGCGACAACAAACAATCGCTTCAGCGACAATAATAAATTTGTAAGCTTTTTTTAGCGACAATAAAGATGAATTTGTAAGCTTCTTTTAGCGACAATAAAGATGAATTTCTAAGCTTTTTTTAGCGACAGCAAACAATGCTTTTTATAAGCTTTTAATGCAGCCATATATTTTTATGCTGGTCTCAAGCCCAACAATATTTTATTAAGATAAATATGTAAATATCTTATTTCTAATTTTAAAAAGAACATGTTTTATTTAAATACAATTGTTAATTAAGTACCTATGGATATTAAGCTAAATTCATTTTGTAATTCATAGTTTACTATTGTAATTAATAAATTTTTTCAATAATAAAAATAAAGATACAATATATAGAAATAAAAATATTAGAATAGAAATAAAAATATTATATATTTGTCTGAATAAAGAAAATGCAGAGAGGAAGCCTTGTATTATCAATTAATTATGTTTGCAATTATATTAATAAAATATTAATAATAATAATTTTTTTTTTTTCATTTTCGAAATTCAATATTAGAAAACGAAAAAATTTTATATTATTAAAGTTACAGTTACAATCATAATAATAAAATATTACTAATTATAATAATAGTTAATGACTTATAATTGTTATTATAATAATAGAATATTATTAATAATAAGAATATTTTTTTATTACTAATTACTTAATCATAATATCATAGTAGGGGGAGGGCATAATGAGGGGGGGGGGGGTTATAAAAAGTGAAAGGGGCGAATTGAGGGGGGGCTACAAAAATTGAGGGGGGCCTAAGTTACGTTAATTTTGGAATAGCCATTTATAAGAGGAATTACAACATAATTTGAGGGGGGCTATGCCGACAGACATTTGAGGGGGGGCTAAGGGAGGGGTCGGTTGAATCTTGTCTTACGACTATATATAGAGAGATACATGATATCTGATAAAATATATATTACGTTTTCTTCAAAATTTAATACGTTTGGAGAAAAAATTATTATGATTGATTATAAAATGACTATTTTTCATACTTTTTTATGAATTAAGAAGTTTTTAGTTATTTCCCCGTTGTCACTAAAATTTAATTATTCTTTAAAAATAAAAAAAAAATTAGTCAATTCGTTAAATAATAAAATAACTTGGGCAGTTATTGTGTATATTGAATAGTAATTTTTCACTAATCAGGTCAGCTAAAAAATCTACATATTGTCATTTCCAAAAATTCAATTACATTCTAGATATTTCTAACAAAGATGTTTATATTAAATTTTTATTTTGGTTCGATAGTTTGAAATAAAAAATTTATTAAATTATTAATTTTAAAAAAACTTTAAACAATAAAAATATTTCTGTTAAGAAATTTAGGAAAGTTAAAATTTTTATGTTAACATTTTAACTTTGAAAATTACATTTAAAAAAATTGTGTTCCATTTGTAACACTTATGTGTGTTAAAATTACAAATTTTTTCCACTGTATACTTAATTTTTTTAAATTTTCAATATAAAATGGTTATCGCAACAAAATAATTCATTCAATTGAGTAAATATTTTATAAAATAATAATTTATTACTTTTAAATTCTTATTTTTGAAGTTAATGATTGGAAATATTAAGCCTAACATTTCTTTCTTAATTTAAAACGAATTTTTATTGAATTTTTTTGATGAATGTATTGGAACTGATTTTTAGACTTGTAGAATCTATTTCTTCAGATTGGTTATATTTTATTGAAATCACAGGCTAATTGTATTTTAACAAAAAAAATTATTTTGAATACAAAGACATCCATAGTTAATCAAACGGCAATGTTATTAACTTAGCAAAATATTTATATATATATATATATATATATATATATATATATATATATATATATATATATATATAGAGCGAAAATAAAAGTTAGAAGAAGAAAATAGAACATTGAAGGTGAGGGCTGTAACGAGTTTCATAAAAAAGACTTTATGTACCAATTGTAAACTGCATTTCGTTCTACATAAACCAAAATGTTACCAAGAAGTTATGATTCTAAGGTTATAATCAGGTGCTTGGTCTCGGCTTTCTGCACACGCGATGCCGGAGAGTCGGAGCCAGCAAGCTCGCAGCTCTGCCGCAGTGCTCGGTTTCGGCTTTCTGCACGCGCGATGCCGGAGAGTCGGAGCAAACGTGCTCGCAACACAGTTGTGGCGCTCTGCTCGGATTAGCGTAATTGTTTACACAGAAAGTCGTAATTATTTACAGCGACATGGTTACGCATTCATACATTACGATTTTCTGTAATCACTCGCTTCGAATGTTGTTCGCATGCAACCGCTCAGATTAACTTCGCAGCGCTGGCTTCGGGTTTTTTTTTTCAGTGCACGATCAGTATTGAGACTATTTCTCAGAAAAGAAGCATTGAAATCAGAGCTATAATCACTTACATGAGACCTTAGAAACCGTCAGTTTTTTTGAAGATTATTGAAAAAAGCAAGATCAGCTACAGTATGGATCGTACGAGATGGAGACGAAGACGGCAATGGAGAGACGGAGAGATAGAGACGGAGAAATTAAGACGAAGAGACGGAGACAGAGAGAAGGAAACAGAAAAACGGAGACGGAGAGACAGAGGGACGGAGACGGAAGGACGGAGAGACAGAGACGGAAGGACGGAGAGACGGAGACGAAAAGACGTAGACGGAGAAATGGTGACGAAGAGCTGAAAAGACGGAGAGACAGAGATAAGGAAACGAAAACGGAAAGACTGAGACAGTCAGTCGGAGACGGATAAACGGAGACAGAGAGACGGAGACCAAGAGATAGAAACGGAGACGGAGAGACAGTGATGAAAAGACGGAGACGTGGGTAGGGAGACGAAAATAGACAGATGGAGACGCAGAAATAAAGATAAAAAAAACGGAGACGGAGAGACGAAGATGGCGAAATGCAGACAGAGAAACGAAGACAGAGAGACGGAGATGGAGAGACGAAGACCGAGAGATGGAGACAGATACAAAAAAACGGTGATAGAAAGACGGAGATGGAGGTATGGAGACAAAGAGACAAAAACATACAGACGGAGGTGAAGAAATGGAGACAAGAAGACGGAGATGAAGAGACGGAGACGAATGAATGGAGACGGAGAGACGGAAATGAAGAGACGAAGACAGAGAGACGGAGATAGACAGACAGAGACGGAGAGACAAAGATGGAGAGACGGAGCCAGAGAGACGGAGACGGAGAGACGGAGATGGAGAGACAAAGATGGAGAGACGGAGACGGAGAGACGGAGACGGAGAGACGGAGACGGAGAGACGGAGACAAAGACAGAGAGACGAAGACGAAGATAGTGATGGAGAGACGGAGAGATAGAGACGGAGATGAAGATGGTGATGGAGGGACGGAGAGATAGAGACGGAGATGAAGATGGTGATGGAGAGACAGAGAGATATAGACAGAGATGAAGATGGTGATGGAGAGACGGAGAGATAGAGACGGTGAAATGAAGACGAAGAGGAGAAAAGAAGACAGTAAAACGGAGTCGGAGGGACGGAGACGGAAGAACGGTGAGATGAAGACGAAAAGACGTAGACGGAGAGACGAAGACGGCGAAATGAAGACAGAGAAACGAAGACAGAGAGACGGAGATGGAGAGACAAAGACAGAGAGACAGAGACAGATACGAAAAGACGGTGATAGAAAGACGGAGATGGAGGTATGGAGACGAAGAGACGAAAACATACAGACGGAGGTGAAGAAATGGAGACAAGAAGACGGAGATAAAGAGACTGAGACGGATAAATGGAGACGGAAAGACGGAAATGAAGAGACAAAGATAGAGAGGCAGAGACGGAGAGACAAAGACGGAGGGATGGAGACGGAGAGACGGAGACGGAGAGACGGAGACGAAGATGGTGATGGAGAGACGGAGAGATAGAGACGGAGATGAAGATGGTGATGGAGAGACGGAGAGATAGAGACGAAGAAATGTAGACGAAGAGACGGAGACAGAGAAAAGGAGACAGAAAAACGGAGACGGAAAAACGGTGAGGCGGACACAAAAAGACGTAGACGGAGAGATGGTGACGAAGAGCCGAAAAGACGGAGAGACGGAGACAAAGAAACGAAAACGGGAAGACTGAGACAGACAGTCGGAGACGGAGAAACGGAGACGGAGAGACGCAGACGAAGAGACGGAGACAGAGAGAAAAAAACGAAGACGGAGACGGAGAGACGGTGATGAAAAGACGGAAACGTGGGTAGGGAGACGAAGAGACGAAAATAGACAGACGGAGACAGAGAAATAGAGATAAAAAAACGGAGTCGTAGAGACGGGGACAGTGAAATGGAGACGGAGGAACGAAGACGGAAAGACGGAGACGGAGAGAGGAAAACGGTGAGATGGAGATGGAGAGACGAAGACAGAAAGACGGAGACAGATACGAAAAGACGGTGATAGAAAGAGGGAGACGGAGGTATGGAGACGAAGAGACGAAAACATACAGACGGAGGTGAAGGAATAGAGACAAGAAGACGGAAATTGAGAGACGAAGAGTCGGGGACAGAAAGACAAAAGCGGAGACGGAGACGTAGACGAGGAAGGGGAGACGAAGAGACGAAAAAAGACAGACGGAGACGGAGAAATGGAGATATAAAGACGGAGACGGAGAGACGAAGACAAAGAGAAGAAGACGGAAAGACGGAGACGGAGAGACGGAGATGAAAAGATGGAGACAGACGGGGACAGAGAAACGGAGATGGGGAGACGGGGACGGCAAAAAGGAGCCGGTGAAACGAAGATGGAGCGACGGTGACGGAAAAACAGAGACGAAGACAGACAGACGGAGAGATGGAGATGGAGGAGCGGAGACGAAAAGACGGAGACGAAGACGGAGAGATGAAGACAGAGAGGAGGAGACGAAAACAGGGAGACAGAGAGACGGAGAAACGAAGACAGAGAGACGAAGACAAAGAGGGGAAGATAGAGAGGCAAGTGTTTTGTGTGTGTACATGCATATTTGTATATATGTACATGTATGTTTGTATGTGTTTGTGTGTATGTGTTAATGTGACATGTATATGTAAAATGTACATGGGAATATATATATATATATATATATATATATATATATATATATATATATATGTGTGTGTGTGTGTGTGTGTATGTGTGCATGTATACATGTGAATGTGCGTAAGTGTATGTATATATATAAATATATATATAATAAAGATATATCGCCTACGCCGCCGCCGCCGTGTATAAGAATTTTATGTGCCCTCAGTTAGCTGAAATTCAGCTAAAATTTAGCTGTAAGTTAGCTAAAAGTTAGCTGAAATTAAGATAAAATTTAGCTGAGGGAAAGAGGGAGGGAGGGAGGGAGGGAGGAAGAGAGAGAGAGAGAGAGAGAGAGAGAGAGAGAGAGAGAGAGAGAGAGAGAGAGAGAGAGAGAGAGAGAGAGAGAGAGAGAGAGGTTAAAAAAGATACCGATTTTTTATTTTAATATAATAGGAGTAATTTTTTTAAATTTATTATTCGGAACTGCAGTCAAGCTAATTTTAACAACATATTATATAGGTTTTTGAATTATGCTATAAATAATTATGTAGTTCCTTGAGTATGGACTTGGCTAGGTTCAATTGTTGTCAATCAATATCGTGACCATATTTTTTTATGTAAAAGCTATAGCGTCTATAAAAAAATGGATTTTGTTTCGTAAGTGTAAGTGTGTGTGTGTCGGTGTGAGTGTCTGTGTGTGTGTGCGTGTGCGTGACCATGTGTATTTGCGTGACCATGTGCGTTTGCGTGTGCATGTGCGCGCGTGTCTGTGGGTCTGTGCAGCGATGCTAAAAGTGGCAGAGTCAGAGAGAGAAATTCGAAAATGTGTAAAAAAAAAGTATCAAAATAAATAGTTTTCAAAATTTGATAATTAATAAATATTTCTAAAAAACAAAGTTACCATAACAAAATAATTTTTTTTCTATTTTTAAAATTTTTTGAGTTTAACAAAATTTTTTTTTTAGAATTATTTATTAACTATCAAATTTTGAAAACTATTTATTTTAATACTTTTTTTTTACACATTTTTGAATTTCCCTCTTTGACTCTGCCACTTTCGGCATCGCTGGGTCTGTGTGTGTGTGTGTGCGCAAATGTTGGTGTGTAAGTATTTGTGTGTATATGTGTATGTGTGAGTGTGTGCGTGCGAATATGCGTTTGCATGTGCGTGTGCTAGTGCGCGTGTGTGTGTGTGTGTGTCGGTGTGAACGTACGTGCGAGGGTGTATGTATGTGCGTTTGCGTATGCGTGTGCCGGTGTGTGTGTGTGTGTGTGTGTGTCAGAGTGTGTGTTTGTGGGTATGTGTATGGCTGTGTGTGTGTTTTGGTCAGTGTGTCTATATGTGCGTGTGCGTGTGCGTCTCCATGTGCGTATGCGTGTGCTCGTGTGTCTATGTTTGTGTGTGTTTGTCGGTGTGTGTGTGGATGCTTGAGTGCGTGAGTACACGCGCGTAAAGGTGTGTGTGCGTATGTTTGTGTGTGTGTGTGTGTGTGTGTGTGTGTGTGTGTGTGTGTGGAGTCGGAATGTGTGTCCGTGTGTGTGTGTCTGTGTGTTTGTATGTGTCAGTCTGTGAGTGTGTGTCTTGGTCAGTGTGTTTATGTGAGTGTGTGCGTGTGCCTGTGCGTCATTATATGCGTATGCGTATGCACGTGAGTGTATGTTTGTGCGTGTGATCGTCGGTGTGTGTGTGTGTGTGTGTGTGTGTGTGTGTGTGTGTGTGTGTGTGTGTGAGTGCGTGCGTGCGTGGGTGCGCGCACGTGTGTCTGTGTGTGTCTCGATGCGAGCGTGTATGTGAGTGTGTGTGTGAGTGTCTGTGCGTGTTGGTCTGTGTGTATGTGTCTGTGTGTGTGTGTGTGTGTGTGTGCGCGCAAATATTAGTGTATGAATATTTGTGTATATCTGTGTATGTGTGATCGTGTGCGTGTGAATATGCGATTGCATGTGCGTGTGCATGTGCGTGTGTATGTGTGTGTGTGTGCATATGCGTTTGCGTGCGCGTCTGCGTGTGCATGTGTGTGTGTGTGTGTGTGTGTGCTTGCGTATGTGCGTTGGCGTATGCGTGTGCGTGTACCTGTGTGTGTGTGTGTGTGTGTGTGGGTGCTCGCGTACGTGGATACACGCGTGTGTGTGTGTGCGTATGTTTGTCTGTCTGCGTGTGAGTGTGTGTGTGTGTGTGTGCGTATGTGTGTATGTGTGTAAGTGTCGGTGTATGTGTTTGTATGTGTGTGTGTGAGTGAGTGTCGGGGTGTGTATATGTGTGTGTGTGCGTGTGCCTTTGCATGTGCTTACGTTTGTGCTCGTGGGTGTGTGCTTGTCAGTGTGTGTGTGTGTGGTTGCGTGCGTGCGTGCATGCGCGTACATGTGTGTGTGCGCTTGTGTGCCTGGCTGTCTGTGTGTTTGTCTATGTGTGTGTGTGCACGCGTGCGTGCGTGTGCGTGTGCGTGTGCGCGGGCGTGTGTGTGTGTGTGTGTAATTAACGGTGTGTGTGTGTTTTTCTGTGTGTCTGTGTAGGTGTGCATTTGTGTGGCTATCTCTTTGTGTGTCTGTCAGTGTGTGTGTGTCTGTGTGTGTGTGTGTGTGCATGTGTGGTTGCGTGTACGTGTGCGTGTGTGCGTGTTCGTATGTTGATTGTTCGAGTGCTCGTGTGTGTGTGTGTGTGTGTGTGTGTGTGTGTGTGTCTGTCTGTCTGTCTGCCTGTATGTCTATCGGTGTGTGTATTGGGGTGTGTGAGTGTGTGTGTGCGTGTGCGTTAGGTTTTGCGTAGGCGTGTGCTCGTGTGGGTGTGTGTCTGTGGTAGTGTCGCTATGTGTGTGTTTGTGTGTGGGTGTGTGTTTGTGCGTGTGTGTTTTGTCTGTCTGCGTGTCTGTCTGTCTGTGTGTGTGTGTGCGTTTGCGTTTACGTTCGCGTGTGCGCCTGTGTGTGTGAGTGTGCAATAAAAAATATATGTATAATTAATGGTTTTATTTCTGTTCTTTGAAACACTTATAATTCATTTCAATTTTTTTTTCATATCCATACATTCACTTATAATTTTGCAGATCCTTATCGATGAAAATATACATTTTTTCAAGTAAATACGAAATAAATTTAAATCAGAACAATTATTATAAATTATAATTTAATACTAGTTTTTTAAGTACTTACACATCACTAAATTTTATATTTAATATAATATTTTATATTTATACATACAATCAGATTCAGTAATAGGAAACTTATTTTATATACATATAGATTGTATCATGTGATCAGTAATTATCAAATGATTGTTGAATTTAGTACAACAAACAACATATTCATTATTTAAATTTTAAAATTTCGAAAAAAATTGAATACATTTTTTATATTCAAGTACTATTTTTAATGAAATCAGCAAATTTATATATACTAATATAATATATGGAAATGCAACCGAGCTACGTTAGGAGCGAGGTATTTTTTGCTAGTAATTATTAATTTTATTATTTTATTTAAAGTATAGGTTCCAAAATATTATCTCAAAAGAGCTAAATTAAAGTCTAATATTCAAATGGTTATTAAAATTAAACACTTAAATATAGTCTTCATAAATTGAATTTTATTCTTTTATTATTTTGTCAAAAAAATACCGATATCACAGTTTTCCGAATCTTTTATTCTTAATCCAAAAATGTTTTAAATATCTCTTTATTACTGCCTTCCATTTTTACTTATAAAAAGCCTTATATAACGAAAATTTGGGAAATTTTAGATAAAAATTAAAAATTCAGAAAACTGCAATGTCGGTAGTTATATATAAATCATATACCTTATTGGATCCCCTTAAGGCCCAAATCCATAGTTGTTTCTTGAGTATTAAGTATGACTTATAACTAGTATCGTAACTTGAGTATCAGCTGTTATTCCAATTGAGCTTTACAAGCAAATGTGATACTATTTACATCGAAACGTCAATGGAAAAAGATTTTCGATTGAAAAACATCAAAACATTGGTAAAAAACGAGAAAAAACAACGTTTGATAATTAGATTTATAGATTAATAGAAATATTTTTAATTCATTATGTTACAGTCAACGTAGGTAATCTTTTTATTTAATAATCTACGTATAAAAATAATGGTTATTTTTTCTGAAAATATATTTTTATAAATTTGTGTAAATGATTAGATTTATTAAAAGATCATTTAAGATTTATCTAAAAAAAACTTTTGAAAAATTAGAATTATTTAGTTATTTTAATATAAGTTATTAAGAAAATTGCGAATTCTTAATTATTTTTTTGAAGTTCTACATTCAAGATGGAGGATGGTGCGCTTGCGTGCAGGGGGTTTGCCCCTTTGTGTGTATATATATATATATATATATATATATATATATATATATATATATATATACACGCACATACATATAGTTAACATTATAATTTAATAATGTCAATTACATGAGCTTCAAACAATCTGAGTGCGAAAGCTCATCGTATTGAAAAAAATATAACATTCATATGGTTTATTATTATAACTATCCCTTTTTTTTAAGTATACAAGACTTATACACTCAGAAAAATGTCTGCATAAAGTTTATTACAGAAATATATAAAATTACCATTGAATATAGTAATTCCGTGACATACTCGCTTTGTAAGGAAATTCACTATGTTATATAGTAATCCTATTGTTATATTAAAGTGAAACCACTTTTTTTCCGTTTCTTCGGTTCTCCAGTTCTCTGGTTCTCCGGTTCTCCGCATTTGTTAAATGTGTCTAATCTTTCGGTAATAAAAGTAGCAATTTTTTATTGGGCCCTATATAATTAGTCCTCATTAGTCATAAGCATCTTTTTGGGTCATATTTTTTTGTGTCTTATATTTTTTTGGGCCTTATATTTTCTTGCACCCTATATTTTTTTGGGCCCAGAATTTTTTTGGTCTCTATATATTTTAGCTTTATATTTTTTTGGCTTAATATTTTTTTTGGCCTTATATTTTCTTGCGCTCTATATTTTTTTCGGCCCAATATTTTTTTTAAATTTATATTTTCTTGGGTTTTATAATTTTTTTGGGTCCTATATTTTATTTAGCTCTATATTTTTCTGGGCCTTATATTTTTTTGGGCATAATATTATTCTGGGCCCAATATTTTCTTGGTCTCTATATTTTTTTAGACTATGTTTTGGGCCTTATATTTTTTTGGGCCTAATATCTTTTTTGACTTTATATTTTCTTGGGCTCTATATTTTTTCGATTCTTGCATATTATTGGGCTCTATATTTTTTTAGGACCAAAATTTTTTTGGGCCAAATATTTTTTCGAAATTAATATTTTCTTGGGTTTTATAATATTTTGGGCCATATATTTTCTTGCATCCTATATTTCTTTGGGCCCAATATTTTTTTTTTTAATTTATATTTTCTTGGGTTCTATAATTTTTTTGGGTCCTATATTTCATTTAGGTCTATATTCTTTTGGACCTTATATTTTTTTGGCCCAATATTTATTTGGTCTCTATAGTTTTTTGAACTCTATATTTTCTGGACCTTATGTTTTTTTAGGTCCCATATTTTTTTTTGACTTCATATTTTCTTGGGCTTTATATTTTTTGGGCCCAATATTTTTTTGATTCTTATATATTATCGGGCTCTATATTTTTTTAGGACCAAAATTTTTTCGGGCCCAATTTTTTTTCGAAATTAATATTTTCTTGGGTCTTATAATATTTTTGGGTACTATATTTTATTTAGTTCTATTTTTCTGGGCCTTATATTTTTTAGGCCCTACATTTTTTTGAGTCCTATTTTTATTGGGCCTTATATTCTTTTTGGGCCTTAAATTTTCTTGGGCTCTATACTTTTTTGGGCCCAATATTTTTCGATTCTTATGCATTCTTGGGCTCTATATTTTTTGGGCCTAATATTTATTTAATTCTTATATATTCTTGTGCTCTATACTTTTGAGCCCAATATTTTTTTGAAATTTATATTTTCTTGGATTCTATGATTTTTTTAGGCCCTATATTTTATTTAGTTCAATATTTTCCTGGGCCTTATATTTTTTGGGCCCTACTTTTATTTGAGTGCTATTTTTTTTGGGCCTTATATTGTCTTGGGTTCTAATTTTTTTGGGCCAAATATTTTCTCGATTCTTATATATTCTCGGGCTCTATATTTTTTTTTAAGTTTATATTTTTAAGGGTTCTATAATTTTTTTGGGTTCTATATTTTATTTAGCTCAATTTTTTTCTGGGCCTCATATTTTTAAGGCTCTACATTTTTATGAGTCTTATTTTCTTTGGGCTTCATCCTTCTCGGCCTCTTATTTCTTGGCTACCATATCTTTTTTGTTCCTATATTTCTCTAAGCATTATATTTTTTCACCTACTTTTTTCGAGTCCTATTTTCCTTGGGCCTCATTTTGCTGGGCCTCTAATTTTTTGGGGCCATTTATTTTCCTGAGCCTTATTGTTTTTTAACTTTTTTTTTGGTTCTCATTTTTTTTAATCTTATATTTTTTTGGGCGCAATATTTTTTTTATTATTATATTTTCTTGGTCTCCATATTTTTTGGGCCCAATAATTAACTGATTCTTTTATTTTTTTTATCCCAATATTTTTCTTATTCTTAATTTACTTAATCTCTATATTTTTTTGATTCTTATTATTTCTTAAGCTTTATCTTTTTTTTGGCCCAATGTTCCTTTAAATCTTATTTTTTTTCCATTCTTATGTATTCTTGGCTCTATATTTTTTCAAGCCGAATATTTTTTAGATTTTTATATTCACTTTGTCTCTATATTTTAAACTCTGCATTCTGCCATAGTAAACTAAATTAAACCTAATTTTCAATAATGTTCATACGGCTTTCATGTCGTACAATTGGTAATGTTTGTCTGAAATCTCCTGAAGCAATTACAGTTTTACCACAAAAAGGTTGGTTCACATCGCATAAATCTTAAAAGAGACGATCAACTGCTTCAAAAGCAAATTTTGAAGTCATGGATATTTTATCCCAAATAATTATTTGTGTTCCCTTTCTTTGCTTTTTGCAGAATTAGGCTGAACATTACAAGTTGTACAATCTGTTATATTTAAGAGCACGTTCCATCTCTCTATCCTTTTCTAATCGAAAAATGTAGGTTTTTGGAAAAACTAGTACTTATTACTGGAAATTAATAGTTGTCCGCAACTCGTACAGTAAAAAACAATATTTTTTCTACTGAGAACAAATTAATTCTTTAGCCTCACTCATGATTTTGTAAGTATATCAAACTTTTTTTGAAAACGAAGCATTAAAATTGATTTCATTATTAATTAATTTATTTATTCCAGCGGCCTCTTAACGGTAGTTTAAATGTTGTATGCACGATTTTTCCATCGACTAATAAATTTGCTGCTATAGCTGTCCAAGCTACACATAAATAATGTATTGTATGATATTTAAAATCAACTATCAAAACGTTAAGTAAATAACTTCTTCCACCTGGTGCATCTATAAAAATATATTTTTCTTTACTTCGGTTGTTCGAACTTTTTATAGTAGAGTTGAATATTTGCCTTTGTTTATCATTCAAAGAATTTATTTTTATTTTTGATTTATTAAGAATATTATTATTATGATTTAAAATTGTTTGATTATCATCTTCTTCTATAAATGTGCTTATGTTAGGTAAATTAAAATAATTTAAAGAAAATCCATTGACTTGTAAATTATTTTTAATAACATTCAATGCAAGATTTTTACCTATATTTTTTTCATATTTAGGATAGTATAACTTATCTTTATATTTTTCATATAAATCTCGTGAATTTATAGGATTATAAAAAACGCATTTGAAAGCAAATAATTTATAAAGAATATAAAGGAATTCTGTTAAAGATGCTTCTTTCAGACATCTATCCCCTTCTTCACCTACATTAATTAATTGTTTTGCATTAGCTGCCTCATAAAACGAATTGTACATCACATCATCAACAGTACGCAAAGCTTCAAAAGATGTGGCTCCTTTAACATGTAATAGTAATAACCTAATGAAATAACGTTCTCTATCTTTCGGACTTACTAACTAGGAGAGTATCAGACCTCCGGATCACGGATTTTGCTCAAACTTTGGGATAAGTTTTCAGATGTCAAAATATGAAAGGAAACAAAATTTTAGACCCCAACGCTCAATATTTCCCTAGTTACAGGCAATTAAATAAAATCACTAAAAAAGTTACTAGATTTTCAAACGCATATAGTTCCTTAGCATTGATAGCTAGCAGCTTATACCTTTTTTTAAATGAAAGCTGAGCTCAAATCCTTTCGAAATAGGAGTTATAGCATGTCAAAATATTATTTTTTTCCAAAGTTATAGCGTGATAAACATTGGACCTGATTTTTCTTTTTAAAACATTAATTAATAACAAAAGCTGAAAATGGGTCTAATGTTTATTACGCTATAACTTTGGGAAAAAATAATATTTTGACATGCTATAACTACTATTTCGAAAGGATTTGAGCTCAGCTTTCATTTAAAAAAAGTTTCAAGCTGCTAGCTATCAATGCTAAGGAACTATATGCGTTTGAAAATCTAGTAACTTTTTTAGTGATTTTCTTTAATTGCCTGTAACTAGGGAAATATTGAGCGTTGGAGTCTAAAATTTTGTTTCCTTTCATATTTTGACATCTGAAAACTTATCCCAACGTTTAAGCAAAATCCGTGATCCGGAGGTCTGATACTCTCCTAGTAAGTACATTCTACTAAGTATTGGTTTTCTTTTTTTTTCTTTTATTCCACTTTTTCAGTTTTTCATCAAACGTATGAAAATTTGGTATGTCTGAATACAAGTGATTTCGTTCTTTAAAATCTTCTCTATTTAATTCAAAAGATGCTGTTAAAAGATGTTGCTCCCACATTTTTTTGCATGATCATTTATTCTTTTTCTTCTTTAAAAAATACGTTTTGTTGATTTTCTTCATGAACGCTTAGACGTTTTATAGTATGTGAAATAACATGTAAAGGATATTCTCATAACCTATGCATTACTTGAGGTGGACATAAATATCGTGTATCAATGTATTGTTGGGTTTCGTCATATTCATATTTAACATTTCCACGATTAACATTTTGAAAAGTGTCTTTATTTTCTGATTGAAAATCCACATTTACTTGATGTATTTTAATGTATGCACAATCATGACCTTTAGTATTTAAATGAATATTGCAGTGTACAGTGGAACAAACTTCTACGTGTATGTGTGCATTAAGTTTTAATAATAAGTAAGGATTATAAGGAACAACAAATCCATTATCTGCAATTCTTCCTGTACATTTATTTTTGAGAATTATTTTAACGCTATCATTTTTACGTTTGTATAGTAAATATCCATTGAATTTAAATGTTGTTGTATTATTAAATTTTCTTGGAAAATTTTCAGTACATTGTTTCGTATTCTTATCCATACACGGACAATTTATATTTTGCATACTACAGGGACCGCGTATTATAAATTGTTTAACAATACTATATAATTATGGATAAATATCTCTATTTGGGATTTCTGCACTTATTATTTTATCAAATTTTTCGAAAATATCGAATTTATTATTTTTATCCAAGAGTAAGTTGTTACTAACTTAAGCATATGCGGTAATCCTTGTTTTTGAAATTTTATCTCGTAACTATATGCAATACATTTTCCTAATATTCATATTTTTATTACTAAATTTTTGAGTTCTTCTTTTTGATAAAATACTTTTGTTATAATATCTGGGCTATCTATTGCATTTTCATAAATTTTCAAATTTCCAATTATTATTTCTTTTCAATGTGGGTTACAGGTCATAGTTACAAAAAGGTCAGGTTTAACACGATAATTTACAAGTGTCATTGAGTCAATGTAATTTTGTTTCAAAAATCGTGGACTTCCTGTAAAGCTTGACGGTAATATTACCATTTTTCCAATTTTTGAAGAATCTTATTTTTTTTTGTTATGTAAATAGTCCATAACACCTTTGTAACAATCACTTCTTAATACGTTTTGGTTTTTTTCGTATGAGATATAATCTGGAAGTATCACCTTTTTTAAACGCATCAACAATGAACTGTTGAGATAATTTTCCCAAATTAAGGAATGGATTAAATTCATTTCTAATACTGAATCTATAATTATGAAATTTGAAATTTGAAATATTAGATTTTTCAAATTTACTTTTCATATTTGGCATACATTACATATTAGGATGAATAAGTGGATATGTCATAGGATCTGTATGTTTGCTAATTGTCGGTATACTAATTGGTTTATCATACTTAGAGTAAATGACAATATCACGTTCAATAGGAGGAAGATCGTCTTCCCCAACATATACTATTGCAACTTCATTACAGATAGATAGATTATATCTATTTTAATTCAAATTATTATTGCGGACAATAGACATAGTAACAGTTCTTGGAGGACAATAGATTTTTGCACATCATTGTAGTTCTTCTTCTTTTACTTTAAGCATCATTTTATAGGTTCTAGCACAAGGGTTAATGTCTCTTATCAAAATATCTAAATTTTTTAATAATGTTAAATTTATATTAAACTTATTCCGTTCAATCGTTGCCATTTCATTATCTTACAAGGAGAGTGTTTCACCTTCGGGTTACCGTTTTTGCTCGAATTTTGGGAATATTTTCTAGATGCAGAATTATGAAGAAGGCCAAAATTTTAGAGGCCAACGCTCAATATTTCCCTAGTTACAGGTTATCAAAGAAAATCACTAAAAAAGTTACTAGATTTTCAAACGCTTATAGTTCCTCAGCATTATTAGCTAGAAGCTTAAACCTTTTTTTAAATGAAAGTTGAGCTCAAATCCTTTCGAAATAGCACCTATACCATCTCAAAATATTATTTTTTCCCAAAGTTAGAACGTAATAAAGATTGGACCTGAATTTTTTGTTTAAAACATTAATTAATAATAAAAGCTAAAATTGGGATCAACCTTTATTATGCTATAACTATAGGAAAAAATAATATTTTGAGATGGTATAGGTGCTATTTCGAAAGGATTTGAGCTCAGCTTTCATTTAAAAAAAGGTTTAAGCTTTTAGCTAATAATTCTGAGGAACTATAAGCGTTTGAAAATCTAGTAACGTTTTTAGTGATTTTCTTTGATGACCTGTAACTAGGGAAATATTGAGCGTTGGCATCTAAAATTTTGGCTTTCTTCATATTTCTGCATCCAGAAAACATTCCCAAAATTTGAGCAAAAACGGTGACCCGAAGGTGAAACACTCTCCTTGTTAGATATATAATTGTCGATATTTACGTGCTTCATCTTGATTAGGATGTAACGCATATACATTATGGTAAATTTGTCCACATATTTTAATAACTTGTGGTCCTTTACCCAGAAATGTATCAAAATTACCACCAAAATTTGCGAATGCTGAAGCGTCATTGTAAAACCTAACATCTCGTCAAAAATCAATAATTTCTTCCGTTAATTCGGTTGCTAAAAACTTCAATTGTTCTGGGTAAGGAGGATTTTCTAACAATTCTACTTCACCTTTCTGACAACAATTGGATAAATGGTTACTTTTAGTATATTCGATAGCAAAATGTTTCGCAACATAATAAACACATGTATTTGTCATGGAACCAATGTTATTTTCAGATATGAGATCTTCATCGAAATATATATTTGCTATACAACCAATCAGTTTCGAATTAATTTTTTCATTTAATTTCTTCAATTATTCTTCTACTTTGTCCTTTATTGTTTTATCAATAACTTTGTTCAATACAATATTATGATTGTTATTATAATTATTATTATTGTAATTTTAATTATAATTATTTTTTCAATTTTTAATCGTTTACACTTAATAAATAATATCTTTAATAGATAAGAATGATATTTATGTTTTCGCTTTTTTTCATTTATTGGTTTATTTATTGTAGTATCATTATTAACATCTTTATTGTCATCAATTCCTATTTGTTTACACCTTGTGCGTAATTCTTTTAATTGGCAGCAATCATTTTTTACTCATGTTTTCTTAATATTATCGGCATTTTTCAATTTTTGATTTTTAATTTGTACTATTCTCTCATATTCATTATATTGTTACACTAATAACTTTTTTATAAGTATCCTTTTTGCGTAATTTTTCTTTTTCATGCAATTTTTTCAATTTATTAGTATCTCTATTTTCCATTGATTTTATTTTTTATATCTTAATATTTTCAATTTTTTTTATATTCATTTAGTTGTTCTTCTTTCATTTTTATGCAAGTTTTTTTCTTACGTGTAGCTTTATTAGTACGTATTTGTTCCATTTTATCAGTACCCTTTTTTATCTTTGATTTCATTTTTGTTATTTTAGTATTTTTTAATTTTTCTTTATATTTATTGGGTTGTTTTTCTTTAATTTTTATATAATCTTCTTTTTTACGTAAAGCTTCATTCGCACGTATTTGTACCAATTAATTAATACTCATTTTTTTCTTGAATTTCAATTTTGTTATCTTAGTATTTTCTAATTTCTCTTCATATCATTTTGGTTTTTTTTCTTTAATTTTTATATAAGCTTTTTTCTTACGTAAAGCCTCATTCGAACGTATTTGTTCCAATTTATCAGTACTCATTGTTTCCTTGAATTGACATTTTGTTATCTTAGTATTTTTAAGTTCTGTTTATATTTATTTGGTTGTCTTTTTTTCATTTGTATATAAGCTTATTTCTTACGTAAAATTTCTTGAACACGTCTTAGTTCTAATATATCATTACTTTTTTTTCTTGCATTTTCATAATTATGTCTTTTTCTGAAATTTTTTTATATTTATGTGATTGTTCTGTTACCATTTTCCTATTAAGAGGAGGTCGAGTATATCTGTCCTTTTCTAATCAAAGAATTGATTTTTTCACAAAAATTAATAATTGTAGCAAAGAATAAGAAAAAAGCCCCATCTTGTAAAATAAAAAGCAAGATTCTCTTTTATGAGGAAAAATTATTTTTATCGCTTTATTTTTAAGAAAACCTCGAAAAAATGAATCGTCCATCCTAACCTCTATTTTTCTAGTTTTTCAAGGTTTTCTTCAAAACGAATCGATAAAAATAACATTTTCTCAACAAAGAAAATCTTGCTTTTTATTATACGAGATGGGGCTATCGTTTTTATTTTTTGCTACAATTATTAGTTTTTGCAAAAAAATGAATCCTTTGATTAGAAAAGGATAGAGATATACGACCTGCTCTTAACGGGATGTCGGAGCTAGAGCAATTAAGTTTTGCTTTTTTTATTTTATCAATATCTTTTTTAATTCATAAATTAAACAAATATAATGACTTGTCCGCACTAAAGCTATATTGATACAATTATTTTTGTAAATATAAAAAATCATTTGGGCTTGTTATTTTTTTATGAGCTTGGATTGGAAATTAGATATTAAACTCGATAAACCTAACCATAAAATACGATACATTGAAATTTTTTATTATAACTTTGTATGTATGATGTTTTGGTAGAATTCTTGAGTTGTCCGCACTAGAGTTTAATCTTTCAAATTTTTACTTTGTAGCAAAGAAACTCGATTAAATGCATCGTTTATTCATGAGTTAGGATTGGAAATATTATTAGAAGGCGGGCAGCTTCGTCATGCTCTCAATTCCTGTTACAAATAAAGCTTATTTTTCATCTATTTCATTTGATTTTCTTTTTCTTCATTTAATTTAATCTCAACTATGCTAATTTTACTATCGTTATAATTTAAGTGGATTTCATCGATTCCCATTATATCAGTATTTGGTTTTTAAAAATTTGTATACAAAATGTCATCGTCAATTTCCATCAAAATTGTTTCATGATTCGAATTCTTTTGTTTACGATACATTTCCATGATCTTTTTTTGTTCTGCCAATAAATGCATTTGTGAGTTTTTTTCTAATAGTTCAAGCTCGATGAAATCTAAATTTAATGGTATTTAATTTAAACGTTGCTCATGGCAAAAACTCCTCCTTATCATGTCCAGTGGATTATCGTAATTAATATTTGCATTATTATAATTTTGCAAAACTGGAAACATTCTTATTTGTTGCGTTCTAAAAATTCTTGATAAACGTAATCTCATTGAAGAAACATCATATTTTAAACAACATGGACCTAAATTATCAAGTATTACAATAGCAAAAGCAATTGCGAAAACGCCACAATCATGATTATCTATTTGTGATTGTACTGTTTCGAATACTATGCTCAATTCTGATTTGTTTGAAAATAATCTGTTTATTAAAATCTTATGCTTATCTGGTAGATATTTAAGATTTAGACTTTTACAAATTTTCGGGAATTAATAACTGTATAAATTCTCCATCAATCGGTACTGATTTAATATATTGTGGTCTTTGAATTATTAAAGTTAATTGCATGTTGAATGAGGTGCACCAGTTTGAAATATTATTCAATTCTAATATATGAATATCAGTTAATATGAAAGCAATTCCACTATACAATTTCTGTCCTTTAACAATCAATTAATCTTTCTCAGTCAGAACCATTATTGAATCTTTTAAGAATTTTAATTCATTTTCAATGAACTTTTTCCAAAGATATTCACAAAATAATTGCTTTTATATTAACTAATTTAATTTACTGCCTTTTTACTTTAAAAGCTGAAAAATAAAAAAAATTATGAAAAATGCTATGAATTAATTGTTATATGATAAATGAGAAATAAAATTTGTAAAAATAATACAACGATAAATAATGGTTATTTTCAGCAATTATACATTTATATATATATATATATATATATATATATATATATATATATATGTGTGGGACATTTCACACAAACTGGAAGTGCAAAAAAATAAAAATCGCTGAAACTCTGAGAATATATTCTGTTTGTTACCTAAAATGTGTAAAAAAATTTTCAAGGATTTAGATTGGAAGAATCAAGAGCCATAGATCCTTGAAATCTGGAAATTTTTCAAAATTTTTGGAAAAGTACCAACTTTATGATTTTTTTTCTAAAAATCCTGATGTTTTACAGAGAAATTCATGAGAATACTTCTTGTTGTAAATGAAGAAGAGAGTAAGCATGATTTTTTACAGACTTAAATTTCAAAGTTTTCTATTGGTTCTTACATGTATTACATGGTAATTGGAATTACTCATTGTTTGCCACTTCAGAAATCGCTTTTCGAGGGCTTACTTTCTTCTATTTTTTATTAACTTTAGAATAAATTTTTGATTATGCAAGAAAGAGCCAGCAATAAGGAGTTATGACAGTTTGAAATATATATTTTAATCGATCATTTATTTTTTATATTGAATTTAAATGTATATTTTCATCTATGATTAATTTTTATATTGAATATAAATGTATATTTTCATCTATGATTAATTTTTATATTGAAAATAAATTATACATGAAAATATATATTTTAAACTGTCATAACTCCTTATTGTTGGCTCTGACTTACATGATAAAAAATTCATTTTGAAGTTCATGTAAAATAGAAAAAAATAAGCTCGCGAAAAGAAATTTCTGAAGTGGCGAACCATGACTAATTTCAATTACCATGTAATACATATAAGAAGCAATAGAAAACTTCAAAATTCAGGTTCTGTAAAGAATCGTGCTTACTCTGCTCTTCATTTACAACAAGAAATATTCTTATGAATCTCTCTCTAAAATATCAAGATTTGCAGGAAAAAAAAAATTAAGTGGGGACTTTTCTAAAAATTTTGAAAAATTTTCAAATTTCAAAAATTTATAGCTCTTGATCCTTCTCGTCTAAATCCTTGAAAGTTTATTTACATCTGTTGGATAACAAAAAGAATATATTCTCAGAGTTTCAGAGATTTTTATTTTTCTGCTCTTCCAGTTGGTGTAAATGTTCCATATATATATATATATATATATATATATATATATATATATATATATATATATATATATATATATATATTTTATTCATTAAAAAAAGTTTGTTGTAAAAAGAACTAAAATGAAAATTATTTTGAGTTATTTCTAATAATTGTATTCTTCGATTTATTAACAGTTATTTATGGATATTTGCAGTATCTGCATTTGAAAAATGTACAAATGATAATAAACAATCATTATTTATCTCCAGCCTAACACTTTTTCATTATTATTTACAGTTTTCAATATTTTCTTATAATCATTTGTTTATTCACAGTATTATTCTACTTTAAAAAAATAATTTCCATACAAGGTAATGAAATATTTAACCATAAGATAATATATATATACATATGATGCATATCACAAGAAAATTTACACATCAAAACTAATTCTCTAATGTAAAGAATAAAAAATTAAATTAATAGAATTTTGAAACTTTGATATGGGAATACTTTTTATAAATAACTTTTTAATAGCTTTAAAAAATGATAAATTTTTTAAATAACTTGTGGTATTGAATGCTAATTAAATTTCGTTTTAACATGAAGATAATTATTCAAGTTGGAAATGTATTTAATAAAATAATATAACTATTTATAAGTTATCACTTAAGGAGGTACCTTCGTCCACCACTCGAGTCAACTTTTCAATATGCTTATTTGATTCAAAGTTACTAGATACCTTCCCTCCCCAAGAATATATGTTTTGTATGGTGATTTTCACAAACTCGATAGAATAAGCATCAATATAAAAAAAAAGAAATAGTTTTTATTTAAAACTAAAAAATTAAAATTAATTAAAGAGCTAAGATCATCACCTTCACTGTCCAAATCATTTACATGCTCTTTTTACGAAATTTGAAAATTTGAGGTTACGGTGTGTTTTTGCCACCATCCGCTATGTACGATAAAAGTAACTAGATTCGTTCATAAATGAATAATTCATTCATTTATATTTCCGTGTAAAAGTAATGAAAGTTTCTGAAAATTATTTTATACGTTGCCAGTAATATTATGTTTATCCTCAAAAAATTTCATTTTATTCTGTTTTTTTATTCTAAGATCAACTACAATATTAACGTTTCCCCATAAGAACCAATGTTATATAATTATTCTAATTTCTCATTAACGAGATAACGAATCTTCATGAAATCTTATATGTGCATTTTAGACATAAAAACAAACAATTTTGCATAGTTTCGACCAAATCTGTTTTGTCATACTAAAGCGAAGGTACCTCCTTAATAATAATTTTTTAAACTCTTTATTCATAGTTTAAAAGAATATTAAATATATGATTATCATTTTAATAGTTTTTATAAAATATTATGTAAATTTTATAAGTATATTGTGACCACTCTAATATAAATGGTGTAGAAAAAGAGAGAAAATAAGGAGTAAAAAAAGAATTAATAATAAAATACTTATTTTCTCTCTAAATCAAAGCATAATTCATCACCAGCGCGCGGGATGGATATTAATAAGAATATATGTACGCGCTTAGATGTGCGCCGATCCACGCCTATAAAGTGACGTACGCTAGCACACATCTAAGCGCACCTGTAATAGTATAATGTAAGATATGTAAATGTATCCCTTCTACTTAGTAGTAGGAGAGGATTGCGGCCGCGGCGGCTTGATCGACGCTTAACCAGATCGAAGCCGAATCTTTGTACGGCACTCTTTGGCCGGCTTCCTTCAAATAAAGTGTTTAAAATAAAATCTCGTGTCATTGGTCTTTTATTTCGTTCGTCTTTATAGGTCCGAGGAAAGTTGGTGATGCCAACTTGATCCGGTAGTAAAGACAACGATTCAAATTAAATATTAACAAACATTTCTACGTATAAGTTTTATTTGTAGAATTAATATTTAATTTATTAATTAAAGATTAATTGCTTAAACTTGCATTATTCGCGTAGTGTAAATTGAAAGTAATAGTGCTCGTGTGATAAGTGAGACGCGAATAATGAGTAACATGCAACTAACACGTACATAGGTGATTCTATAAAACGAAATAGTTTTTGAATCAACCTTATCTCACTTTATCATTCAAACGTAAATTCTGATTAGTTTATAGAGACGAAATAGTTTCAAATTTTATCTTTACATTTAAGTCGTATAGTAATTCATGACTAATTAAGTTGAATAAATAAGACGAAATAGAGTTACGTTTCGAGGCCAATAAGAGGCAAACTAACATTAATTACTAACAATAATTCGCACATATAGACCCCGGACTGTACGTGGCATGACGTCCACTGCAAAAACGGGTCTGTGCATACTGTAACCTTTATATCCTTTCCCTGTACATGAGCACTTTGTGCTATCCTTTTTTAGGTGATAGGGTAGTAGGTCACAATATATTATTTAAGGAGATGTAAAATGGACAGTACGCTTGCGCCGATAAATATCGACTATATTTCCATTGTATTTCAAAATTTTAAATAAAGAGATGCATTAACATATAATATGTATCACGAAGATTATTCAGTTAAATTTTTAAATAAATCTATTCATTAGTTATTGTGGAGTTTAGGTCCCGATATTATTTACTAATATTTTTCTATTTGGAATCAGAAATCTAAATATCTTGAACACTAATGATTAGAATAATTTGAAAATTTAAATAAACTATCATCATGGTATATACTATACTTTGAAAAATTTTCTAGTAACTATACTAGTTTCCTATAAATAATTAAATGTTTTAGCGATGTGAAGTTACATTTTTATGTAACTTTAAATCGCTGAGCGCAGGTCCTACTATGATCACGGTATTTTCCCCGTGCTTAGCAGTGTAATGTTACAGTCAATATCAACATGGCTGTCCGGTAGAAATACATGACATACGTGAACTTTCGCGACAATAAAAACACATTTTAAACACAATAAGAAATATTTTATCCTTATTAATTGATGTTTAACATAAAGTTATTAAATAATCTTTTCAAATTTCATAGTGTCATGAGTAATAAACGTTCAACGTATATTTTTTATTAAATTATATCGAATGTAGATTAGAAACGATGGATTATGTAATTTTACCGGTTTTCATGTGTATTTAACACGCTCAGCAAGGGTCCCGATACTTACCATGCTCAGCGATGTGAAGTTCCGAAAAATTTTTTACTGTGTACGAGTTAATACATTCCTTTTATGGAAATTCAGAAATAGAATCAAAAGACATCAGTTAAACATGACAGTTAATTTTTATATCTTCTCATAGTGAAATATAATCAAACTTTAACAACAAATTCAACATAATAAAATAATTGTACTTTTAATGATCATATTTGATACAAATTTTAGAGTGATATTACAGAATATTATTTTTTTCCGCATTTATAATAAGTGTTTCGCAAATAAGTAAATTTTCTTTTGAAATATTTACTTTTTTAGGGAAAATTTCACTTTTATCTAGACAGTTCATAAATATAAATTCATAATTATACCCTGTTGAAAATAATTAGGTAACTTTATCATGTAACAAAATCACATACCTTGTCATGTGACAAAGCGTCCCAATAGATCACAAAATTATGTTATATGATTTTGTTATATGACAAAGTTATGAAATAAAAACACATAAGATCTTATGTGATTTTATTCGAGAATGAAGTAACTAGCTAAATATATAGTATTTTCATAGAAAGCAAAAATAATAGAAACGAATAATAGTTACAAATACTGGTTAAAAATATTGATATATTTAAATGTATTGTAGCTATATTCATGTATACTTTACTTATATGATTGTACATTTACAAAAGAATTCAATTACAAAAGTTCAAATTAAAAATTTAAGGATTATAAAAATTTATATAAGTATATAAAAGTTCTGAAATAAAATATATTTCTTAATTTTTTTTTTTTTCTTTAATATCTACAATATTAAATATTCAAGGTTCTAATATGAAACTAATCAAAAAAATAATCATCAGGTATATGTTTGTAAAGAAGGTAAAATAATTTAATTCGTAGACCTCATTGTAAAGTATATAATAACGTATCATTGTATGTCTTATAATATATATAATCTTTACATTGAGGTGGATCATCCATCTAAGACCGTATCATGTTTTGGGAGCCTTGGTGGTATTTGTATTATTGCAAATTTTTATAAATTAATACACTCTATATGTCTCAATTATAACTATTAATATTTTGAAAACTAAAATCATCGCATAAGTAAAGGCGTGGAAAATTTTTTTTTTCTTGAAAAGCCCCTTGTGATTATATACTTATATACGGCACTATACAGCGGACTACGTAATATATATATATATATATATATATATATATATATATATATATATATATATATATATACATGCACTCTAAGCGTCTTAGGATTATCACGCATGCGCAGTATATACCAGCTGATTTACTCGATTCTACGTTATTCTAATATTTTAAACTTTTACACTTAATTTCTCTTTATTTACATCGTTTACTCCGTTTATCCTCGATCATATTATAATCGTTATTAAATCGTCTGTCTTACATACTTTTTTTATAAAAAAAACTTGAAAGTAACAAAAAAGTGATAATCAACTTTATGCATAAATCATAATTTTTTCCATTTACGCGTGTGTATAATATCTTTTTTTCAGACATTGATTACTTGAGATTTTGATGGTTTACGTTGTTTTTATTATACCAATGAAAAGATGGGTATTTCAAGATTATTATAGTAAAGTTTCGTAAAAAACTTTTAGGCTTACAAAATATCATTGGGAATGGATAATCCACCTTAATTATTAACTTAATATCAACAAAATGCATTAATTTTTAACTGAATAAAAAATATAGAAATGATAAAAATAGTTGAACATTCATCAACAATGTTATTATTTAAAAATAGTGTTACACTAATTTCAATGAAGATAATGAGGAAATACCGCTGTCAAGTTTAGTTGATCATACAGGTAAAATATAAATAAATGGAGCTGGAATACGTATTAATATTCCTATTTACTATATTTTTATATCGCATTTTCACTTATTATTCGTAATTCTATTTTGAGCATTTTATAAAAAGTCCATAAAAATTTCACTAGTTACCTGATTCTGATTTGTGATTTTATTACATAACTTTGTCACTTAATAGATTCATGTTACAAAATTACGTAGCAAAATCACATAAAATCTTTATAAAATTAAGTTGCATATACATCTAAGAAACAAGTATATATAAATATATAATTATAATCGTTTCTACTTTAAAATATATCAAATATAAAAAAAAATTGATAAACAGTCTACATAACATGGAAGCTATATTATTATCTGCATTCCTTACGTAAATGCACTTAATGATATAAGTAACGTATACATAAATATAGCTGGATATATTTTTAGGTATTATTCGTAACTCTATTTTTAATATTTCATAGGTCCATACAAATATAATTAGTTACCTGATTTTTTTTATGTGATTTTATTACATAACTTTGTCACATAATAGAATCATATAACAAAATCACATAACAAAATCACATTAAATTCTTATAGAATGAAGTTGCATGTACATCTGGGAAACAAGTGAATAAGTATAGAATTGTAACTGTTTCTACTATGAAACATAAATAATATTTTAAAAAACTAGATAAACAGCCCACATGACATGGAAGCTATTATTATCTTCATTTCTTTCGTTAATGTACAATCATATAAGTAAAGTATACATGAATATAGCTACAATACATTTAAATATATCAATATTTTTAACCAGTATTTGTAACTATTATTTGTTTCTATTATTTTTGCTTTCTATGAAAATACTATATATTTAGCTAGTTACTTCATTCTCGAATAAAATCACATAAGATCTTATGTGTTTTTATTTCATAACTTTGTCACATAACAAAATCATATAACATAATCATGTGATATATTGGGACGCTTTGTCACATGACAAGGTATGTGATTTTGTTACATGATAAAGTTACCTAATTATTTTCAACAGGGATGTTATGGGTAATGCTCGTTATTACTGAAGACCAAGTGCCTCAGTACGCGGGGCTTTACCCTTTGGGATGGGATAAGGAAAGGTGTGTGTTTCTCGCCGCAACTCTTTATTTAAATTATATTAAGCAATTGTACAATATAAAGCGAATAAGCGCTCGAGCATGGAAGAATCATCAACGACGTTGGTGATTCTTCAATGCTTGATGTATTAAGATACAAAAGCAAGTTAATTCGAGCTGAGGCGAGGCAGAAGAGAGCCTTTCTCTCTGCTGGGCCGCTTTTATAGGCGCTGGACTCCAGTTCTCTCTTCGCTGATAGATTGGCACCGCCGGCGTTCGTGCGCGTGGTCCTGCTTTTCTCTTGCGCGCTGAGCCAATATGAGGCCTAAGGGCGCTTTCGATGTATGTTGCATGTACACGAGCGACTTTGAATGTATGTGCGCTTCAGGAGCGTACATACTTTGGGCGCTTATGATTTTATTCTTTTAAATTATAATACTTTAATTCACATTTCTTATTCATATATTATTATTTATCGCGTGTAATTATGTTGTAATTATTTAGTTTAACAAATGAGGGTTTATGATATAACTGGGCGCTCACAAATGTAAATATTTACAGAAAATTTAATTTATAAAAGTTTGATATTAAACATAGAAGCGCGTTTATTTAAAGATTTTATTTCGTTTTTACTTAAGGAAAATTGGATGAGTTAAAACATATTGATTTTTATCAATTAAAATAAAAAACACAATTTTATGGCCATTAAAATCTCACTGTTTTTCCAAATGTCGTCACGAAGTTCATATAAAATTTTAAATAATTCCCCAATGTTAGTATTATATATAGATTGTGCCTACATTGATTATTTTTACGTATTTGAATTAATTTTTATAATTATTGAATGTAGATTTGAATCATTAAAGTTAAAAATTTATTACGAAGTTCTTGTTTAGCATTCAAAGTTATTTAGTTGCTACGCTATCAGTTTCTCAAGCTTTTGACAGTTTTGAGGCACATGATATTTCAAAAGTCTATCTCGTGTATTATGTTACATATTTTTGTTTAGTTGATTCCTACTAAATATTATTTACTGATTAAGCGATAATGTAAATTTTTATTTACAGTTAGAACTTTTGTTTCGACGGTCAGCAGGAAATAAGACTTCTCAAGAATTCACGTTGGAATTGTAATAAAATATCTTTATTATAGCCCAAACTTCCCTGGTGAAAAAAATCAGGTGACAAATCACCTGATTTCTTAGGTGATTTATCATCCCAAAACATCATGTAACGATATTTTTGGTTTTTACTCGTTCCAAACAATGCTTAGTCAATCAAAACAATTTTTGAAAATTTTTGAAATTTTTGAACTTAGAAATTTTTTTGTAAAATTAGTCAAAAGTTTTTCTAAGACCAAATTATCTAAAAAATTTTCTTAGTTCAAAATTTTCAAAAATTTTCAAAAACTTCTGAATTGACTAGGCATGGTTTGAAACGTGTAAAAACCAAAAAAATCGTTACATCATGTTTGGGCATGATAAATCACATGATAAATCAGGTGATTTAACACCTGATTTTTTTCAACAAGGGGATGTCCATGCGACCATTTTCGCTTCTATGAATTATAGTGAATATTATTTATCGCCGAGGAATAAATTTCAATTTAACTCTGTACGATTATGTATTTTTCATCGGTATAGTTATTATATAAATTTAAATAATATCTATGGTTTTATGAAAAATTATTGATTTTATTACTTAAGATTCCGAAATTCATTTTTTTTATGTTAAATTGAATAAATATTTAACTTAATTTGCAATATTAAGTTTTCCAATATATTAGTTCCCTGGTAGAAAGTTTAGCATAAAATATAGCGTGTCTACTAACATATGTCCGTATTTATACGGTTTAATTATATTGTCAAATTTCACCATAAGTTAGCCATAATATAGACTTATTCTAATGTGCAATTTGTGCGTACTACTATAATAAACTTGTTTTTATAGTATAACAAGTCTAAGTTTAATTGTAAACTTTCTCTACTCTTCTTTCTTATTTTTTTATTCACTATCCTTCATATTTTTATTAAAAATGAATTTTGTTTATTATAACCTAATTTTCTTATATAGCTTCAGCATCTCAACCTAACCATAAACTTTGAAAATAGATACGCTAATGTAGTTCTTAACCTTTTGACTGCGGGAAAATTTTAGTACTAAACGACCTTTTATAAAGTGTAAAATGTATACATGAGATCATTGGATTTTTCAGGTAGAGTCCCCACCCTGACTGCTGGTCGATAAATTGACCACCCCTGCAGGCTAAAGGTTAAGTTTTGTTAGTTAGTTGAAAAGCTTAACGGCCAGTTTCATTTTTAGTCTATGTCGAATGAAATGTTTCATGTGGCACGTGCTAGATTTTTTTTAACTATAGTACTTAAAGTTATGATACTTTGCATATTGCTTTAAAATATCTTCCTCGAACATTGTATCAATGCTTATGAATGTAATTTAGATTTTACTATTATTCTGCATAAAAAAGTTGATAAGTGGTTTCATATTTGATTTAGTCTATGATAAATCCTTTTATATGATACGTACCAGACTTTTTATTTTCAAACTAAAGAATTTAATGCTATGTTATATTATACAACCTAGATTACATTGATTTGCATTAACATTATGTTACAGCAGGACACTTTAAAATTATTTACAAAATCTTAAAACCTTGTGTGCCAAACTTTTAAAACGAATATGTGTATTATGAAATATTTTGTTCGTAGCTAAACCAAAAATAAAACTTGTCACCAATTTTTTCAAAGTTAAATTACAATACAATCTACGATATATGGATTTATATTGATATTATGCAGGGCAGAACATTCTAAAATTATTTACAAAGTCTTAGGATTATAAATGCTATGGTCTTAGAAATGAATAAGTAAAAATAAAATTATAATATCACTTTAAAAAGCTTTATGGCTAGTTACATTTTTAGTCTATGTCGAATGAAATGTTTCATGTGGTACGTGTTAGATTTTTTTTTTTTAACTATAGTACTTAAAGCTATGATACTCTGTATATTGCTTTAAAATATCTTCCTCCAACATTGTATCAATGCATATAAATGTAATTTATATTGTACTATTATTTTGCCTAAAAAAGTTGGTAAGTGGCTTTATATTTGATGTAGTCTATGATGAATTCTTCCATATCATACGTACCAGACTACTTCTTTTCAAACTATAGAATTCAATGTTATGTTTTATTATACAACCTAGATTTGCATTGACATTATGTTACAGTAGGATATTTTAAAATTATTTAAAAAATTTTAGAACTTTCAGTGCGATAATTTCAAAACAAATAGTCTAACATATGTATTATTAAATATTTTATTTGTTGCTAGACCAAAAATGAAACTTGCCACTAACTTTTTCGAAGTGAAATTACAACACAACCTACATTACATGGATCTGTATCAATATTATAATAAATAGAATATTCTAAACTTATTAACAAAGTCTATGAATAATTTTAAAATATCTCATTCGATGCTTAAAATCCTTTTGATTGGTCAAAAATGTGATTTTTTTTTAATTTAGTGGTTGTTGTAAGCTTTTTTAGTTAATTTTCAACAAATTTTTCGACAAACTTTTAAATTCTTTTTCTTTTTTATAAATAAAAGTGTTATTTTTTGAATATATATATATATATATATATATATATATATATATATATATATATATATATATATATATATATATTAAAAATAATTAAAGATCTCTGGAAATTTTAAAGTCAATTCATTGAAAATTTGTTGAGAAAACTTGCAGTGACTACCAAAATGAAGTGTTCGAATAAAGGGAAGGATTTCAATCATTTGATGAGATTACTTAAAATTATTCATGGGCCAAAGTTTTGTATTTTATTTATCAAAAGTGAAAAACTTTTTTTTAAACAATATTAACAAAAAAAAATATTATTATGACATTTAAGAGCAGGCCGAATTTGCTGTCCTTGTCTAATTGAGATTTTTGTTATTTACTGAAGTATTAATTGGTGTATTTGCAAATTGAAGGTTAAACGCAATAGATATTATTAAAAATATGTATGCACAAGAAAAAAAAAATCTGCCGCTTTGTTGTTGAGAAAAGTAAGGAACGCGAGAATATTATAAACATAAACTTTTACTTCGGCATTCCTTACTTTTCTCTAAAACAAAGCGGTAGAATTTTTTTTTCTTGTGCGTAGATGTTCATAATAATAATACCTATTGCACTCAACCTTTAATTTAAAGATGCACCGTTTAATACTTGAGTAAATAACAAAAAAATTCAATTGTTACTTGGTCGGTATCAGATTTTACTCCGGCCTGGTCTTAAATTTAATTTTTATCTTAGCCTTAAATTTGGGGAACCTTAAGTTCTTAATTAATTAATATTTTATATGAGAGTAACTAAAATTAATGTTAAATAATACTAATATTCCATTAATTTATATTAATACAAAATTTATTTTTGACATAAATTATAACCTATAAAGTTTGTATTGTTCATTATAACCTTTGTCTATTTGAGTGACATAATAACAAGTTATTATTATTAATTGTAAATAATGTCAGAAGATTAACTATAACTTTATAAATAAAACTTAAGTATATTATTGTTAATTATAAAAATAAATAGTTTATAAAAAACAATTAGTGAAAAATAAGTTATAAAATAAATAATTTATAAAAATAAATAATATATGATGATAATTCATTAAAATGAATCATTTTCTAATAATCCTAAATTATAATTTCCTTAATTATCATTCCAATATTTTAATTATCTTTTTAAAATTATAAATTTGAATTTCTTGTCAAGTCCATAAGCTGGCCATATTTCGTCGAAATAAGACTGGGTTTGTGGCCATAATATGGTTGCAAACCATTAAATATACCATAATAATACCATGAATCCAGGCTTTTTTCTACCTGGGTTGCTGCTTGGAAAAAGAAATAATTTTATATTTTGCGTTAATTTTCAGGGTTCCGAGGTCTTGGTGAAAATATGCAATCACGGTAGTTTATTATAATATTCTGTATTATTTATTTGATCATTGTGTCATTCAATTACTTGCTTGAATTCGGGAATTTCTCTTTACCAAAATTTTAATAATTATTAATCAATTCTATTCCATTTATTATAAAATATTTGCTGTGAATTTGAACTGAAATCAGTTATATTTTACTATATTTTACTTTATCTGTTTGAGTAGTCACAGTTTTTGCTACTTATTAAAATGTCTTACGTTGTTTTGTTATCGATAATAATACAGTAACAGACAAACGAAGAAAATTCATCCAACCGAGAAGAAAATTCATGATTTATTGGATGATTTGATTTTATTTGACAAATATTTTATTAATCATGGGGTGGTACCCCGTATAATTCAACAAGTACATAAGAAATACAAAAAATTGATATGAAAATAAACCTATGTGATTAAACAAAAAAAAGCAAAAAATGAGAATATTGAAAGACATTGAATAGCTATTATAATAAAAAAAATCTTACGTTAAATTTAAGATAATATGAAAAATAATAAAAGTATACAAAAGTTTAACAACGAAATATAAAGAAAAAAATAAAGCAAAATATTGAAAATTAAAAATCAAATTGAATTACACATGCCAGCTGGAGATCCCACAGCAACTGGGGCTCAGTCTAGGGCAACCATCGATTAACCAGTCAAATGTGTACTTTTTAACTGCCTTAATAGAACCCAACTTAAAGGAGATAGGAGTTGTACCCGCTGAATTTAGCTCGTTGATAAAATTTGTAGCGAAGGGTGTAAATGAGTTCTGCAAGGCACTCGTATGAACAGGCGGACAGAGGAGGACTCTAGGTGGCCTACGGATAGAAGAACGAATGTCAGAGACTGTGTTAACTCTGACGAATCGGTTAGCCAAGAAAGCTGGGCTGCGACCAAAAATAACAGAATATGCCAACGAAATCGTAAAATATTTTCTCCTTTTTTCGACCGAAAGCCAAGCAAGATTAAGCCTATAGGGAGTCACACGTTCGCAAAAAGCAATATTACCATAATCGAACCTTACATAGGCATTGAGGGCCCTATGAAGCTTTAGATTTTGATAATTGAAGATCGTTGTAGACTACACAGGCATAGTCGAAATGAGAAAAAATCAGCGATTCCGTAAGGCCCTTCCTAAGCTTCTTCGAAAGTGAGCGCCTATAAAACCTTAGCGAATGAACCACTCGATGCACTCTTCCAGCAATAGCGTTTACTTGCCTCTACCAGTTTAAAGTCTGATTTAACCACAAACTCAAGCTTTTGACTTCTTTAGAGAAAGGAATAGGTTGGCCACTCACTACGACAGGTGACACTTGAGATAAACTAAGCTTAGAAATGAACTGCTCACTACCAAGAATAATAACCTGAGTCTTGAGGGCATTAAGTTTGATACCATTGACTGATGCCCATTCGACAATGGCCTCAACATCACAATTGATAATGAAACTTTCCTCCTCTATATCACAAAGAGCAAGCGATAAATTTGCAGGTCACCCGCGTAACACATGTATTTTTAACACTCTGAAACTTCAGGTGGAACATTAATAAATAAGGAGAATAACAATGGGCCCAAGACACTAGCCTGTGGAACACCAGAATTAACACTCATCCAGGATTGCGCAGCATTTCGATCCAGCTCCTCTATAGACTGCGATCCACCCTAAAAAAATAAAAGACAAACTACTTTATCACACCGTCAGAACAATTGAAACCACGCAGTTTATGAAGATGCAGTCTATAAGGCACCACATCAAAAGCTTTGGAGAAGTTAAAAAGAAGAAGAGCCGTAACTCTTCTTTTATCGATAGTCAGCCTAACATCTTTCAGGATATTGACAAGAGCTGTTTGGATGTTGTGCCCCGACCTGAAGCCAGACTGGCGCTCATTTGATAGATTATTTGACTCACGAAACCGTGAAAGCTGCTCGTGAACAACCCTTTCAAGAACCTTGGAAATTTCACAAAGTCTGGAAATAGGTGGGGTTTAATCTGGTGAGGAAATAGATTTAGACTTTGCCAAAGGTAATATGAAAGCTCTTTGCTTATTAGCTGAAAAATAAAAAAATGTGAGAGAGCCATTCACAAGCTCAGTCAATGGTCCAAGAATAGAAGGAATAGCAATCTTAAGCATATCCACAGAAATACCGTCACACCCTGAAGACTTAAAAGAATCAGAAAAAAAAGCTATTAATTTTGTCGGCATCAACCATGTGAGAATCAAAAATTGGCCGAGAGCTAGACAGAGGTATGCCTAATATCTCATCTCTATCACTCTGAGTTAACGAAGGCCGGTCACTAACAACAGAAGAGTAGTGCTTTATCAACGTCTCTGAATAAAGGTACTGCAAAGGTGAAGGTAGTGACTTCTTAGTAAAACCAAGTTTGTGAAGTGAGGACCACTTTTCCTTAACATTAGTGGCAGCATTTAGCTGAGTCCAAATATTATTGATTTTAGCAGTGTCAAGACTGTTAGAGATTTCGCTCCTAAGAGACCTATATCTTTGGATGTCCTCGTCGCAGCCAGTTCTTGTAGCCCAGCGATAGGCTTAGTCACGCTTTTTCACCATAAGCCTAATATCATGAGAAACCCATGGCTTACTACGCGGTCGAATAACATTAAGCCTAAGAGGAGCATACTTGTCAAAGGCATCTACAATAGATTCAGACAAAAGATTATCCTGTACATCAAGGTTAGATCTTAAACTAGTAAAGTTAGAAACAGCAAAAGAAAAAGAAGACAACACAGAATTACTTAAATTACTCTGAACGAAACAATTAGTCTCATGTGAGCTAGCCTTAAAGGAATTCATGAGAAAAGTATTAAGAGATTTAGTATTCACCGAACCCAGCCTACGAGCATAAAACTATTTTGGAGAGCTGAGAAGTTTGAGAACCTTAAGCTCTAGTTCAATCAAGTCGTGACCCACTACAAATGGCGCCTCAGATTTTGAATAAGACAGCACTGAATCAGCATCACTAACAATGAATTAGTCTAGCCAAGTATGTGAAATCAAACTCTCAGAAATGACATGATGTGTCGGCTCTGAAGGAACGATATGAAAAGAAAGCGATTCAATGCTGCTCTCGAGAAAAGATGAAGCATGATTGGTAACGAGCCAATTTGCATTAAAATCACCTGCGGTAAGAATATTTTTGTATTTGCTGCTGAGGCCAGACGAAGCATCAAAGAAATCAGCAGGGTAAGTAGCCTTAGGACGGGCAAAGACAACGGCAAAAAGAAGCCTTATATTCAAAGCCTCAACATCAAGCATCAAATACTCAGGCTCGTTATTTAAAGTAGGATCAGAATGATGCAGGACTGTGACCCTGTAGTCCTCATGAATGTAAGTCGCAACACCACCACCCTCCTTTCTAGCTCTGTCTCGAAATAGATTATAACTAGCAATAAATAAAATGGCATCATTATCAAGTGCTGACAAAAAAGTTTCAGATAGAGCTAAAAGATCATAGCCTTTGTTGAGAGATTGGGCCTCAACTGAATTGAAGTCTGACCTTAATCTATTTACGTTAATATGTGAGTATTTTTTTATGAATAACGTTACAGATTATCGTCATGTTTTTTAGTTGCAATGAAAGGAACCTGCAATGAAATATCCTAGCATTGAAAAATTACTGACAATTATTAACACAAATTCTATAATGTACACAAAAATATTCTATGCATTTAAAAAAATTTATTTATCGATAACACATGTAGTAAAATTGAGAGTGTGTTTTTTCCCTTTCCTTTCATATATATTAAAACTATCGTCCTTGAGTCCATGCGTTGCTATCCAATATAATCAGATTCGTTTTTAAACTTTTATGCTAATTTTATAAATTGGGAGAATGGACACAAATATTGTTTTAGCCGTTATATAATGAAATTTGAGTTTGCTTTCATTCTTAAATATCATTTTTACTGTCGCGAGTGGTTTATATTTTGAGTTAAACTGATATCTTTTTTTTTTTTAACAAAAGAACTTTTTAAACTAGAAGGAAAATTTTATATTAAAATTTTTTTTATTTAATCTGAACAAAATTTTAACTTAATCTGAATAATTATAATTAAAACACAAATCATTCACTGTTAAAAAAAAGCATGAATTTTAATGTATTTTTCAGCGCTATTCATACATGAATTTTGATGTACTTGGAAATGAAACCTTATTTTACATATTTTTGCATTAATATTCATATTATTTACCACAAATTTTGCTGTATAATAAACATGGATTTCCAACGACGTACATTAATATCGCATTAATTTATTCATATTGAATTTCTAATGTATCAGTACGTGAAATATAATTTATAAATGCTTCCATTTTTATGTTACTTCTTATGTTAACTGTTTTAAAAATTAAGCACAATAGAAAAAAATTCTAGTAAAATACGTTTTTACAAATTTTATGCAGCTAGATATTTTTTTAATGCAAAGTGCATTAAATTTCATGTTTGATTACTGAAAATTTCCAATTGTTTCGTATTTAGTAAATTTAATGTGAATATGAAATTTTTACTGTGAAATACGTTAAATTTTAAGCAAAATATCTGGAAATTTTCAGCGAATTGGTTTTTTATTTAAAATTTAACGCAGATCAAGATTTTTAATGTAATGCACATTATATATTTCGGGTTCGAATGCAAAAAATTTCCAGCACTTTCGTTTTTAGTAAATTTTATGTAAATATGACATTTTTTATGTGGAACACGTTAAATTTTAAGCAGATCATCAAAAAATTTTTAGCGAATTGATTTTTATTTAAAATGTAATGCAGATCAATATTTTTAATGTAATGTACATTATATTTCGGGCTTGATTGCAGGAAATTTCCAGTAGTTTCATTTTCAGTAAATTTAAGAGGCGGTCAGGTCTATTTCGCTGCTACATATAGGGTGGCGCTGCGGTCAGGTGAGAGAAATCCATTAAATATTTTTTATACAGTTATTTACAATTTTCTGAGACGACAATATACTTTTAATGTTGTTATTTCCTCTAGCCATATATATGTAGAATAATTATTAATATTTATCTTATTTGAAAAGTCTAAAATATTGTTATAAAGCGAAAAATGCGATGCAACGTAGTACCGATGTAAACATGCGTGCACCTTCCTTTAGTGCGACAGAGAGAGCAATGCTAAAGAATGATGTATACTAATGTTTACGTCGGCTCTACCTCGCGCTGCATTTTTCGCTTTATAACAATATTTTAGACTTTTCAAACAAGATAAGTATCAATAATTATTCTACTTATACGCGGAAAAAGGAAAATACCTGAAAAGAATGTACTAATTTGAGTCAGTACTAGAAAGAATATTACCAGTCGTTTTTTAATTGATACTCAGTATATATTTTAAAACGACCTATATAAGTACATTTTTTAACGCGACTCGTCCCAAGAATTGTGTGGTATAGTACCGAATTTTTCCGTACTACGGGACTAAATTATCTTTTACTAACATAGTACCTATACAATATTTACTGTGGCGCTGTCGAATATGAAACTTCAATACAGCTAATTTATCATAATGTAAAAACCATTAAATTGCATAAAAATTTTTAGCAATCAATAAATATAATATCGATCATATAATATGTAAAAATTTCAAATTACTAATTATTAATTTTAAACTTTAGTTGATTATTATAAACGGGAAAAAGCAGATGAATTTTTTTGCTACAATAAAGAAATTTGTAAGATTAAGCTTGAGTGCGGACAACTCATGAAATCCACCGGGATGCTATACATAAAAAGTTATATACAAACTTACGATGTATAGTATTTCGAGGTTAGGCTTGTCAAGCTTGATCTAACTTTCAATCCAAGTTTATAAAAGAAATAAATTCAAATGACTTTTTATTTTAACAAAAATAATTGTACTAACATAGCTATAGCGCGGATACGTTAGAATATTTGTTTGATTAATGAATTTAAAAAGATGTCAACAAAATAAAAAAAGCAAAAATCGATTCTAACAGCTCTGACATCCTGTTAAGTTGAAAATTAATTATTAGTAATTTAAAAGGGTTATATATTATAAAAATGATTTTAGAATCATCAATTTTTAATTCTAGTATGGGAAAATCAGTTCTATATATAGCAATTATATTCTCTGCAAAATTTTACCCCTGGATCGGATAGGTGAAATATCAGTCCTAGTACCGAAAAAATAGGTACTACGTAGCGGAAATTCATGCACTCAGTTCGTAATATAGTTATGCCAGCATTAGTAGTTAAAATTTGAAGTATAGTATTGATTAAAATTATACTATTACATTTTTTTTCAATACTTTATCACAGAAATAATACATACTACGTGTAGTATTGATTTTAATGGTATTTACCTTTTTCCGTGTATATGGCTAGAGGAAATGACAACATTAAAAGTATATTAAAATAAAAACAATACTTATGTCGACTGAATAATAAATAAGATGACAAATATTTCCATGGGTCTTACAGTCAATTTAAATTTTAAATTGACTGTAAGACCGATGAAAATATTTGTCATTTTAAAAGTATATTGTCGTCTCAGAAAATTGTAAATAGCTGCATAAAAAATATTTAATAGATTTCTCGCACCTGACCGCAGCGTCATCCTATATGTAGAGGCGAAATAGACCCGACCGTCTCTTAATGCAGATATAACTTTTTCAATGTGAAGTACGTTAAATTTTAAGCAAAATATCAGAAAATTTTCAGCAAATATGTTTTTATTCAAAATTTAATGTGGATCGAGATTTTTAATGCAATGTACATTACAATATAGGCTCAATTCCAATTAATTTTCAATATTTTTGATTTTAGTAAATTCGATGTGAATATGACATTTTTAATATGAAATACATAAAATTTCAAGCAGAACATCAAGAGATTTTCTGCAATTTTATTACTGTCCAAAATTTAATGCAGGTCTGGATTTTTAATATAAAGTGCATTAAACTTTAATTTTAATTGCTAAAAATTTCCAACTGTTTCGTATTTAATACATTAAATGCAAACACAACATTTCAATGCAAAGTACATTAAATTTAAGCAAATCATGAAATTTTCAGCAAATTCGTTCTTTGTGAAAATTTAATGCAGATCAAGATTTTTAATATAGAATCAGGGTTGATTTTAGAAAAACTCTACGCTCACAGTTGATGACTGTAAGTGTAGAGATTTCACGCTTACAGCGCTGCGACGACTTATTGTGTTATTACTATAATAGCGAAACAGCGTTGGCGTCGCGAAATCCATACGCTTACAGTCATAAACTATGAGCGTAGAGTTTTTCTGAAATCAACCCTGTATGGAATGCATTAAATTTCAAACTGAATTGTAAAAAAATTCATTTAGTTTCGTGTTTAGTTAATTTAATGCAAATTAAAATTCTTTGATGTAAATGCGTGAAATTTATAGTTAGATTTCAAAAAATTGCTTAAGCTTCTTGGTTATGCTGATAGAAGGACGCGCGTTGATGTGCATTTTGTCCCTAAGCAGTGAAAAGAGACCTTACTTACTATATAAGCCGGCTGTTTTGTGTGGGCACACATGCGCAGCAGCTGTCTTATTACCATATAAATGCGACATTATTAGTAAATTTGATTGTATTGTATGTCGATATGTATTGATATATAAGTATGTGTTATAAAATAATATATTCAAGTATCATGTAAATAAAAATCCATTCAGTGTTCCATAATTACAATGTATAAAATATACTATGGAAAAAATGTAACAAAAATCATCTGATTTACAAAAAAAGGATCAAAACAATAATGAAATAATAAATTATCTTAATCCCATTACTAACAAATAAACAAAACTTAATTATATTTTCTGAAAAAAATTTAGGCATATTGCACAAAATGTTAAGTACATACATTAAAAAATGGGAGGGTGAGAATTGCTGGAAATTTTATGCGAATTCATATGAATATTCAGGCTAGTACATTAATTTAAGTTTAGAAAAGCGGATCTAAAATTTTATACATTTTCACTTTGAATTTGAAGCACTTTAACATTAAATTTCATGTAGGTACACTAAAAAGTGGATACGCGAATCACTAGAAATTCTCTGTAGTTCTGCATGAAATTTTATTCATTTTACATGAATATTTAAGCAAGTGCATAAAATAGAGTTTGGATTAAGTCACCTGAAATTTAATATATTTTTACATAAAATTTTAAGCATATTGCACAAAATTTCATGTGAGTACATGAAAAACTGAAAAGCGCAAGTTGCTGAAAATTCTATTCAGATCTACATGAAATTTTATTTATTCTACGATTATATTTAAGATAGTGCCTGAAATTCGCCCAACAAAAATTGCTTGAAATTTTATGCAATCGTGCATTAAATTTAGAGCAGGATCAGTGAAAAAATGATGTATTTACGTGATTTGTATTTCATGTGCTCCGATAAAATTTTGCTTCCAGTACTTTTACATGGATTTTCATGCATGTATTGTTGACAGTGTTTATTTCAATTTTTTTTTGTTAACTAATCTTTGATTATTTGAATACCCATTGATTTTAAGTCATTATTTTGTAGTACAGAAGTGATTTACTAAATCCTGAAACTGTTCGTTGACATTTTCAATTGCAATATTTTAGTTTCAATCTCTATTTATTTCAATAATTTTAGATACTAAAATTACCGCTCGATTTAAATCATGAAATCTATTTGTCTTAAATTATACAACTACTCACATTATAGAAAAATAATTTACACCTAGCTTTGCCGATTATCCATTTACCAACAATGGTTTCAACCAAGTATAAAACATGAAAAAATATCAAAGGTTGTAGAGAATTTTATCCGTTTGTCCCTTTTTCATTTTTATTATTTTGACAGCGGCGTGCCTCTGCTCTTATAATAAATACCTTAAACGAATATTTTCCAAACAGACTGCAATTGGCTAAATATTTTCCCCTTTTCTAACGTACTTCATAAATGTGCCGAACGTGCTCGTCTACCACATTTGGTTTACACATGTATGGGATTAAGGGCATAACAGAGCTCGCTACCTTCTAAAATAATTCATTAATATTTTAATTTCGAGTGTGCAGTGGCGTAATGGATAGAGATTTTGTCTTCAACGCGGTGGACATGGGTTTGAATCCTGTCCAGGTACCTCTGACTTTTTTTCGAAAGAAAATTAGTGTATGTGCCGTTTATATCGCGACTCTTAAAAAATCCGACCTCATTGGATATCGGTTGATTGTTGGTCACAAAAATGGCTGACTATCCATCGGTAGTCAAAGTTTTTGGTGTGGTGGGTCAGACAGTCTAGCCTGATGTAATGTGTTAAACGGGAACCAGGCTAGGTTCCCTTGACATCATCATATAAAAGAGGTTAACATATGGAGGACAGTATCCTTCATATGTTAATTAAAAAAAAAAAATATTTCAATTCCAAGTTTACGAGTAAACGGAGCTTTAGATCGAGTTTTTTCATTATAGCAAGAAAATTCGTAATATTAAACTTGAGTGCGGACAAATTACAGAATTTACCAAAACACTACATAAAAAGTTATAAACAATTTTTCGATATATAGTATTTTGAGATAAGGTTTATCGAGCTTGATATCTACTTTTAATTAGAGGCTTATAAAAAAATAAAAAGTCCAAATAAATTTTTATTTTAAAATAAAAATTTCATTTTTTTGTTAAAAACAAAAATTATTGTATTAACATAGCTTTAGTGCGAACTAGTCATTACAATTGTTTAAATTTCAAATTTTAAAATATATCAATAAAATAATAAAAGCAAAAATTATGTCTTGTAGCTCCGACATCCTGTTAGAATATTTCATGAAAATCATTCATCGTTCTTAATGAACATATTTTTTTTTTATCTTAAACAGTAATGGCCCTGACTTTAAAATGAAAAGATTGTAAATTCAGAATGGCATTGCAACCAAATTACGAAATAAAGGGAATATTCAGCAATCATTTCAAATTTTACAATGTCAATATGCTTACGAAGTGTTTGTTGAATTTTAAAGCTATTGGATTTGGAATTTAACCTTTAGCTGGCAGGGGGGGGGGTACTATAGTACCCCACGCTCTTTCTTATTAAATTTTGAAACCGTTTCATTTTTCCTCTTATAAACTATGCTACCCTTTGGAGTAACCTCTGAAGATCCCTCCAGAATGTTTTTGAGTTGAGATAACCAATACTTTAGTTTTTACGACAATTTTTCGCGCTGGGGTACTATAGTACCCCATAGGCCAGCTATAATCGGCTGGAGAGGCATGCCAGCTAAAGGTTAAGTTAATTATTATTCAGTTCCGGAAATTGCGAAACTTTATGAAATTTGTGAAATATAAAATTTACAAAAATATGATTTTGAACAATTTTGTGGTAATTATTTCAGTTTTATGAAATTTACTCTATCTATTCACTTTTTAAACAAATTGCATTATTATATAATCATTGGGAGTATTGAAAAATTTTATTTTCAACTAGTATTATATATTTTATGAACTTTTTGAAAGAGTACCTAATTTGCAAAGATTATTATTATTAAGGTTATTATTTTAAATATTTGCTACAATCCTTCATTGAATTGCTCATTTGTACAATAGTTTTTATAGTCTATATGGAATGATGTGATAACATAGTATTATTTCAGTCGTTATGATTATAGGGGTTTCAAATATTATTTCTCAAAATGATTATATTTCTAACGAGTTCATATTTATTTAAGTTATTAATTGAAAAGACGTGTTATCTTCATTCTCGCTTTTTATCATGATATTGCAAAAACAATTTAATTTATGATTAATTTATTAGATGTTGAACTTTGTAAAAAAAAATTCTTTTTGTTTGTTCAAATAGAAAGAAATCGGATGTATTTCAATGTATATAAGCATGCAGCAAAATAATTTAAATTGTAGTTTATTTTATTGTTAAGTCCTGGATTGCACCAGGACTAAATAAGAGTAAATAAGTAATTTATTTAATTGTATAGATTTATATATCGACGCCTCCTAATCATAAGATTCTACTTCAGAAGTGCTCGCAACAAATGCTATTTCAAATCCAATTCAATAAAAGTCTCTTTCGAATCATAATGCAACAGACATAACTTCACAGACCAGTGCAACATAATTCTATTTCGGTGACCAATGCAATACAATTCTCATTCGAGCTCAGTACAATATAATTCTAACTCGTCGGACAGCGCAAGAAAATTCTACTTGGATGTTAGAACAACAAAATTCTGTTTCGGAGAAATAAGAATTTACGATTGTTCTAAATTATTAGCATGCATAATTGATAATCTATTATTATAAAATATATTGTTTAAACAGTAATGATATTATATTTTAATGCTATTAATACAAAAAATAAGTGATATAAATATGAATATATTCAATAAGCACGTACGAAAAACTGGGACATTCTTAAAATGTTCTACGTGAAATAACAATCTGAAAAATTTACAGCTACTCTTGGACTAAATAGACATTTTAAGGGACTTGTTTTTTTTTTTTTTTCGCTCCACTTAAATATAGGCTTGTCTCTGAAACTTTTCACTTTTCAGTTATTGAAAAAAAATTATTCAAAAACATCATGAGAAAGTTAAAAGTTTTGAAGATTTGCCGATGTACATTATATTATCAAATACGTTCTTATATATAAACATACGATAATTATTTAATGAAAATAAATGATGAATAAATTTAGAAATTTTTTTATCTTTTTCAGTTTATTTGGAAAACTGTTGAAAATATTAATAGCTTTAACATAGCTATTCTTACTACTAAAAGTTTGAATTTTTCGTGTTGATAATATTTTTATGTACAGTACCGGCAATAATTCTGAGCAGGTTATCAAATTTTGCTGACTTTGAAAAGCATATCTCCTTCAATTTTGATCCTAGAAAAATTTAAAAAAGCATTTTAAAGTATTCTTTAAAGCTTTCTTTTTGGCTTACTTACATTTTTTTAATGATATGTAAAAAAAAATAGCCGCTTAGGTAATTTTAAAATTTTTTCACTTTTGCATTTTTGTTCAATCAGCTGTAGTTTTTTTAATAATTGAGCTAGAAAAATTTAAAAAATTTAAAAAGATTTGAAAAGGGCTTCAAAAATGATCAGCTACTTTTTAAAAAATTTATACATTATTTTTTTCAAGTTTTAAGCACTTAAACTTATAGATCTAATACTTTGCGTTGTAAAAAAACTTAAATAGTAAGTAGAAGGTGTACATAGGTGTGTAGTATTTAATTTTAATAGGAAATTATAACATTCATTATTAATAATAAAACATAATAAAGTATGAAACAACAAAAAGATTTTTTTGTAAAAATGTTGTCGTAGAAATCAAAAGTTTTGAATTATAATAAAAAAATTGATTAATATTTAAATAATATTTACAAAACAGAATTTTGTTGTTCTAACATCCGAAGTAGAATTTTGTTGCGCTGTTCGACGAGTTAGAATTATATTGTACTGATCTCGAATGAGAATTGTATTGCATTGGTCACCGTAATAGAATTATGTTGCACTGGTCTGTGAAGGAGAATTTTGTTGACGCGTTACGGGAATCAGCATTGTGTTGCATTATGATTCGAAAGAGACTTTTATTGAGTTGGATTTGAAATAGCATTTTGTTGCGAGCACTTCTGAAGTAGAATCTTATGATTAGGAGGCGTCGATATGAATTGCGTTCTCTTAAAATAATTGAATTATTTAATAAAATTTAATAGTAAAAATAAAGATGTATGGATTCTAGTGATGGATGAGCTCCACCAATATTTAATTGAGTAAAATCGCTCTTATTATTAAATGTATTAAAAGATAATCATTTTAAAATACTTATAAATTGAATATTCTTACCTTTTGTTGAATTGAGTAGTTAAAGGCTGGATATGTGTAGACAAGAAATAGATAGACCCAATTTGAATAAGACTTGAGTTAATTAGACTTGAAACTTTATAATGATTTATTTGACACGTGTATAAAGTAAAAATATGGAATTGATTGTAACTTTGATTTGAAGTGCGATTTTTACAGGACGTGTAACTTAGTACCAATAAGAGTCTTGGGATAGTGTCCCAATGTCATTTGTTTCATTCGGCTATTATACTCGTATTTGTTTATAAGATTTATTATCTTTTACATCAATTTTTATTTATAAATTTTCTTAAATTTTAATAATATGTTCAATAACCGAGGAATTTTGATTTACCAATGTTAATGAAAAAGATACGTTTATGACGTAACACCTCGGTGCTTATGAGATTGCATATCGGAAGGATAGGCAATCGAAAATAAAAGATGAGTCAATTATTGAACAATTACAACATTATGATTGAAATTTTAAAATTAATCAGGAACTGTATATTCACTCGATGTCAATGGATGTCAATCAGTGAAGCAATGCTTATTATACATTTTGACTCTTATTAAATGATATGGTTAACATGATAAATCTGGTTCATGTAGCCTTTGCAATTGTTCTTATTTTGTTGATTCTGTAAATCGCATTGCACTTTATTTTGTGTCTTAACAAATGACTTAATTTTACAATATGCTTGCTAAGGTTAATTAACTGATTGATCAATAACTGCATATTTTTGAAATAATAAATTTTGAAATAAAAGATACGTCGTGACGTAACACCTTGAATCTCAAAATATTGCTTGTCGGTACGAAGAGCAACAAAAAAAATTTTGAATGTAATAACAATTTTTTTAGTTATTGATCAATTCACATAAATATCTTAAAATTTATTTGGATAAAATATTTTATTTGAATGTTTTCATACAATTATTCGATGTACTTATACATTATTTAATTGTTAAGTAATGTATGAGTATTAGTACAGAAAAAAGGAAGATAGAAAATTCTTAAATTATATAGCTATTTTAAATTTGTAATATTTTGAACATGATATATTTTTTTTTCTAATAGGTTGCTTATAAATATTTTTTAAATATGTTTATAAATCTTGTATTCTAGCTTATAAGATATTTCGTAACAAAAAATAACAAATAATATGACATGTATAAATAATTACTACTTTATTATATTAAAGTAAAGAATTAAGACTTTTTTTTACGTAAATATCTTTTAGTTTATGGATAATGGGTTCGTGGTTTATGGGTTCATGGTTGAAGGTTTATGAGTTGATCGGTTTATGGTTTATTTTATTATTATGGTTTATGGTGAATAAGTTTATAGGTTAATAGGTTTATAGTTTATAGGTTTATGGGTTTATAGTTAATAATTTATGGGTTTACAGTTGACGGGTTTATAAGTTATGAGTTATAGTTTTATGTTTTATGAGTTTATGGTTCATGGGTTTATGCTTTATGGGTTTATGAATTGTAGGTTTATGGGTTTATGGTTTATGAGTGTATGGTTTATGGGTTTATTCTTCATAGGTTTATGGTTTATGTTTTTATGGCTGATGGATTTATGGTTTATGGGTTTATGGTTCATGGGTTTATGTATTATGGTTTAATGGTTTATGGTTTATAAGTTTATGCTTTATAAGTTTTTGCTGTATAAGTTTATGGTTAATGGGTTTAAGATTTTATGGTCTATGGATTTATGGTTTACGGTTTATGGTTTATAGGTCCATAGGTTTATGGTTAATAGGTTCATTGTTTATAGGTTTATGGTTTATAGGTTCATAGTTGATGGGTTCATGATTTATGGGTTTATGGTTTACGGGTGCATGGTTTATGGGTTTATTGATTTTAGGTTTATGATTCATGGTTTATGGGTCCATGGGTTTATGGTTTTTAGATTTATGATTAATGGTTTATGGTTAATAGGTTTATGATTTATAGGTTTATGGTTTCTGGGTTTATAGTTTATTATTTATGGGTTTATAGTTTATGGGTTTATAAGTATATGGGTTATGGATTTATGTTTTATGGGCTTATGGTTTATGGGTTTATGAATTATAGGTTTATAGGTTTATGGTTTATGAGTGTATGGTTTAGGGGTTTATTTTTTATAGGTTTATAGTATATGGGTTTATGGTTCATGGGTCTATAATTTATGGGTTCATAGTTTATGGGTTCATAGCTCATGAGTTTATAGGTAAAAGGTTTATGGTTTATGGGTTTATATTTTATGGGATTACGGTTTATGGTTTTATTGCCTATGGGTTTATGGTTTATGGGTTCATGGTTTATGGGTTTATGGTTTATGGGTTTATGGTTTATAGGTATATGGATTATGGTTAAAAGGTTTATGGTTTAATGGTTAATAGGTTTATGGTTCATGGTGTATGAGTTTATGGTGCGTGGGTTTTAGATTTTATGGTTTATGGATTTGTGGCTAATGGATTTATGGATTATGGTTTAATAGTTAATGGTTTGATGGTCTATGGGTTTATGGTTTATAGGCTTATGCTGTATGAGTTTATGGTTTATAGGTTCATGGTTTATACGTTTATGGTTTATCGGTTTATGAATTATAGGTTTATGGGTTCATGGTTTATGAGCGTATGATTAATCAGTTTATTTTTCATAGGTCTATTAATTATGGGTTTATGGTTTATGGGTCTGATATTAATGGGTCAATGGTTCATGGGTTAATAGTTCATAGGTTCATAGCTTATAAGGTTATAGTTAAAAGGTTTATAGTTTATGGGTTTATGTTTCATAGGTTTATGGTCTATGTGTTTATAGCTAATGGGTTAATGGTTATAAGCATGCGGTTGATGGGTTTATGGTTTATGGGGAATGAGTTTATGGTTTATTGGTTTAAGACTTTATGGTTTATGAATTTATGATTTATGGAGTTATAGTTTATGGGTGTATCGTTTATAGGTTTAAAGTTTATGAGTTTATAGTCTATGGGTCTGAAATTTATGGTTTTATGGTTGATGAGTTAATAGTTTTTAAATTTATAGCTCATGAGTTTTTAGTTAAAATGCATATGGTTTATGGGTTTATGTTTTATAGGTTTATAGATTATGTGTTGATGACTAATGGGTTTATGTTTTATGGGTTTATGGTTTATGGGTTTATGGTTTATAAATTTATGGTTTATGGACTTATGGTTTATGGGTTTATGGTATATAGGTTTAAAGTTCATGGGTTTGTAGTCTATGGGTTTATAGTTTATGTTTTTATAGATTATGGATTTTGGGTGTATGGTTTTTGCGTTTATTGTTTTCAGGTTAATAATCTATGGTTGATGGGTTCATGGGTTTATCGTTTATTGGTTTATGGTTTTTAGGTTCATATACTACGAGTTTATGGTTTATAGGTTTATGATTTATAGGTTTATGGTTTATGGGATATAGATTATAATTTATGGGTCCATAGTTCATGGGTTCATAAGTATATGGGTTAAAGGTTAATGTTTTATGGGTTAATAGTTCACGAGTTTATAAGCATGTGGGTTATACTTTTATGTTTTATGGGTTTATGGTTTATGGATTTATGGTTTATGGGTTTATGAATTATAGGTTTATGTGATAATGGTTGATGTGTGTATGGTTTATGGGTTATTGGGTTATTGGGTTATTATTTGTGTGGTTATGGTTAATGGGTCGATTATTAATAGGTTTATGGTTTATATGTTAATAGGTTATGGGTTTATTGTTCATAAGTTAAAAGTTGAAACGTTTATGGATTATGGCTTTATGTTGTATATGTTTATAATTTATGTGTTTATGACTAACGGGTTTATGGTTTATGGCTTATGGTTTATGGGTTTATGGTTTATGCGTTCATGATTTATGGCTTTATGGTTTATAGGTTCATTTTTATAGGTTTATAGTTTATGGGCTTATAGTATATGGGCCTATAATTCATGGATTTATGGGTTATGGGTTCATGGTTTTCAAGTTCATAGCTCATGAGTTTGTAGTTAGAATGTTTATGGATTATGGGTTTACGTTTTACAGGTTTATGATTTATGTGTTGATGGCTAATGGGTTCATGGTTTACATGTTTATAATTTATGAGGTTATAGTTTATAGGTATATGGATTATGGTTTAATGGTTTATTGGTTCCTGGTTGATGGGTTTATGCTTCATGAGATTTTAGTTAAGAGGTTTATAGTTCATGGGTTCATATTATACAGGTTTATGGTTCATGTGTTCATAACTAATATGTTTATGGTTTATGAGCTCAGAGTTCATGGAATTATGGTTTATGGTGTATGAGTTCATGGTTAATGGGTTTAAGATTTTATGGTTTATGGATTTATGGTTTTTGCTTTATAGGTTCAAAGGTTTACAGTTTATAGGTATGAAGTTCATGGGTTTGTAGTCTATGGGTTTATAGTTTATGGGTTCATAGTTTATGTATAATGAGTGTATGGTTTATAGGTTTTTTATATTTAGGTTTATGGTTCATGGTTTATGAGTCTTTCCGTTTATGGTTTTTAGGTTTATGATTTATAGATTATGGGTCCAGGGGTTTATGGTTCATAGGTTTGTGATTTTTGGGTTTATGGTTTATGGATTTATGTTTTATAGGTTTATTGTTTTATGTGTTTACAGCTAATGGGTTTATGCTTAATGGGTTTATGATTTATGGGTTTATGGTTTATGGGTTTATGGTTTATGGATTTATGGTTTATGGGTTTATGGTTTACGGGTTCATGGTTCATATGTTTATGGTTAATGGGTTTTAGGTTTATGGGTTTATGGTTAATGGGTTTATGGTTTATGGGTGTATGGCTTATGGGTTTATTGTTTTTATGTTTATGGTTCATGGTTTTAGGATGTTTGTGTTTATGTTTTATAGGTTTATGGTTTATGTGTCTATGGGATTATTAATTTATAGTTTATTGGTTTATGGTTCTTAGGCTCATAAATTGTCAGTTTATGGATTATAGGTTTATTATTTAAAGGTTTATGGTTTATATGTATATGGATCATGGTTGAAAGGTTTATGGTTTATGGGTTTATGGTTTATAAGTATATGGATTATGGTTGAAAGGATTATAGTTTATGGGTTTATGGTTTATAGGTATATGGATTATAGTTGAAAGGTTTATGGTTTAATGGTTTGTGGGTTTATGGGTTATAGGTTTAGGCTTGATGAATTCATGGTTTATGAGCTTATGGTTTATGGGTTTATAGTTTATGGTGTATGAGTTTATGGTTTGTGGGTTTAGGATTTCATGGTTTATGGATTTATGGTTGACGAGATTATGGTTTATGGATTTATGGTTGATGAGATTATGGTTTATAGGTTCATTGGTTTGTGGTTTATAGATTTATGATTTATGGTTCATAGTTTTATGGGTTTAGGGTTTATTGGTTAATTGTTTTTAGGTTAATGGACTATGAGTTTATGATTTATCAATTTGTGTTTTCTAGTTTTATGGTTTATAAGTTTATAGTTTATGGTTTATGGGTTTATAGTTCATAGGTCTATGAGTATATAGGTTATGGGTTTATGTTTTATGGGGTATGGTTTATGGGTTGATGGTTTATCTGTTTATGATTTATGGGTTTATGGATTATGAGTTCGTAGGTTTATGTCTTATGAGTGTGTGGCCTATGGGTTTATTATTTATAGGTTTATAGTTTATGGGTTTATGGTTTATAAGTCCATAATTTATGGTTTTATGGTTTATATGTTGTGATGTATAAAATACATCACAAGGAGTAAAAATTAAATAGATCAGTTATTAAGAATAAAAAACGAAATTATAAAAAGCGAAATTATAAAAAGCGAAATTATGAAAAAAGCGAGCGAACTTTCTTTTTAATTCATAAATCTTATGTTTTAGTTTTTCTTTGTAACGTTTTTAAAATGATTTTCCTCAAGTGTAATAGTTTGACAGATGTTAAGGAGAGTCGAGAAAACTATAGAGGAAAACCAAAAATAAAAATAAAGTAATTAAGAGTTATTTAAATAGAAAGAAATATTCATCGTAACTAAGAGTAACAGCAATCGTAAAGACAGAAGCACAGCAAGAAGGATCAGCTGTAATAATGTACATAAGTGAGAAAGAGATAGAGGATTATGATCATGCGTGCGGCAAAGGAGAGGGGCTTCAGGAACACGACGCGTATATATATATATATATATATATATATATATACTCATGGCTAGATGTTTCTACACCGCACGATGTAGCTGTGCATACACATGTGGAATCGACCAATGAGGAACAGCTATGAGTAGAAATCTTGTATAATCGATGTTTCTACTGCGTGAAGCAATATAGCAACCTCGAGTATAGTATACAAATTTTACTATAGTAATAGAGATAGAAAATCCGCGATCAAGAGTAGATTGAACTGTCGATAGCGACTCACAACTAAAGAGATTAAAGGAGAAACTAATACGCGACGAGAAAGAAGGATGGAAAATGGAGAGTGACTAGGTGCGACAGAGATGGACAACAAAGCGAAGGGGAATGTGATTTCCTTCTTCTTAAAAGAAGATGATTCTTGTATCAGCCGCCTTCGAGTGCACTTGATAGTAGTGTAAAATCTGTTTTTTTTCGAGAGAATATCGTAGAGATTAAGGAGAAGAGGAAAAGAAATCCGAGCAGAGAAGCCGTGAGCCTGCACCAACGAGAAAAAGAGACAAAAAAGGGAGAAGAAAAACTACGGTGAAACACCTCCAGATACGACGACTCGGCGACCGGGTGCGATCATTCACTGGGGCCACTATCGTTATCTTTTGACCACGCCATTTTTCATCGACCAGCTTCACGTCCTTCTTCGTTTTGTTTTATTATTGAGGGGAAATCTTCAGCAGAGCGACCGTAAGTGGGATTCTACCAGCGGGTTAGCAAGTAAGAAATAGTAAGTTTTCTTTTCTGTTGGTTTTCCATGATACCTTTCTCGGTTCTCCTTAAGAGATATAATTTTGCGTTGTTATTAATATGATAATGTTTTCTTGATTGTGACCGCGAACAAATTAAAATTAACATCAGTGCGGGTTAGGGAAAATATAAATAAAAATATAAAAACCGAAAATTAAGTGAAAATTACAAGAATAGAGAAAGCCACGTGTAAAGGCGCTTTTATTCAGTGACGCGACGCCATCTTGTTCTATAAATTAGACGCGAGAATCGTGAATAGTTGAATTAAATAAAAGTTGCTCTTATAGTTCTACATATATTATTCAATTACTAAAATGGTTATATATATATATATATATATATATATATATATATATATATATATATATATATATAACCTATATTATTGTGAGAAAGGAGATAGTTAAATAGTGAGAAAGAAGCGACGCGGCGTCTGTTGTTAGGGGAGTGCGAGCGAGATAGCTATACATAGTTATTAATTAAAATCTAAAATTCTTATTTATTTGATATGGAGTAGTGCAAGCGATATTAATATTAGTTCCTTAAAATATATTTATTGAGTTATAAACTGTAAGTGTTGGGTTGTGCGACTGCGCGGTAAGGAAATCGAGCGACGCGTAATTTAATTCATAAATAATTATTCCTTCTACGGTATTAACCTAAAGGTGATTAAAACGAGTGCACGTGTAACAGAATTATAAATTCTTGGTCTTCCGCACACACGCACAGCCAAAGTAAAGCGGCGTTTCTTCCTTTGTTTTTTTTGTAATGTATAATGATGTTTCTTTTAAACTAATAATATAAGAAGTTTAAAATCCAAGTTTAAGTAGAGAGTCAACTGCCCTTTCCTCTTTTCAGGACAAAAATTTAGTTAAAGAAAATTAATTATACTACTCATTTTTCCTAAAGAATTACTAGTTATTTAATATCAATAGTTTTTTCTTTATTTAATAAATTAAAAATTTAATTGCTCTTATATGTTAAAACATTGCCCCTTTTAACTTCTTAGTTTTCTTACTGAATCATAAATTATATTGAAATTCTTTTGGACCACTCTGATCGTCAGAACAAGCCTGCAACCCGAGGCAGGCCAGTAAGTATTGACCTCCTCTGCAGTTGCTCTACCCAGCTATCTGAGCAGGGTTCACTGGCGCTCAATTGAAATTAGATATAAATTTGTGAACCTAGGTAAATTCGTGGCTTTGGGGATTCACTCGGAGGTCCAGGGAATTTGCCACGTAACAATGTTAATAGTCTAGACATTAAGCTAAAAGTAGACAAATATAAGAATTATTTGAAAGACCTTGTAGATTTAGATTTAATAGAAAAGTTTTGTAATTATTATGACGTAAAACTTGAATTCATTATAATTGTTTTTAAGAATAAATTAAAAAAGAAACTAGATAACCTTTATTTTAAGAAATATAAAGTCTCGTTACTTGAATATCGTTATATTGAAAACACGAAAGATATTGGATTTAATAAAACTGTTTTGAATGTTCTAAATAATAACAACGAAACAACGGAAATTATTAATAACTCCGATGTACAAAATAAATGGCTTGTAAATTTATCAAATAATGCTTTGCCTCAATATGTCGTTGATACTTTAAGTTTGGGTGAAAAATTTAATTTCTGTGGAATATTTGATAGTTCAATATCATTGGAATTTGTGAAAAGCTTTGAGATATATTTAAAAAATAATATTGATGATGAAGAAAAAAGTCATGTTATGAGAGGAAGTTTCTTAGATATTTCAAAAATGTTAAAAAACAAAACAACACTATAGAAATTCATTCATAAAAGAATTAAAATTGATGTAAATAAAACTAAGAATTTTTTAAAGAATAATTCAGAAATTTTAGTAACTAGAGCAGATAAAGGAAATAGCACTGTCATATTAAACAAATTTGATTATATAGAAAAAGTAGAAAGTCTATTTAACGATGACAAATATTATAAAAAAGTAGCTAATAATCCATTATCAAAGCTTCAAAACAGTACTTCAATTATAATAAAAAATTTTAATGAAAATAATTACATGGGTGATAATACATAATTGGATGTTATTCGACAAAAGTACAATATATCTAAAGCTTATGGTTTAATTAAAATTCATAAAAAAGAATTCCCTGTAAGACCGATCATTTCTACAATGAATTCTCCTACTTATAGCATCTCAAAGTTATTCACAAAGATTTTAAGTGATAATGTTAAGACTCCGTTTTCACATGTTGATAACAGTAAAAAACTTAAAGATATGTTAAATGATATAATGATTCCATCAGACTACGAAATTATAAGCTTGGATGTTGTTAGTATGTATACGAATATTCCTGTTGAATTGGTTTGTAATGCGATTGAAAAAAGATGGACGCAAATTTATGACAAAATCAACATGAATTGCGGGGATTTTATAAATGTTAGAAAATTTATACTAGATAATAATTTCTTTCAATTTAATAATAAATTTTATAAACAAATTTTTGGACTTGCTATGGGCAATCCTATTAGCCCTATATTATCGGATATTGTAATGGAGGATTTAGAATTGGAGTCTTTGAAAAATCTTAGTTTTAAACCAATCTTTTATTATAGATACGTTGACGACATCTTAATGTGTGTTCCTAAAACAAAAATTCAACTTACACTTAATCAATTTAATTCCTATAATAAAAATTTACAGTTTACTGTTGAACTTCCTCAAAATAATGTTATAAATTTTTTTAATTTACAAATTATTGTTAATGATAAACAAAGAATTATCACAAATTAGTATCAAAAACCAACTTCTTCAGGTCGTTATCTAAATTTCAATTCACACCATCCTTATAACAACAAGATAGCCATAATTTACTCGTTGGTAGATGAAGCTATTAATTTATCACATCACAGTTTTCATAAAGATAATTTAAATTATATAAAAAACATCTTAACAATAAATCAATATCCTCCTAAAATAATTAACAAACACATTAAGATTAGACTTGACAAGATAAAAACCCTTGCAGTTCGTGTTGATAATAATAGAAATAAGAATAAGATTGTTCCAATGATATGCTTACCATATGTTAAAGAATTTGAAAAGATGACAAAACAGTTTTTAAAAAAATTGAATACAAGAGTAATATATACAATGAATAACAAGTTTAATAGTATGATAAAGTTAGACAAAGATATTAATAAAAAGTTAGATAACTCTAATGTTGTATTCAAAATAAATTGTAAAAATTGTAATGCTACATATGTAGGTCGGACAAATAGACATTTAGATATAAGACTAAAAGAGCACATAAGAAAATATAACAAAAAAGATGGAAATTCATCTCTTTTTATTCACGCTAAAACAAATATGCATTACATAGATTTTGATAAAATTAAAATCTTAGATAAGGAACCTAATAAACAAAAAAGATTATTTTCTGAAGCTCTACAAATTCATCACCAAAAGAATTATTTAAATAAACAGTACGAAATTAATATGCTCGATAATGAATATAAATTAAGATTGAGAAAACATGAAATTTTATAACTTATTGTCGATACGTTTATATCTAAAGTTTTAATAACGTTAACTCTCCTCTTGTTTTGATTCTTATTTGTATATGTATGTTATGAGACTATATAAGCAATCTGTTAGCCTTTATTCTTAACATTGACGATCTTATGTATGTACGATGTAATACTTAGTGATAAAATTATTTGACTGTAAGTTTCTATTGTAAAAAAATTTTAATTTTTACTTGTGTTTTTTGTTTGTTGTAAGCTTTCTAAAAAAGAAAAGAATTTTTTGTTGAAGAAAGAGAATAAAATTGTGTTGATTTATTTTCTATTCTGGGCAGAAGGGTCATTAGCTTCATCTGATTAATTTTTAATCCTGATTGGTCTGCCATTCGCTTCCACGCACTCAATGTAATTTATAGTTCATTAGGCAATTCATTTTCTTAAAGTTCTCAACCACTTCAGATACAATTTCTTTGTAATTTGGGCTTCTGCGATTACCCAAGAAGTTTTCGGTAACTTCCTGGAAGCTAAGACATGCAGCTCTTTCAATGTTTGTCATGGAACTAATAAACTGATCATTAGACATCATTTTTCTAATTCCTGGATCATTGAAATACCTTCCTTCAATTTCGCATCTGATTTATTTGGAAACTTGCTTCCCAAGTATTTGAAGCACTGATCATCTTTATTTGAAGCCTTAAGAGGCGGCCGTATAATTCTGTCCTTGTCTAATCTAAATTTTCTTTATTATTAATAAATTAAATATTTTCATAGAAAAGTAAGACAACCGCCCAATAGAGCAAAAGACAAGCAAACGATTCTTTTTTATGAAAAAATACGAAATTTTGATTATTTTTCGAGTGAAGTCTGAAACGGAAAAACAGTTGAATCAACTCAATCAAGTTCGATTGTTTTCCGTTTCAGACTTCACTCGAAAAATAATCAAAATTTCATATTTTTCCATAAAAAAGAATCGTTTGCTTGTCTTTTGCTCTATTGGGCGGTTGTCTTACTTTTCTATGAAAATATTTAATTTATTAATAATAAAGAAAATTTAGACAAGACAAGGACAGAATGATACGGCCTCCTCTTAACGAATTGTTTCATTACACCAAGTTTTATGTGTGATGGCGGAATGCAATTTTTTACTACACAATTATTATTATTACTACACAACAGGAACCACTATGCCCCAGTTCCAATAGCGCACTCCACTACAATGAAGGAAACATATGACAATCTGAACATGATAATACAAAAAATTCAGTATGACAAGCATATATAGCTTATACGTGGCGATTTGAAAGTTTCTGGAATATTGTTAGGACAGCCGTCTGAATTTACAAAGACGCCATGTTTCTTGTGCTTATGAGATAGTAGAGACCGTGCAAAGCACTATACAAATCATAAATTGCCTGAAAGAAAATCTCTCGAAGTCGGAAAAAGTAACGTTATAGCTACTCCATTACTTGACCCGGAAAAAGTTCTCATTCCGTAATTACACATAAAACTTGGTGTAGTAAAACAATTCGTTAAGGCTTCAAATTAAGATGGTCAATGCTTCAAATAGAATGAGAAAGCAAGTTTCCAAATAAATCAGATGCGACATTAAGGGAAGGTATTTTTGATGGTCCAGAAATTAGGAAAATGGTGTCTGATGATTAGTTTATTAGTTCTATGACAAACATTGAAAGAGCTGCATAGCTTAGCTTTCAGGAAGTTACCGAAAACTTCTTGGGTAATCGCAGAAGCCCAAATTACAAAGAAATTGTTTCCAAAATGGTTGAGAACTTTGGAAAAATGGGTTGCCTAATGAACTATAAATTACATTTTCTACACAATCACTTGGATAGTTTTCCTGACAACTGTGGAGATTATAGTGAAGAACAGAAAGAGCGTTTTCAACAAGACATTAAAGTAATGGAGAAGCGTTATCAAGGTAGATGGGATACTAGTATGCTGGCTGATTACTGCTGAATGTTGAAAAGAGATTGTGAAACCACTGCGCAAAAACGTAAGCGGAAACCTTTGCACCGATCATTTGACGAAAAACGTGTAAGATATAGTGAGAAAAAATAAATAGCATGAATTTAGGTTTGTTTTACGCAAATTTTATATATTTCACCTTGTAATGACCTTTAGTTTGAGGTGATGGGGTCAAATGGACCACGGATTCGAATTCAGCGATTCCAAAAACATAAATATATACTGTTAAAATATGGTTCCCGATAATTTCGTAGATTTGACCTTTAAATGACCTTGACCCTGAGGTCATGGGGTCAAACGGACCACGGATTCGGATTCAGCGACCCCAAAAACAGAAATATATACTGTTAAAGTATGGTTCTCACTAATTTTGTAGATTTGACCTTCAAATGACTTTGACCCTGAGGTGATGGGGTCAAATTGACCACGGATTCGGATTCAGCGATCCCAAAAACGTAAGATGGATATGGTCTGGTCCGTGGGTTTTGACACTTTTGTTTGTGGGGCTGTGTTATTAGACAATTCTATTTATTAAAAATTTTTTTGTTGAAGCAATAATCCAACTTAGCTTTGTTTTCGTTTATTTTTTTTATTATAAAGCATTTAACAATTTTTTTTACTTATGTTGTAAGCCATAGCTATTCTTATTTGAACCTCCTGAGATAGGATCTCACCATAGCATTGATTATTAGTAATAAATTTTTCCTTGTGCGTACTCTTGTGTAGTGTAACAGCCTTTTATTGTAAATATGATAAGCTAACAGTTAAATGTAGAGCCCCTATGGATTTCTGAGCATATATGTAGGAATGAAGTTTTTAAAGCAGCGGACGAAAACGCGCGAATAGTAGACCGACTATCCATGGAGCAGCTCTTTGAATACAGCGAGCGAGGAGTTAGCATGGCCGGAAGTATGCCGATGTTTAAAGAATGAGTTTTACGATATGAGCTTAGACGACATCTCGGCGAAAGAGCCGCTGCTTGCAAAACAATAATAGATAAGATGATATATGATTCGCGGCTAGAATTTGATAACCTCCCAACAGAGCAAAGCGCGTGCAATCAATACACTTATCTCTCGAATAGCTTAGAAAATCCTATTCCTTTTAGCAATAGCAACGCAACTATCCACTTACTGACCACGTGTAACACGACTACATGTCTTTCTTTTAGTACAGCGAGCATAGCTCATCCGGTGAAAGCAACCAATACTTTCCCTACTAATACTGCAACGATGTGCCATGGAGGATATAATAGCGCACCAACTCCTTATTTTTATACACACCCATACTTCCCTTCCTATCCTAGTCCATGGAGTCATATCCCGTATATTACATCACCTTCTGGATATCTACCCGTCTCACAACCTTTAATACAGCCACCCCTTTTTTCAACCATTTCAGCAAATCCTATAAATCAACCCCTTGCATCAGAGCATACAAGTTATGATGATAGCTTCAGAGAACTGCAATGGTTGAACCAGAAAGAAGAGACTTGCAGAGCCCAGAAAAACGTATGCCGACCCCCTCCAGCTCCGGATGAATTCTTATTTCCCACTACAGGTTGCCCTGGTATAAAGTCTAAATTTAGTGAAACAGCTCTGATTTCTCCCCTTAAACTTGAAGATGCTCCGATGCATCAACACCCAATAGCAGTGTCAGCATCAATTACTAGCAATCACCCTGTAACCCCTTTAGCTAAGACTTTAAATAAGAGCGAGCGCGTACAGAAGGAAAATCGTCGCCCCAAACGAAGAGCAAAAAGTGAAACACGAAGAGCGAGCCGAGCAAATAAAGCAGAACCGAAGACGAACCTACCGCCAATTAGGAAGAACTTTTGGCTAAAGCAAGTAGAGCCGTGCTTCAGGTGTAGTAGCTTAGGACACTGGCTGCAAGAATGTTCTCAGCCTATGAACTGCTATGGCTGTGAACAAATCAACGTCCGCATCAGCGACTGCACCCAGTGTTAACAGCACGAGCGAGCACAGCAGAGCAAGGGCAAACGAGCAGAGCCAAGCCAGAGCAAGCGAGCAGAGCAGAGCAAGGGCTAGCGAGCAGAGAAGAGCAAGATCAAGCAAGCAGAGCAAAACCAGAGCATGCGAGCAGAGCACAAAAAGAGCGAGCGAGTAGAGCAAAGCAAGAGCGAGCGAGCAGAGAAGAGCAAGAGCAAGCGAGCAGAGCCAAACCAGAGCATGCGAGCAGAGCACAAAAGAGCGAGCGAACAGAGCAAAACAATAGCGAGCGTGCAGAGCATTCACAGAGCGAGCGAGCAGAGCCAAACCAGAGCAAGAGCGAGCAAGCAGAGCAGAGCAAGCTACCAGAGCAAAATAAGAGCAAGCAAGCAGAGCCAAACCAGAGCATGCAAGCAGAGCAAAACAAGGTTGAGCGAGCAGAGCACAACTACGATCTCCCAAATTTTAGTTATGCAGAGTACATCTCTGCTACAGTACGCGAAAAAGCAATCCATCGACCTGAGCCCTCAATTCAGCAAAACCCTTCTATACCATCATTAATATGCCTATATTGACCCTTCAGCATTATATTTAGCTATTTAAAATCCTTATCGACCAAACTCACGACCCATTCACCTAATCCATTATTTGTGCCATTTTGTGTGTTTATTAAATTACCCCTTTTCTTTTGCTATTTAAGTATTTTTCATACACATTGTACAAACATTGCTAGCTATTCACACTTTTCCACTGACACATAAGCAAGTGCTAAATTTTATTTTTATGCATTACTATTACGTAATTAAAAATAAAATCTATAAATGAAATATTTTTTTGTGGATTTAGAAAATTGCTGCAAAATATTAATTATAAAATAATTAATCTTATAAGATAATAGTATGCATTGACACATACCATCAGAGCCTCACCTTTCAGTGAGTGAACACGTAAATTTTAATTTCTATTTTTGATTTCAAATTCTGTTAGATAAAATGTAATTATAGTATTTTTTTTTTGTTATGTGTATGAATGAAATACATGCAAGAATGGGCTATGAGTGTTATTTTCTTTAGCTTTAACATAATTAGTTTTGAGACTTGTAATTTTTGTAAATAATATATGGATAAGTCAGTCGCATCGTTTTAAATTAGACACCCTCATATCCAGCGTGAAACCCCTACATTTTCTTCAGCTAAAATACATAAGTCAGCAGATGTAGCAGAAGAATTTTATAAATACACTTCACACCGCTGCAGATAACACCGGTTATCTAAGTTTAAGCTCTAATACCTTTTTCTATATATGAAAATTTTCTTTTTTGTTTTAGTTTAGCTTATGCATTTTTTTTGTTTAACGAAAGTATCCGGTTCCACCGTATACTTTCGTGTGATGGGGAAAATTGTAACATGGCAGATTGGCCATATTACTTAAGTGTATATTTGTAGCGCATATAGATGACAGAAGGAAGCACCCAACTACTGGCAAGACAAAAAGCAGACCACGCAAGTCAAATATCTAGAAGCATAACACATTCGTTGGCACACACGTGCGAATTCCGATAGCACGCATACTATGGACTCATATAGATAACAAGCAGCTTGACTCGAGTAGCTGAGCTTGGGTCCGTTTAGGATCGATTGTCTCTCTCTTGCGGCGCGCACAGCGTACGGCACGAGAGATGAAGCTGAGCAGAGACAACAAGGGATGCCATTGCAATCATTCCTTCTGTCGCCGGTTTCCAATAAAGAGCATAACGACCTGCTGTAATATAAAGTACCTTTTTTGTGCCCAATAATATTATAATATTTAGTGTGAGTAAGACTAATTAGCTTTATCTTTTATTTTGTTGAAATCAAGCCTCGTGTTCTTGCGAGTGCTCTAGTGCTGCATATAATAACATCATTTATTGCTTTAATTTTGCGACGTGTGCGCGGGGCGATCTCGTGCGCGTCCTCTTGCTTATTTTTCCTTCGTGCTACTAATCTTCTTTTTTGTGTGCTCGTGTCCTTTTCGCGTGTGTCTGTTTTTTTTTATAACTATCTGCTTTTCGTCAAGCCGATAGTTTCTGTGCTAGTGCAAGCGGCGTCACGTACGCTATACGCGGCTGACGTCTTTAAGCGCGCGTACTATAATTGTATCATTATTAAAATAAAGCCTTTTTTTTATTTAATTAATTTGAAGCCTGCATATTATCTGATATATACCTTGGTGCAACCTCCTGATCCCCAAGGTAGTCACAATGTTTTATAGGTTTATGGTTTATGTGTTTATGGCTAATAGGTTTATGGTTTATGAGTTTATGGTTCATGGGTTTATGGTTAATACGTTTATGGATTATGATTTACTGGTTTATGGTTTATAGGTTTATGCTTTATGAGTTTATGGTTTATGAGCTTATAGTTTATGAGTTTATGGGTTATGATGTATGAAATTATGGTTTATGGGTTTACGATTTTATGGTTTATGGATTTATGGTTTATGGGTTCATGATTTATAGGTTTATAGGTTTATGGTTTATAGGTTTATGGCTTATGGTTTATGGGTTCATGAATTATAAGTTTATATAATTATCGTTTATGAGTGTATGGTTTATAGGTTAATTATTTATAGGTTGATAATTTATGGGTTTATGCTTCATGAGTATATAAGTTATGGTTTTATGGTTTATAAGCTAATAGTTTATGGGTTCATAGCTTATGAGTTTATAGTTAAAAGGTTAATGGTTCGTGGGTGTATAGCTTATGAGTTTATAGTTAAAAGATTTATGGTTTATGGGCTTATGTTTTATGGGTTTATGTTTTATGGGTTTATGGTTTATGTATTTATAGCTAATGGGTTTATGGTTTATGGGTTTATAAATTTTGGGTTTATGGATTATGGTTTAATGGTTTATGGTTTAATGGGTTATGGATTCATGGTCTATAGGTTTTATCTTTATGAGTTTATAGCTCATGAGCTCATGGTTTATTGGTTTATGGTTTTTGGGTTTATGGTTTATGGTGTATGAGTTTATGCTTCATGAGTTTAAGATTTTAGGGTTTATGGGATTAGGGTTTATAGGTTTATAGGTTTATGGTTTATGGGTTCATAGTTGATGAGTTCACGGTTTATGGGTTTATAGTCAATGATTTATGGGTGTATGGTTTATGGGTTTATTGTTTTCAGGTTTATGGTTCATGGTTTATGGGTCCTTGGGTTTATGGTTCTTAGGTTTATGGTTTATAGGTTTATGGGTTTATGAATCATTGGTTTATGGATTTCAGGTTTATAGTCTACGGGTTTATGGTTTATAGGTTCATGATTTATGGATTTATGGTTTATGGGTTGACAGTTAATGGTATATGGGTTTGTAGTTAATGGTTTTATGAGTATATAGGTTATAAGTTCATGATTCATGGGCTTTAGTTTATAAGTTGATATTATATGGGTTCATAAATCATAGGTTTATAGGTTTATGGTTTATGAGTGGATGGTTTATGGGTTAATAGTTTATGGGTTTACAGCTTATAAGTTTATGGTTAAAACGTTTATGGTTTTTAGGTTTATGTTTTATGAGTTCATGGGTTTATGGTTCATGAGTTTATGGTTTATGGGTTTATGGTTGATGGATTTATAGTTCATGGTTAATAGGTGTATGTTTCATGGACTCATTGTCTTTCGGTTTACGGTTTATGGTTTATGGGTTTATCGTTTTATGGTTCATAGGTTTATAGTTTTTACGTTAAGGGTCTATAAGTTCATAGGTTTATGGTCTATGGGTTTGTGATTAATAGGTTCAAGGTTTTTTGGGTTTATAGTTTATGGTTTATTGGTTTATGATTTATGGTTTATTGGTTTAAGGGTTTTGGTTTATAGATTAATTGTTTTTGGGTTCATGCTTCATGAGTTTATGTTTGATGAGCTAATGGTTTATATTTCTATAAGTTTGTGGGTTTAAAGTTTATGGGTCTATGGTTTATACCTAAATAATTAGTGGGTTTATGGTTTGTGAGTTTATGGTTCATTGGTTTATGATTGGCAGGTTCATGGTCTATGGGCATATGGTTAATAGGTTTATTATTTATGGGATTATGGTTTATGGGTTCATAGTTCATAGGTTCATAAGTATTTGGGTTATAGGTATATTTTATATGGGATCAAAGTTTATGGGTCTATAATTTATGGGTTTATGGTTTATGGGTTAATGGTTTATGGGTTTATTGCTCTTAAGTTTATGGTTTATGGGTTTATGTTTTATGAGTTCATGGTTCATGAGTTTATGGTTCATAGGTTTATCGTTGAAGAGTTTATAGTTCATCCTTTATGAGTTACTGGTTCATAGGTTCAAGATTTTTTGGGTTTGTAGTTTATGGTTCATGAGTTTATGGTTTATGGTTTTATGATTTATGGGTTTATGCTTTATGAGTTCATGGTTCATAAGCTTATGGTTTATGGGTTTATAGTTAATGGGTTCATTTTTCATCGTTCATGGGTGTATGGTTTATGGGTTCATTGTTTTTCGGTTTGCAGTTCATGATTCATGGTTTCTAAGGTTATAATTTTAAGGTTTAAAGTTTTTCGGGGTTATAATCTATAGCTTCTTAATTTGTGGCGCATGGGTTAATAGTTTATGCGTTTATTGCTCTTAAGTTTATGGTTAAAGGAGGCTCCTCAGTCTCCAATGTTATTTTCTAAACTGAATGGATTTTTATGAAACTTTAAAAAAATGTTCATTGACCTTCCATCTTTTCATTTCTTAAAAAAAATATAGGGTAAGCCATCAAAATTTAAAGAAATCAATGTGTCAAATCATTGTTCTTATACACAGGCCTTATGTGAAAAATGCACGATGGAACTACAAATGTTATCGTAATTAAAGATTTTTTATAAAAAACTAGAGGGATATAGATTTTTTAATAAGGATTACAATGCAATGAAGAAAAAAGAGGGTAAGCCATCAAAATAAAGAGAAATTAAGTGTAAAAGTTGAAAATATTTGATTAACGTAGAATCGAAAGAATCAGCTGGTATATATTGCGCATGCGTGATAATTCTAAGACGCACAGAGCGCATGTATACATATTACGAAGTCCGCTATATAGTGCCGTATATAAGTAAATAGTCACAAGAGCTTTTCAAGAAAAAAAAAATTTTTTCTTAACATATATTTATGCAATGATTTTTGTTCTTGAAATAATAATTATTATAATTTAAAAACATAGAGTATATTCATCTATGAAAATTTGCAATAATACAAAGACCACCAAGGAACCCAAAACATGATACGGTCCTAGCATGATGAGCGTCCTTAAAAGGTTCATGATTCATGGGTTTATGGTTTATAAGTTAATGATTTATGGGTTTATGGTTGATGGGTTTATGGTTTATGAGTTTATGCTTTATGAGTTTATGTTTAAAAAGTTTATAGTTAATAAACTTATGGTTCATGGATTTATAAGTTTATGAGCTTATAGTGTATGGGTTTATAGTTTGTGGGTTTATGGTACATTAATTTACTATTCATGATTTTCAGGTTCATTGTCTATGGGTTTATGATAAATATGTTTATGATATATAGGTTTATAGTTTAAGGGCTTATAGTTTATGGGTTTATAAGTAGACGGGTTAAAAGTTTATTTTTTATGGGTTTATAGTATATGGGTTAATAGTCTATTGGTTTATGGCTCATGAGTTTATTGTTAAAAAGTTTATGTTTTATAGGTTTATGTGTTATGGGTTTATGGTCTATAGGTTCATGGTTTATAGGTTTATATTTAATGGGCTTATGGTTTAAGGGTTCATAGTTTATGGGTTTATAGCTTGTGAGTTCATGGTTAAAAGGTTTATGATTCATGAGTCTATGGTTCATAAGTTAATGGTTAATGGGTTTATGGTTGATGGGTTTATGGTTAATGGGTTCATGCTTTATAAGTTTGTAGTTAATGAGTTTATAGTTAATGAGCTTATGGTTCATGGATTTATAAGTTTATGGGTTTTGTAGTTCATGGGTTTATTGTTTATGGGTTCATGGTTTATGGGTTTATGATTTGTAGGTTTATGGGTTATCGGTTTATGATTTCATTTCGTTCATGGGTTCCTGGTTTATAGGTTTATGATTTATGGGTCTATGGTTTATGGGTTAATAATTGATGGAATATGGGTTTATAGTTTATGGATTTATAAGTAGATGGGTTAAAAGTTTATTTATTATGGGTTCATAGTTTACGAGTTTATGGTTAATGGGTCTATAATTTATAGGTTCATAGTTGAAGAGATTATAGTTAATGAGCTTATGGTTGAAGGATTCATAAGTTTATGGGTTCATAGTTTATGGGTTTATGGTTTAAGGGTTCATGGTTTATGGGTTTATGGTTTGTGGGTTCATGGTACATTGGCTTATGATTTTCAGGTTCAACGTCGATTGGTTTATGGTTTATAGGGGTTAATATGGGTTTATAGTTTACGGGATCATAGTTTATGGGTCTATGGTTACTGGTCTTACGGTTTGTGGGTTCACAATTTTTGGGCCGATAGCTCATTTGTTGATTTTTTATAGGTTCACGGTTTTCGGTTTATGGTAAATCGGTTAATGGTTCATGGTTCATGGGATTATAGTTTTCATGTTTATGGTATATGGTCTACGGTTTTATGGGTTTATAGATCATGGTTTATGGGTTTATGGTTTGTCGGTTTATGGTTCATTGGTGTATAATTTATGATTTTCAGGTTCATGGTCTATGAGTTTATTGTTGATAGGTTTATGATTTATGGGTCTGTGGTTTATGGGTTTATAGTTTATGGGTTAATGGTTTATGGGTTTATAAGTATATGGGTTGAAAGTTTATTTTTTATGGGTTCATAGTTTATGGGTTTATGCTTAATGGGTCTATAATTTATGGGTTTATAGTCTATGGGTTAATGGCGAATGAGTTTAGGGTTTAAAAGTTTATTGTTTATAGGTTTATGTTTCATGGGTTTATGGTCTATGGGTTTATGGTTTATAGGTTTAAATTTATGGGTTTATGGTTCATGGGCTAATAGTTTACGCGTTTATGGCTTGTGAGTTTATGGTTAAAAGGTTTAGGGTTTATGGGTTTATGGTTCATGAGTTTATTGTTTATGGGTTAATGGTTTATGGGTTTATGCTTTATGAGTTCATAGTTAAAGAGTTTATAGTTTATGAGCTTATGGTTTATGGATTTGTAAGTTTATGGGTTTATAGTTTATGAGTTTATGGTGTACGGGTTCATGGTTTATGGGTTTATGGTTTATGAGTTTATGGTGCATTTGTTTAAGATTTTCAGTTACATGGTCTATGGGTTCATGGTTTATAGGTTTATGATTCATGGGTTTACGGTTGATGGGTTTATAGTTTATGAGTTTATAGATCATAGGTTCATAAGTAGATGGGTTAAAAGTTTATTTTTTATGGCTTCATAGTTTATGGGTTCATGGTTAATAGGTCTATAATTTATGGTTTTATAGTTTATGGGTTAATAGTCTATGGGTTTATGGCTTATGAGTTCATAGTTTAAAGGTTTATGGTTTATAGTTTCATGTTTTAAGGATTGCGATGTGAGAATTTAGTTATATTTAAATTTCAATAAACAAATTATTAAATAAGTGAATATAACTTTGCCCGTTCCCGCATGCAAAGTTCGGCCTGTCGAAAAGAAAGAATCTTTAATTTATTAAGAGCGCCAGACAAGCCTCCGGCTTACTCGTCGGCAGCATGAATCTCGGGCTGTCTTGGCTGGGAGGTGGGCGACCTCTGGTGTCAAAATTTATTAAGTTGAAGTTGGGAGAGGTATTACACACAATCAAAAAAATTTTAATATTACTGGTTCACTTTATAACACTTGAAAAAATTTATTCAACAAAAAATAATTTTAAATTTATTAACGCTCGGTCTATGAATTTTATTTTCTTTCTATTAAATTTATTAAATCTACTACTCGCGCACACTTATCACCCATACATCCCGGTCAATATAAATTTATAAATTTAACTTAATTCGCTTTATTGAAATAATAAACTAATGTTCTAATCGTAGCAATAAAAAAAAATTTAGTTTTACGGTCTGGTCGACTTAAGCGACCTCGCTCTTCCTTCGTTCAACAATATGGCTACCCAGAGCCCGCGCACTTATCTCTCTCTCTCTCTCTCACACTCTAATCCCACGTGTCTACCAATTTGTTTAATCACCGGTCAAAAATAAGAAAAAAACTAATAATTCGTTTTACTTTCGTGCAAAATACCAATTTAATGTTTTTTATTTAATTTAATTTAAATTACCCGGTCAACGGAATCGTTAGACACGTGGTCGGATTTCACTCCCGCACTCTCGAAATTTAATATACTTAAAGAAAGAAAATTTAATATTTAATTACTATCTCTTCAGGTTTATAAATTAATTTTCAGTTAATTTAATTTAATAGTCAATGCAGAATATCCAAGAAATTTTGATTTAAAAAATGGCTGCTAAGGCCCGCGTCATGAACCGTATTACGTCACACACTGCGCGAGAAAGAGGCGCGCCATCATTTTTACTTTGCTCCATTCGAATATGAATCTTTCCATCTCTTTCTTTCTTCTCTCTTGTGTTCCCTTCTCTTTCTACATCTTCTTCGTCGTGCGCCACTCCTAGCACACGCGCGGTCGCTGCTATGTAGTGTTTATTGCTCGTAAGTTTAGGGTTAAAAGGTTCATGATTCATGGGTTCATGGTTTATAAGTTGATGATTTATGGTGTTATGGTTTATGGGTTTATGTTTTATAAGTTTAAGGGCACCAAACACCTCTTCCCCCTGCTAGTAAAAAAAGATACGTATTAATAAGATTTAATTAAATTCTTTGTTAATGGAAATAATATTTGAAAGTAGACTAAAATACCTTTATTTCAAGCTTTTGTAAGCTCATTTTGCTTTAGCTGTAGTCCCATAAACATTCGATGAATTCTTGTTCTTATAATGGCTCCACCGTAAGATTTGAGCTGAACCGCTGGATGGATCTAACTTTCCCAAACTGATTCAATATTAGTATTAGCATCATTTTTGCGTGAATAAGGGAGTTCCTGAAACGTAAAAAATTTTTTACTTTTCAACAAAAAGTATTAATTTATTAAATAAATTTTCATTTTTTTACCTTATTTTTGGATTTTTTAACAACTTTTTGTCATTCGATTTTAAAACCCTCCATTTAGCGAGAATGATGCTAATACTGTAGTTAAATCAGTTTGAAAAAGTCAAATCCATCCAGTGGTTTAGCTCAAATCTTACGGGGCGGCACCTATAATTTTAAAAATTCAATATTTGAGAAAAACAGCTTTAAAGTTTTTAATTATTATATCTTAAAATTATCAATGCTATACTTATCTTTTATGAAATAATTTTTTTCTGGTATTTCTTATTTATATGACCTAACAATATAAAAAAGAGATACTAGACAAGAGAACCTTGTTATCGACTGGATAAAGCTGGAATGCAAAAAGATATTTTATTAAAATAATCAATAAAAATAATCTTTCTTATTATAAGATATTTTGTCAGTACTCACCCTTATTCACCAATGAAATTATGTATTTGTTGTAAGAATCAACAAACACATAGTTACTTGTCACTCTGATGGTTGTTAGAATCACTCGTACTACCCTTGAATCAGCTGGAACCTAAGAAATAATATTTAATATGGAGTAATCATTTCATATTTTATAATTCAAATTCAAAATTAAGAAATAAAATCTAGATTTAAAATTTATATTTTGATTAATATTATTATTTATAAATAGAATTTATATCTAAATATGTAATAATAATAAGAATTATACACTTACATGAATTTAATATGCACCCGGTGTATAGAAATCCATCACACCTATTCGTACTTTTCTTTTCAGAGTATGTGCTTCTTTCGAATGAGACTAACTTGATCACTCTACATTGAATTATCTTCTATTATTCAAAGTCCCGATCCACTCGACAGATACATTTCCAAGTTCGATGTTCGATTTCTCCAACATCTTGAGAAAGTTATATCAAGATCAGCACTATTTGGGGAAGTCGATTCAAGTTATTTTTTAACAGCTTTAGATGTAGAACCTTTTGCCACTTGTTCGTATACTTTTGTTTTTTAACAACTTATAGCACTGAACTCCGACTGGGCAACTGGCTTTGATAAATCTATTAAACTACAAAAACTAGATAAACTTGCAAGTCCATGGCCAAGTACAGGAACAGCAAAAACATTAAATCTGTTAACTTTATACGTATTGTCCATAGCACTTTCTCTCTTGTTAGAGTTTACAGTTGCTTATTCATCACAATAATCACAAATCATATTAATTTTGAATCCTTATCCTCCGAAAGAGGTTTCAATAAATTCCATCTTATGATGGCACACACTGCAACACAATTTTTTCAACATAGAAGATAGAACGTTGGTATCAACATTTCTATCATTTGCCCTGGAACTTGAAAATTCTATTGTTTTCAGTTTAGAAAAAAAAGTGAAGGGTCTACTTCTCTTAGCTTCAGAAGAATTTTTACTTTTACTAAGAAATTTCCTTGGCCTCTTTTTAGATCTTCCTGTAGATCATTTTCTATCTTGATGTTGGTTATGAAATCTGCCTCTGGTATCTCTTTCATTATTTTACATTTTTGAGGTTAGTATTCTCAATGTCAATTTAAGCTTTTTACACTTCAAATTAACTTTCTATTTAGATAAAAGTAGAATTTCAGGCGCACATAAAAAAATATGAAATAACTCGCGAACCTGTAATTTATTAAAAATTAATAATTTTACGTAAATTAAACTACAAAACCTACTAATAATTTTTTAAATGCACTTTAAGTAAATAAACTCACTACGAACTGACCAAACAAATAGCTGAGACTGACTGTCATGTAGCGAAATTATACGAGCAGAAAGCGCGAACGCGCGAAATTCATATTGATAAAAAATTACACGAATAACTATATGCCACTTGTTTCCTTACAAAATTAAAATGGAATAAAATATGAATGCAAAACTTTTCAGAACTTAAATCAAGATGAATATTTTGTTAAAATTAAAAAAATAAACTCTTATTTTTTAATTAAACCTAAAAAAAAACAATAAAAATTAAAAAAATTCAATTTAAAATAATTCCTAACATTTTTTTAATTTGTAAAAATTATATCATTATAGACTTAATAAATAAGAACTAAATTAAATCTCTTAAAAAAAACTTTTTGGAGCTTAATTAATGATTTATGAATTATTAAATCAAGTAATAAAAAAATAAGTTCTCATAGTATTTTAATAAGATTAGCTAAAAATTTGAAAAAATCTCAAAATAGCAAAATTAACAAAAAAATCAATTAAAAGTCTATTCTACTAATTACTTCATAAAAACGAAACTAAATAAGATAAATTAAAGAAACTTGTTGGAGCTTATTCTACAGTAAATTTCCTATGAAAAAAAGCAATAAACCCAAATTCGATGGTGGGACCGAAAAAAAGGTGTTTTGTGCCCTTAAAGAGTTTATAGTTAATAAACTTATGGTTTATGGATTTATAAGTTTATGAGCTTATAGTGTATGGGTTCATAGTTTGTGGGTTTATGGTTCATTGGTTTATTATTTATGATTTTCAGGTTCATGGTCTATGGGTTTATAATGAATATGTTCATGATATATGGGTTCATGGTTTATGGGCTTATAGTTTATGGGTTTATAAGTAGACGGGTTAAAAGTTTATTTTTTATGGGTTTATAGTATATGGGTTAATAGTCTATGGGTTTATGGCTCATGAGTTTATTGTTAAAAGGTTTATGTTTTATAGGTTTATGTTTTATGGGTTTATGGTCTATAGGTTCATGGTTTATAGGTTTATAATTGAAGCGTGTAGCTGCAAAGGTGGCTATCTTCATTTTTTCCGAATTCATTTTTATTGCATTTTCGTATACAGAACATTAAAATTTATTATGAAAAAATCATATGGGACCAAAATATAGGTATAGTCTATTTTATGAATTGAAAAATATATTATGTATTGCAAAATACACTGACTTTCAAGTATAAGTACAGCAGAAAATGTTATTTCTTGGAAAAAATTTTTTTGGAGATAACTATTTTTGCAGCTATACGCTTCAATTAATAGGTTTATGGTTTAAGGGTTAATAGTTTATGAGTTTATAGCTTGTGAGTTCATGGTTAAAAGGTTTATGGTTTATGGGTCTATGGTTCATAAGTTAATGGTTAATGGGTTTATGGTTGATGGGTTTATGGTTAATGGGTTCATGCTTTATAAGTTTGTAGTTAATGAGTTTATAGTTAATGAGCTTATAGTTTATAGATTTATAAGTTTATGGGTTTTGTAGTTCATGGGTTAATGGTTTATGGGTTCATGGTTTATAGGTTTATGATCTATGATTTGCAGGTTCATGGTCTATGGGTTTATGGTTTATAGGTTTATGATTTATGGGTCTATTGTTTATGGGTTTATAGTTAATGGTTTATGGGTTTATAGTTTATAGGTTTATAAGTAGATGGGTTAAAAGTTAATTTTTATGGGTTTATAGTTTACGGGTTTATGGTTAATGGGTCTATAATTCATAAGTTAATGATTTATGGGTTTATGGTTGATGGGTTTATGGTTACTGGGTTTATGCTTCATAAGTTTATAGTTAAAGAGATTATAGTTAATGAGCTTATGGTTGAGGGATTTATAATTTTATGGGTTTATAGTTGATAGGTTTATTTTTTATGGGTTCATAGTTTACGGGTTTATGGTTAATGGGTCTATAATTTATGGGTTCATTGTTTTTCGGTTTGCGGTTCATGGTTCATGGTTTATGGGGTTATGATTTATAGGTTTAATGTTTTTTGGGTTTATAATATATGATTTCTCAGTTTATGACGTATGGTTTATTGGTCTATGGGTTCATGCTTTATAGGTTTATGATTTATGGGTTCATGGTTCATGAGTTAATAGTTTATGGGTTCATGGCTCGTGAGTTTATGGTTAAAAGGTTTATGGTTTAGGGGTTTATGGTTTATAAGTTAATGGTTTATGGGTTTAGGGTTTATGGGTTCATGCTCAATGAGTTTATAGTTAATGAGCTCATGGTTTATGGATTCATGCGTTTATGGTGTTACGGTCAAACTAATTCGTACGAGAACCAAAATGTTAAGTCCTGGCTTTACACTAGGACAGTATCAACGGTTGATTATGTTGTTGTTGTTACGAGGAAAATATGTTTTATTTAATAAAAGAATAAAGTTTGATTTTAAAATGTGTAGTTTAAAAGTTAAATCTAGTGGTAGAAAAGCTCTACTAATTCTAATTGACATGAATCGTTCTTACGAATAAATATAATTGAATTGAAAGAAATATAAATCAAAATATAATTGTAAGAATCTTACCTTAATTCGGCTAAGTAGATACAGGCAGACAGTAAATAAATACACTTGATTTAATATTTTAATTATAGAGTTCTTATTTGTAACTTTTATAATAAACTGAACACAGTGCGATTTAATATATTGCGCGAATAATTGTATAATTTTAAAGTGTGAAAAATGTAGTTATTATAATTGTATATTCGAACTGCTTGTAGAAATTCTTTGATAAAGTGCTTCGAAAAAGTGTCTGCTTCAAATTAAAAATCTGTCTTTTTATATTGATAATCCCTGCCTTGTTTCAGAATGATTGTTTTTTAATTTGAAATTTTGAATTGATGTCAATCGATGAAGCAATGCTTATTATGCATTGTTTCTTATTGAATGATATGATTAACGTGGTAAAGCTGGTTCATATAGTCTTCGTAATTGTACTTATTTTGTTGATTCTGAAAATCGCATTGCAGTTCGTTTCTTAACAAACGACTTACTTTTACAATATGCTTGTTAAGGTAAATTAGCTGATTGATCAATAACTGCATATTTTTGGAATGATAAATTTTGAAATAAAAGATACGTCGTAACGTAACAATGGGTTTATAGTTTATGGGTTTATGGTTTATGGTTTATGGGTTCATGGTTTATGGATTTATGATTTGTGGGCTTATATGCTTCTGTGAATATTTCATGGAATATTTCGAAAAAGATCTTAAACATTCCTTTGAAATATTCCTGAAATATTCTTGAAAGCATTTAATGGAAGATTCCAGTGTAATATTTTGAAATATTTCGTGGAGGCTTTCTAGAATCTGTATGGAAGTTTTCTATGAAATATTCCATTGGAATATTTCGAAATATTTTAGTGAAATCTTCCATGCTGCGTGGGTCGCGTGTGGCAAAATACATTTCTCGCATATTGACGAAAAAATGACTTGTAAAAGAATGACCAAATTTTTTTATGAGTAGAGTAATGTACTATTCCCAATAAACAAGAAAAAATTTGATTTTTTTTCTTGATTTGTAACTAAATATTTTTAACGATTTCTTGAGATATTACACATTGATATTCTTATCATATATGTTGCCCAAGATGCATTTTCTTGAATGAAAAGAAAAAATCTTTGGCGTTTTAAACTAAAAAATATTTATTTGATTGGACTAAATAGAAATAGTTTTTAATTTCACCTTGTGCAATCAACTAAAATATTGTATCTTTGTTTTCCGCTTAAATAAGCTTTATTTAGTGATTTATTTTAAAACTTACTTGCGATTCTTTACGAGTAACTTCAACTAATCTTTGCTTTACTTGAACGAGTTCGTTACGTAATAATTGCAATGAATGATAGTTTAATGTTCGTTCTTGTATAGATGTCTCATGAACAGAGCGAATTTGTTCTTTAACCAAGGCTAATTTCCGGTCGCATCGAGTTCTCAAAAGATCACTTTCCATTAGACTTTTCTGAAGCTCTTCTATTTTTCGACCTCTTTCTAATGCTGCTATCTAAATAGACATATGTTTTGATAAATATTATTTACTTGAATTAAACAAATCTTTTCTTTAATCATATTTAAAAATTTTACATTTTTAAATTAATACTAAGTCAATAATAATTTTGGAGTAAAGAATCACCCATTTTTCATTAGTTAATTTCTGATACAAAAAACAGACAGTTTAAATTTTATTACTACTAAATAAATAGTCAAATGATTTCAAAATAAGCTCAGTTTTTTATTTTCTGAAAAAACGGATTTTTGAGAAAATAATTATATTTAAAGTCATCACTTACGAAGTAAAAATCAAAGTGTAATATACTATTTACGATATATTCAAAAAACTTCATTCTCATTAAGAAATCAAGCATATCTTACTTGTAATATAATAGTAAATCACAACTTCACCTTTTCTACATTCCTTTGCAGACTAAACCATTGAACCGAACCATTAAGCGGTCGTAGCATTAACAATTATAAACAATTCTTAAATAATTTAATTTTTCATCAATCGTTAAGAGCAGGCTGAACTACCTGTCTTTGTCTAATAGTTTTTCATCATTCATATAAACATCGTCCGTCGTAGTAAGAAAAAAATATTAGCCGCCGCTAGATATTAGTATAATAAGTGAATTTTATAATAACAAAAAAATTATTTTATCGCGTAGTTTTTAAATAATATGAGACCTACGAACAAACTAAAATATAACCTATCTTTTTTGGTAGGTCTCATATTATTCAAAAACTACGCAATAAAATAATTTGATTGTTATTACAAAATTCACTTATTATACTAATATCTAGCGGGGGCTACTATTTTTTTCATGCGACAACGGATGGTGTTTATATAAATAATGAAAAATGCTATTAAACAAACATAGATAGTTCGGCGCCGTGTTAAAGCAAAAAGTAATTGTATTTATTTATTTTATTTAAAAAAACAAAATATGTGACTACGCCTGTAAGTAGGCAATCGAGACCTTGCATACACGATTATACGTACACAAAAGCGTTCAAATGCCATTTGTTTCTAGTGGCTAAAAACAATGAGAATACAGTAATTTTGCTTCTATAATCACTTTATCTTATAATTTTAGACTTGAACTTTTAAATGCTGGCAATCGAAGTTAAAAATAATTATCTAATAAGTAGTTATAAGCGTCGAAAAATCACAAAAATAGTATTTTTTAAAAATTTAACCTAAATTATTTCGGAAAATAAGCGTCAATTTCCCATACAAGATTTTCTGCTTAGGATAGTCCAAAGAATCTAAATATACTTTGTATTCCGTAAAAAAGTGACTTTGTAACTTTTTGCTACTTATTTGTTAAGAGGATATCGTAGTTCTGCTTCTCCTAATAATATTTTTATTCAAAGTTCATGAGTAAACAGTGCGTCAAATCAAATTCTTTCACTTTAGTGAGAAAATTCGAAAGATTAATCCTTAGCGCGGACAAGTCAAGAAATTTACCAAAATAATATACATAAAAAGTTATAAACAAACTTTCGATATATACTATTTTGAGGTTAGGTTCATCGAGCTTGATATCTAATTTTCATTCAAAGTTCATAAAAAAATATGAAGCTAAATTGAATTTTTAATTCAACAAAAATTATTGTATTAATATAGTTTTACCGCGGACAAGTCATTATATTTGTCCAAATAGTAAATTTAAAAAGATATCAGTAAGATAAAAAAAGCAAAAATCGATTCCAACAACTACGACATCCCCTTAATAAACAATTTCCTCTTAGGGTGAGAAACTCCCACCCTAAAAATTCGTGTTTGGAGAATTAAAAAACATACAAAAAATTAGGTAAAACTATCTAAATATCATTGGCCATTGGTATCATCTCTGGCTTGCGGACTATTTGCTGGAACAGAGATAGCTATGTAAGAAAGCTCATCTACTTCCCTATTTAAAAAAACACGTGTTTTTTACACGTGTTTTTTACATGTAAAATTTACGTTGTTGTTCATGTAATTTTTTCACGTGTTTTTTTCACGTGTATTTTTCAGGTGTATTTTTTTACAGTTTTTCGGCAATTGAAGAGCTTCTCGAAACGCCACCTAGTGATTTAAAATTGCTATTAATGATCGATTACGTCGGTTTGACTTTAAATCACAAGGTGGCGTTTCTTCAAGTTTTGTCATCCCTTATACAAATTTCAAAGACGCATCAGATATATGAGGCCAGACAATAGAAGCTCTTCAATTGTCGGTAGGCTGTAAAAAAATACACCTAAAAAATACACATGAAAAAAATCCGTGAAAAAAATACATGAAAAAACACGCAAATTTTACATGTAAAAAATACGTGTTTTTTACACGCGTTTTTTTCACGTGCAAAAAAACACGTATTTTGTTCAATAGGGTTTGGACTTAGTGTGCTCGTTGTATTGAAAACACTTATTTACTATTTTCACTTTTCTTATATAAAACGATAGACTAATGATCTTTACAGGCTCTTGCATGCAGACATAGATAGTCTTATGTATGAGATTTAACTAGTCGATATAAATAAAATCATGAGATTCGAGTAGTCAATATATATAAAATTATAACGAAAGATATTAACGAATTTGGTACGTAAGATTTTGGATTAGCTTCTAAGATCAAGTTAGTTATAGGACTTAATGATAGGCTATTTTAAATTGTAAAAAATTTCATCATGTTATAATTAATACAAAAATAGCAATCCTGAAATTGATTTTCGAGAAAATAATTATATTCAATGTCATCACTTACAAAGTAAAAATCAAAGTTTAATCTGCTATTTTTATTTATTCAAAAAACTTTTTTTTATGGTACTGCATTCGTTGCTGCCACTTTACACGTCTGTCAAATTGGCAGGACAACTTTGCACTGTCGAAATGAGGGTAACTCTATAATTTGCCGCCTATTTGCCTTGAATTATCTGCGACTTCAAAAAATTTGCTGCGGCTTTCCTTCCAGTTCAAACTGTTAGTACTGCTAAGTTGATGTCAAGTTAGCAGGGCATCCTCTAAAAAGGGGACGCTGTATCTCTCTATCCTTTTCTAATTGAAACATGTAAATTTTTGGGAAAACTAGTTATTATTGATAGAAATTAAGGGTTGTCCGCAACTTCTATAGCGAAAAACAATATTTTGTCTGATAAGAGCAAATTAATTTTGTTGCTTTTTTTTCAAGTAAAGTTTGACATACTTACAAAATCCTAAATTAGGCTAGAGAATACGTTATTTAAGTATGTCAAACTTTACTTGAAAAAAAGCAACAAAATTAATTTGCTCTCATCAGACAAAATATTGTTTTTCGCTATAGAAGTTGCGGACAACCCTTAATTTCTATCAATAATAACTAGTTTTCCCAAAAATTTACATTTTTTAATTAGAAAAGGATAGAGAGATCCAGCGTCCTCTTAAGGCATTTTCGTAAATATTTGTAATTAAGTTTATAATTTGCCGTAAAAAATAAGATTAATACGATACTATACGAAATATATGATTTCCCAAATTTGAAATATTGCAATTTAGGTAATTTATTGTAAACAAATTATTTGAGAAAATTTAAAACTTTGGAATTAATAAGAAGAAAAAATGTCCGTATTTCTTTAACTATTCAAAACGTAAAATATACTTACATTTTTTTCTATAACGCTTAATTCTCCAGAAAAAAATTATTAAATTTTAGTAAAAAATTACAAAATTCAAAAAATTTATTTTTACGTACGTATACAATTTTTTTCTTAGAATCTAAAATTAAAACTTGATAACTTGTTAATGCCCTAAAAGACTTTTTGAAAATTACCCAAATTACTTTATAATATTTAATTTTACTTAAAGTAAAATTTTCTAATTGACAATTTTAATAAATAATAAACATTGAATAATGAAATTTCTGACTTTCCTATAAAAATATTTATTTAATGAAGCAAAATGATACATGATAAGTATTTGTTATGAGAGATAATATAATTGATATAATAAGAAAAAAATTTCATCAAATCAACTAAAATATTATTAATTTAACAGATCAGCTGTCCATCTCACGGAATCCTTTTGATCTAACAGAATGTATTTAGTTGAAATAGTCCAAATATGATAATGCTTCCAATTTACCAGCACGGTTGATAAGTACGCAACAGTTAAAATAAAAATGAAAAAAATTAAAAATAAAAGTATGACTTATATTTCAACGAAATTTTATAAATTGAATCAATAAAATGTACATGCTCAAATTAACTGATCAATTTTATTAAGAGAAACGTTGAAACTACTAACAGCGTGATTTTTTGAGGTTATGATAAAAATACAGCTGGTATAGCTGTTAATAACTCAAATTCTTTATTATTATAAAACATCTACGTTCGTTTTCATTCATTACTGAATCCTGTTCAGGAACTAAAATTAAATAAATAAATACAAAAACATAATAATACAAATCACCGTGTAACTGACTTAAATATTATTATTACAATCATGAATAATAGATGAAGTTAAATAAAATTTTTTTAATACAAACCTAATATAATAAAGTTCTGATCTTAATAATAATTTAAATTTCTCAATTTAATGGAAAATAATGCGTCAATCATTAGCAAAAATCAATTATATTCTAAACAGCAAACACATCGAAAAAAATTTGCAAAAGATGAGATATATAACGCAAAAGCATATACAATTTTACTAACTCAAAAATAATACATAGATGAAAGTTAGAGAAAGGTAAGATGTTTTAAAAAAATCAGTAACAGTACTCAACTAAGATACATAAAAATAATAGCTTGAGTCGTAAAAAAAATTATAAAAACATAAATTGTGAAAAAGGAGAACCAAATCTAACAAAACTAAATAGAATGAATTTTATTATTTTATTTTATTTTCATGTCGCATCAACTGCTAAGTTATTAGCGACTTTACAATAGATGACTGATTCCATTTAGATTCATGCAGGCCGTCACTGATCGAATTTTCCTTTTCTTTTCTAAATGATGAAAATACCTTCCAATATGTGTATGAAGATAAAATTTACCCCGTAGAACGCTCGAAAATATGTATTTTCCTCGCTACAGCGTATTTAGTGTTGGGTGTAAAAATGAAAATTAAAAATTTGAAAATAAACCTCAATTTTCAAATTGCTGTAGCTTCGTCAATTTTTGCCTATTCGGACGTGTTTTAAATGAAAATGTGCAGAATTTATTATTGTTTTGGATGCCGTTTTGATTTTTGCGACATGTGTTGATTTCTCTAAGTTATTCATGAAAACCAGAAAAAAGCGATTTTTTTCAAACACGATTTTCTCAAAAACTATATTTTTTTTTCATTTTTATGTTTTTATACATAAAAAATACTAACTTTAACAGGGAGCTGAACTATCTGTCTTTGTCTAATAGCGTTTTTCATCATTTATATAAACACCATCCGTTGGAGCATGAAAAAAATAGCAGCCCCCGCTACATGTTAGTATAATAAGTAAATTTTGTAATAACAATCAAATTATTTTATTGCGTAGTTTTTGAATAATATGAGACCTACCAAAAAAGATAGGTTATATTTTAGTTTGTTCGTAGGTCTCATATTATTTAAAAACTACGCGATAAAATAATTTTTTTGTTATTATAAAATTCATTTATTATACTAATATCTAGCGGCGGCTACTATTTTTTTCTTACTACGACGGACGATGTTTATATAAATGATGGAAAACTATTAGACAAAGACAGGTAGTTCGGCCTGCTCTTAAGGATATGTGAAAATATGCAATTTCGTCTTTTTTTTTTAAACGGATTTTTAAACGTTTTTCTTATATTTTCCATTTTACAACATTAATACCATGATGCATCATGCCATTTTTCCAAGTATGACGTCTTTTTACAATTTGTTTATGCTTTTATTTATTAATCTATCTAAAATATTAACAAAAATCTTTAAAATAAACCCTTGATAAAATTTTTTTATTAATTAGAACCGAAGTTCTGACGATTTTGAATTTAAAAAAATGTTAAAATTTGTTAAAAACTGATATTTAGATTATAGAATACACGAGATATTCTTTTTTTTTGGATTTTGTTGAAATAAAAATTTCATTTTTGTTATTTATTAAAATTTTGAATTTGTAAAAAGGTTTTGTTAATTAAAACATTTTTAATGAATAAGAAATTTACAAAAAAATTAACGAATAAAAACAACACATTTTCATATGTGTACGTATTCCACTTCAGGTAAGTTTTTTTTAGAGGTAATTTATTTTTAAAAAAATTAAATTCATGAATAAATTAAATTGAAAAATAAATTGAATTAGAAAAATTCAATAACTAGTTACGGGTTAAAAAAAAAGAAAAAAAAGTAAATAAAATCTGTTTTTTCAAATTTTATTATGTGACATAGTAATTTTTCTTATAACGCAGAAATGTTCCACTCTTCCTATACAATTTAGTAATTTTTAATACAATCTATAATTATATTTATCATAGCATTTTTCTCCATGTACATATGAAAATTCGAAAGCACCATAAAATTTTTCTGTTGTAACGTATATTATTTTAATTAATGACTGACAAGGAGAGTACCCAACCTTCGGGAAACGGATTTGGCTAAAACTGCAGGATTTGATTTTTTGATGAAAAAAAATGAACCCGTGTTTTTTCTTTTCTTTGAATAGGCCCCATAAACGGAGATATAGACATTTTTTTGAAAATATAATGAAAAGGAGCTTTTATAAGATCTTGAATAACAAACAACTAAGACTCTTACAAAAAAATGTATAAAAAAAAATAAAGTACAGATTAAATGCTTTAATTTAAGCTTTGTTACATTAAAAAAGCTTGTGTCGTTAAAAAGTTACAGGCTATTAAAATATGCTAATGAAATAGCGTAAAAAATTGATACACGCTAAAAATATTAATAAATATGTAGTAATTTTCAATTAGGCACAACTTTTGAACCATACAAGCTTTTTTAATGCAACAAAGCTCAAATTAAAGCATTTAATCTGTACTTTATTTTATTTTTCATACATTTTTTTGTAAGAGTCTTAGTTGTTTGGTTATTCAAGATCTTATAAATGCTCCTTTTATTGTATTTTCGAAAAATGCCTATATCTCCGTCTATGGGGCCTATTCAAAGGAAAAGAAAAACACGGGTTCATTTTTTTCATCAAAAAAATCATATCCCGCAGTTTCAGCCAAATCCGTTTCCCGAAGGTCGGGTACTTTCCTTGTGAGTAAAATTTATTGTATTATAAATGTATCTATTGATGTTCACATTTAATAATTGTATATATATATATATATATATATATATATATATATATATATTTACAATAGAAATATTATATGAATAAACTAATAACTAATACCGACAAACATTTATTAGATTTTATTGCGACTAAAACATAAATTAAGTGCCATGAAAGGAAAAATAATTATTTAAAAATTTACAATCGAAAATTTTTTAATATATATCAGTATACAAGTATGTTTTGAATGCAAGAGTGTGTGTGCAGATGTTCATAGTTGCATAACAATGTATATATTGTAACGGTTATTTTGTGCTCGTTACAAAAAGAATTAGCTTTTATTTGAATATTATTTTTAGCTAAATCTATGAACTTGAATATATGCGGAGTTGCTGAAAACTAAGAAATTTACTAAATATTATACAGCGAACTCCGATAGTGCTAGCTAGTAAAACTATTGACTAGCGACCAAATCATGTATGATATACTTGTCGCTTGCTGCACTCACTGCGTCTCTTTCTCTCTCTCTCTCTCTTCCTCCCTCTCTCTCTCTCTTACCTGAGCTTGAATATGAATACATGCACACATAACGACACTGTGCTGTTGAGCCTTCTTTCTTTCCTGCTATATATTGCTTGGTGGTGTACTAATGCATGTGTTATGAATTAATAATGAAAGTTTAATGTAATTAGTGGGTCCACCTATATTTGCGTTTTTAGTAAGGGGATTCACTAGAAGATAGAAAATAAAAATTTTTTAACTAAAACAAACAATTTAAAAAAAATTTTTTAACAAAAAACAAAACCGACTTCAAAAAAATGCACTAAACAGTTACAAATAATTTTTGATCTTCAATAATTATACTCATACTACGAATCTAACTCAACACATGTGTAGCAAACATTTTATAGATTATCTAATCATTTGTAAACAGCACAAGCAAATTATATTTTTTTATGATATATATATATATATATATATATATATATATATATATATATATATATATATATATATGGGTCAAAATAACATCTTTTATATAAAAGTGTGCGCATGTGGATCACCGATTTTGCTGATTTTGAGATATGTTTTAGTATTATTAAAGTTAGGAATCTGTGCAAAATTTCAGCTCTCTAAGTGCAAAACTCGCCGAAATATGGCCTTTCAAAGGTCAAAAACTCCGCTTTTTCGGCTGTTTTTCACTCTTTTTCAAAATTCTGCCAAGACTCGAGTTTTTAACATATTTTAATTCGGCAGGCGGCAATTTCTTCGTTTTTATGTTAATTTTAAATTTTCGTAATTATATTTCTAAAAAAATTCTAATCAGGCTTCTGAAAACTCTTAGAATAAAATACTGATTTTTGACATTTTTGACAATTTTTAAACAGCTGTAACTCATTTGAATTTTGATATTTTTAAATTATCAAAATTTTGTTTTATTGGTCAAAAAGAAAGCTTTAATTTGCATATTTAAATTTTCAAAAAGGTTTAAAATTGACGGAGATACAAAGGTTTAAAGTTTGCAAAATTTCTAAAATATACGTTTTTTACAAAATTTAGATCATTGTAACTCTGGCCGGACAACTTCAAATTCACTAAATCTTACAAGAAAACTTTCTATAAGTCACGTAAAATGAGGCCAAATAGGCCTGGTCAATGGTATCCTACGATTTTACTATTATTTGAACCTCTCATAATTCAGTATTTTGCTTCACAAGTAAATCAATACACCCAGCTGTTGCGTCTTCTACTCATAAATGCGAAAACCTTAAAAGATTCAACAGGCTATAAATTATGAAATGAGCGATAAAAAACTTGATTTTATGCTTGAGTTTAGGTCTCTAGGTCGTTTAGAATAAAAGTTATAACAGTTTGAGAATTTTTTATTTCTCAAGGTATCAAATCCGTGAACGCTTACTCTAGCCGATTTTTAGATTGGTCTTAAATTTCCTATAACTTAATTTCTATGATACTTCAGGACTCTTATTGAAGCTCTAATTAAAAATTATTGCTTGTAATTTCAATATCTTTGATGAAGTATAAATGTAAGTCTGCTAACATCTAAAATAAACAACTTTATTTTTTTCTTATAACATCGTTAAGTCCCTATTGAAAATAATGACGTCTTTTAAAGACGTCTTTAGAAGACACAAATTGATATGAATGTATATAATAGTACTAATGATTGCTCGTTAGAGGGCTACCGCGTTTTTTAGCGATTGATTTCTTTATGGTAAGCAAATGCGCACGAAAAGAATAAGACAGTTCAGAGCATATAAACTGACAGTTTCGTTTGATCTAAAATAATGATAGTTTTCTCACACTCTATTTCAACTAATGAATAGAGGTATTTTTGTAGGTTTTAATGAAAAATAAAAAAATAATTATTATCCTGTAGTTTCACTACTTTTGAATTTTCTCTTGTGACTTATGACGTTATTAAAAGACGTCTTTCAAAGACGTCTTTTAAAGACGTCTTTTTTTGTTACAAATCCAGACACATCCAAAGACGTCTTTTAAAGACGTCTTTAAAAGACGTCTTCTAAAGACGTCTTTAAAAGACGTCATTATTTTCAATAGGGACTTAACGATGTTATAAGAAAAAAATAAAGTTGTTTATTTTAGATGTTAGCAGACTTACATTTATACTTCATCAAAGATATTGAAATTACAAGCAATAATTTTTAATTAGAGCTTCAATAAGAGTCCTGAAGTATCATAGAAATTAAGTTATAGGAAATTTAAGACCAATCTAAAAATCGGCTAGAGTAAGCGTTCACGGATTTGATACCTTGAGAAATAAAAAATTCTCAAACTGTTATAACTTTTATTCTAAACGACCTAGAGACCTAAACTCAAGCATAAAATCAAGTTTTTTATCGCTCATTTCATAATTTATAGCCTGTTGAATCTTTTAAGGTTTTCGCATTTATGAGTAGAAGACGCAACAGCTGGGTGTATTGATTTACTTGTGAAGCAAAATACTGAATTATGAGAGGTTCAAATAATAGTAAAATCGTAGGATACCATTGACCAGGCCTATTTGGCCTCATTTTACGTGACTTATAGAAAGTTTTCTTGTAAGATTTAGTGAATTTGAAGTTGTCCGGCCAGAGTTACAATGATCTAAATTTTGTAAAAAACGTATATTTTAGAAATTTTGCAAACTTTAAACCTTTGTATCTCCGTCAATTTTAAACCTTTTTGAAAATTTAAATATGCAAATTAAAGCTTTCTTTTTGACCAATAAAACAAAATTTTGATAATTTAAAAATATCAAAATTCAAATGAGTTACAGCTGTTTAAAAATTGTCAAAAATGTCAAAAATCAGTATTTTATTCTAAGAGTTTTCAGAAGCCTGATTAGAATTTTTTAGAAATATAATTACGAAAATTTAAAATTAACATAAAAACGAAGAAATTGCCGCCTGCCGAATTAAAATATGTTAAAAACTCGAGTCTTGGCAGAATTTTGAAAAAGAGTGAAAAACAGCCGAAAAAAGCGGAGTTTTTGACCTTTGAAAGGCCATATTTCGGCGAGTTTTGCACTTAGAGAGCTGAAATTTTGCACAGATTCCTAACTTTAATAATACTAAAACATATCTCAAAATCAGCAAAATCGGTGATCCACATGCGCACACTTTTATAAAAAGATGTTATTTTGACCCATATATATATATATATATATATATATATATATATATATATATAATTCATAAAAAAATATAATTTGCTTGTGCTGTTTACAAATGATTAGATAATCTATAAAATGTTTGCTACACATGTGTTGAGTTAGATGCGTAGTATGCGTATAATTATTGAAGATCAAAAATTATTTGTAACTGTTTAGTGCATTTTTTTGAAGTCGGTTTTGTTTTTTGTTAAAAAATTTTTTTTAAATTGTTTGTTTTAGTTAAAAAATTTTTATTTTCTATCTTCTAGTGAATCCCCTTACTAAAAACGCAAATATAGGTGGACCCACTAATTACATTAAACTTTCATTATTAATTCATAACACATGCATTAGTACACCACCAAGCAATATATAGCAGGAAAGAAAGAAGGCTCAACAGCACAGTGTCGTTATGTGTGCATGTATTCATATTCAAGCTCAGGTAAGAGAGAGAGAGAGGGAGGAAGAGAGAGAGAGAGAAAGAGACGCAGTGAGTGCAGCAAGCGACAAGTATATCATACATGATTTGGTCGCTAGTCAATAGTTTTACTAGCTAGCACTATCGGAGTTCGCTGTATAATATTTAGTAAATTTCTTAGTTTTCAGCAACTCCGCATATATTCAAGTTCATAGATTTAGCTAAAAATAATATTCAAATAAAAGCTAATTCTTTTTTGTAACGAGCACAAAATAACCGTTACAATATATACATTGTTATGCAACTATGAACATCTGCACACACACTCTTGCATTCAAAACATACTTGTATACTGATATATATTAAAAAATTTTCGATTGTAAATTTTTAAATAATTATTTTTCCTTTCATGGCACTTAATTTATGTTTTAGTCGCAATAAAATCTAATAAATGTTTGTCGGTATTAGTTATTAGTTTATTCATATAATATTTCTATTGTAATATATATATATATATATATATATATATATATATATATATATACAATTATTAAATGTGAACATCAATAGATACATTTATAATACAATAAATTTTACTCACAAGGAAAGTACCCGACCTTCGGGAAACGGATTTGGCTGAAACTGCGGGATATGATTTTTTGATGAAAAAAAATGAACCCGTGTTTTTTCTTTTCTTTGAATAGGCCCCATAGACGGAGATATAGGCATTTTTCGAAAATACAATAAAAAGGAGCATTTATAAGATCTTGAATAACCAAACAACTAAGACTCTTACAAAAAAATGTATGAAAAATAAAATAAAGTACAGATTAAATGCTTTAATTTGAGCTTTGTTGCATTAAAAAAGCTTGTATGGTTCAAAAGTTGTGCCTAATTGAAAATTACTACATATTTATTAATATTTTTAGCGTGTATCAATTTTTTACGCTATTTCATTAGCATATTTTAATAGCCTGTAACTTTTTAACGACACAAGCTTTTTTAATGTAACAAAGCTTAAATTGAAGCATTTAATCTGTACTTTATTTTTTTTTATACATTTTTTTGTAAGAGTCTTAGTTGTTTGTTATTCAAGATCTTATAAAAGCTCCTTTTCATTATATTTTCAAAAAAATGTCTATATCTCCGTTTATGGGGCCTATTCAAAGAAAAGAAAAAACACGGGTTCATTTTTTTTCATCAAAAAATCAAATCCTGCAGTTTTAGCCAAATCCGTTTCCCGAAGGTTGGGTACTCTCCTTGTCAGTCATTAATTAAAATAATATACGTTACAACAGAAAAATTTTATGGTGCTTTCGAATTTTCATATGTACATGGAGAAAAATGCTATGATAAATATAATTATAGATTGTATTAAAAATTACTAAATTGTATAGGAAGAGTGGAACATTTCTGCGTTATAAGAAAAATTACTATGTCACATAATAAAATTTGAAAAAACAGATTTTATTTACTTTTTTTTCTTTTTTTTAACCCGTAACTTGTTATTGAATTTTTCTAATTTAATTTATTTTTCCAATTTAATTTATTCATGAATTTAATTTTTTTAAAAATAAATTACCTCTGAAAAAAACTTACCTGAAGTGGAATCGAACCCGGGTACCTCGAGATTGGAAAGCGTGAACGTTACCGACTGCGCTATTATGACATGTTACGTATAAAATTTCGAATCGTCTAAATATGTTACAGAACTATACTTTCAATTTGGTAGAAAACTTTTCAGGTTGGAAATAAATTTACAGATTATCAACTTGACATTATTATTTGAAAAAGTAAAACTTATTATATTCATAATAAAATTTATTATATGCATAATAAAATTTTACTTTAATATAATTTTTACTATTTAACATAGCAATTTTTCTAATAAGATATAGTTTCATTTTTTAAACGATGTTGCCAACCTTATCAAATCTTATAGTAATATTTGTTATAAATGTAATAAATATCTTTATGATTCTTAAATGTCCCAGCTCTTTTATAAAATATAGTAATTTTCATTACTATCTATAACTAAAGTTACTATTTATTTTTCTTTGTGTGTGTGTATATATATATATATATATATATATATATATATATATATATATATATATATATATAATTTATATATATATATTATATATTTGCTATGTAACTATGAACATCTTTACAAACACTCTTGCATACAAAACATACTTATATACTAATATATATTAATGAATGATTTAAGTCCAATCCCGTTGTCAGTTTTTGTCGTCATTTTTGTTCAAATTTTCCGCTGCTCAGGCTCAGTGTGTAGTGATATGTAGAGTTCCTGTCTTTTACTGTTATATGTTTAACAGTTAAAAAGAATATGTTTCATATCCAAGTTTTTATTGCAGTTTTCACATTATGGAGCTGTTTTTTTTCCAACAGGTGTCTATGTGTCATTTTAGTATGGCTTATTAGATATAATTGTTACCTTCTAGGTAAGCCTCATGTGTGTGTTTTTGTAAATATATTGTTGGATCTAGGAGCCAAAACTCAAATAAATCCCTTTAATATTTATAGAATAACAAATGACTTAATTAATATATAGAAACAAGTTTAAACAAAGAAAAAAACTATCTTAGATCTAATGCAACAAGGCAGCTCCATCGAGCACGGCAGGCGACGTCGAAACCAATAGTGGGGCTCGATTAGATTGCGCGCGACAACAATCTTTAGGTGGCGCTGGGAAAGTTTGGTTTGTTGGAGCTCCTATTCTTAACACTCCCTCCCTCCAACAGACCTCTGTCCTTTTATCCTTTCCTCATGTTAATTGTCTTTACAATCTATAGTATCACCTGAAAGAAGATACCGCATAATACGGCTTATGACTTCTGAATGTTCGCATCTATTTCTACATCTATATGGCTGATTCCATTCAGATTCATGCAGGCCGTCACTGATCGAATTTTTTTTTTCTTCTAGGTAATAAAAATACCTTCTATTATGTATATAAAGATAAAATTTATCTCGTAGAACGCTCAAAAAAATTTTTTTTTTTGCTACAGCAATTCTAGTGTTAGATGTAAAAACGAAAATACAAAAATTGAAAATGAACCTCTACTTTTAAATGATTATAGCTCCGTCAATTTTTAACCTTTTTGGGCGTTCTTTTAACAAAAGTGTGCGGAATTTTGTCTAGTTTAAAATGCAATCTCGATTTTTGTAATACAATTTGATCTTACTGAGTTATTTACGAAAAACCGAAAAAAAGCGATTTTTTTCAAACACGATTTTCTCAAAAACTATATATTTTTTTTTTTTTAATTTTTATATGATTTTATGCATAAAAAATACTAACTTTTAGGGTAGGTGAAAATATGCGATTTTGCCTTATTTTTTTAAACAGATTTTTAAACGTTTTTTTTTATATTTTCGATTTGAAAACATTGATACCATGGCGCATTGTACTATTTTTCCAACTTTACGTGTTCTTACAACTATTATTATGCTTTTATTCATTAATATATCAAAAATATTAACAATGATCTTTAAAATAAACCCCGGATCGAATATTTTGATCAATTAGAACCAAAGTTATGACAATTTAAAGTTAAAAAAAAATGCTGAAACTTTAAATAAATATATTTACTTTGAATTTTGAATTTTGAATTTTGAATTTGAATTTTGAATTTTGAATTTTGAATTTGAATTTTGAAAAGGTGAGTTTTTTAAATAATAAAATATATTATTTGGTCATTTTCAATGAACAAATAATATGCGATACAATTAAGAAAGAACACTAATGAATTGAGAACTAATGTGAATAAAAAAATTCGAATTTAAATAAAACCTTTCATTTTACTTCTTGCCACTCATGTCTCGAAGTTTTGGCAGTGTAGATTTGGTTTCGTTCACTTTTCCAACAGTGAATCTTTTGAATACCTTTAATTTCTTTTGCATTTCCTAACCATTCCATTTTTTTTGTCAGTCGGAAAACTTCTAACTCATCCTTGCGGATAACAAGAATGTTAATCGACGGAGTATATTTTGATACGTGAGTGGCGAAGTTTTCAGCGTTTCTAATAAAATCTGCACTCTTCTTGGACAGATTATGCGTGGTAGCATAATGTTTAACTAAACCACCAATACCGTCACAAGCGCCTTTACCATGACCTGTTGCAGAAGAAAACCATTTTCTGTTTACTTTTGAGTTTTGAAGCTCATAGAATTGATATCTATTTTTAAAATGACTGGCAGCTCCATCGGAAATGGTTATGATTTCATTAAGATCTTGCGCAATATGTTTTTGTTTTGAGTTATCGATAATTAAATTTATAGCCATTAGGGCATGATGCGAATCATGTTTAATATCGTTACAGACGGTGACATAACTGACTGTTTTATCATTTCCAAAATAGCATACCGACGTAAATATTGATATTTGGTTTTTATTCCAATGATAGCTTTGAATTTTATTTTGAAGAAGAACTGTCCAATTTTCTGCAAAATTGACATGAATAACTAATTGGAAGTCATTATTGTTCGCTAAAAGTTTAACCTCTTTAATTGCTATGCGTTGAATTTCTTTGACCAATTCATGAGCTCTTACAGTGAGAGCGCGCTCTCTTAACTCTATTAAGAAATTTTCAATTGTGCTAGTTTTATTCAGTAAATTTGATTTTTCCCAAACACCATAGATTATTTCTTCATATAAATCTTCTTCTGTCAAAGAAATTACTTGTAAATCAATAGAATCTCCAATGGGACATTCTTTACATTCTCTTAGTACATATTTCATATCATCTTTTGAACAAAAAAGTGGAGAACATATTTTCAATTCCAAATCTGCAGTGTCTTGTTTATTCTCTTTTTTATAATTATTCAAAGCATCTAACATAAGTTTAAGATTCTCGCAGTAAACGCAAAGACACGAATCGGTGGGTGGATGTGGTATAACCCACTTCGGTCTTAAAGCGTAAATGTTGATTTACCAAATTTTGTTTCCATTTCAGGATTTTCGTCTTTGAATAATTGATATATTTCTTTTATACTTCGCGTAAGAAAGCGTTTGACTGTTTTAGTTTTTATACCATTTTCTTTGATAGATACTGTGTCGCTTTTATTCGCACTTTGACGAAAACAATTAAAATCATCGTTCAGATAATGAACTTTTACTTTCATTACAATTTCACTATCCAAAGAATGGCCACAATAGTTCTCAGACTGCTTGTAAATTTTTTTGTTATTTACCAATGATCGTGCTTGATCAATCATATAAATAGTTACATTTGGTAAAACTGATAATAAATAATCTTTGGAAATATCACTTGGTATAATACTCAACAATCGCACTTTCTCAAGAAAATTTGAACAATTATCTAATGCAATTTTAATATTCTCAAGCCATTATCATTTGTTTTACATTCATTATTTTCATTCAATGCGGGCTAATCCGTTATATCGTAGACTTTCATCATTTTACTTGCTATTTGTGAATCAAATGCATCGTTTATTTGTTTTCTTTTTCAGAGAGCACAAGATTCTCGCATCTTGATATTGATACTTTGAGGCATTTTAATTGGTGAAATATTTAATTTCAAATTACTTGAAGTCTCGTTGAGCTGTTCTACCACAGCCTCACTATGAATAAAATCTTCTGAAGATTGTTGACTGTTTGAAGTCGATGAAATAGGCGCATTTTCCACTTTATCTAATAATATTTTGTAACACGAAGGGCATACTTTATCTTCTCTAGAGAAAGAAGTATTTGGATACAGGCGCTTCAAAGACTCCGTTAGATCACCTAATTCTCTAAGCGGACTTTTGGAGCAATCATAAACAACTTTTTTGTGCTTTTCTTTTAAATCCTTGCACTTCATTTTGACAATCAGTGATGCCATTATTGATATTCTGTTCAATGATAAATCGAAAAAAATAATTTTTCTTAAACAACTTTATTTTTTATCTTCCTTTTCTTATATTTTTAAACGCGTCAAGTCGTTGATGAGAATGCAAAGAACGAATCATCGCCACCTAGTAGTGACATGCGTCAACTCCCTACAAAATAAATTCAAATTCTAGGCGCGAAATTCAAACTGATAAAAGAATTATATTCTTCAACAAAAAAAATTTTTATTATAATAATGTACCATAAAAAGAGGATAAATGATTATATATTCTTTCATCAAAATAACTTTTTTTCTGAATTAAAAAATTTATATCTTCAGATTTTAATCTTTAACGAAAATTGCGTTTCCTCAATGTAAATATCATATTTATTTAAAGTTTCAGCATTTTTTTTAAACTTTAAATCGTCATAACTTTGGTTCTAATTGATCAAAATATTCGATCCGGGGTTTATTTTAAAGATTATTGTTGATATTTTTGATATATTAATAAAGAAAAGCATAAAAATAGTTGTAAGAATACGTAAAGTTGGAAAAATAGTACAATGCGCCATGGTATCAATGTTTTAAAATCGAAAATATAAAAAAAAACGTTTAAAAATCTGTTAAAAAAAAATAAGGCAAAATCGCATATTCTTACCTACCCTAAAAGTTAGTATTTTTTATCTATAAAATTATATAAAAATTTCAAAAAAAAAAAAATATATAGTTTTTGAGAAAATCGTATTTGAAAAAAATCGCTTTTTTTCGGTTTTTCGTAAATAACTCAGTAAGATCAAATTGTATTACAAAAATCGAGATTGCATTTTAAACAAGACAAAATTCCGCACACTTTTGTTAAAAGAACGCCTAAAAAGGTTAAAAATTGACGGAGCTATAGTCATTTAAAAGTAGAGGTTCATTTTCAATTTTTGAATTTTCGTTTTTATATCCAACACTAGAATTGCTGTAGTAAAAAAAAAAATTTTTTTGAGCGTTCTACGAGATAAATTTTATCTTTATATACATAATAGAAGGTATTTTCATTACTTAAAAGAAAAAAAAAAATTCGATCAGTGACGGCCTGCATGAATCTGAATGGAATCAGCCATATACGTAATTATGTGCAGATAAATTTTAATGCAGCATGTCACATCTTAATTTACATTTCAACTTCTTTATTCTTAATACCCTTTATTGTCTAAGACAATAAAATATTTTAGTTCGAGTATTCTACTTCTAGAATAATGAAAAATTGTCAGTTGGTAATGGTTATGATATGATGTTTGCATTATTTTGTTAGTCATCAACAATTCGTTGATGATTTTTCCTTCTATCAGACAAGACTTTCTATAGTTACCATGTAACTACTATTTTCTGTTGGTTCTCCGACTTCTAAATTTTATTTGATCGTTTTAACATCATCGTAGATTTTAATTTCGTGACTGTCGTCTATGGATGCAGCCATCTGTTGAACTGTCATCACTTTACAGTCATTGGAGTCCAAAGTCTTTCCAATTAGGTCTTGCATAACTTTGTTGATAGATACCAGTTTCTGGCTTGCATCACAAATGACGAATTCAGTTTGACAGACAGAGAGTGTAAAGTATTTTGTTTGTTGCTTCTCCTCGAAATCGTATATCCAAACAATCTGATAATATATTTTGTTGTAGATGAGAAGTCGTAGAACTAGCATCTCCCATGGTTTTCAGCATCTCTCCTTGTGTATCGAAGGCCAGTCCTTGATCTGCTGCACTTCTGAGATATCTTAATATTCTTTTGACTCCTAACTAGTCACATGTGGGTTTTGTCTGCTTCCTTGATAAGTAGTTCACCGCATAGGCTGCATCAAGTTGGGCTGTTTCAGATAGGTGCCATAAACTTCCAAATATTTTTTTGAATAATATATTCTTAACTACGTCTCCTTGATCTCGGATGTGTTTTCACTTCTCATACACCCGGTTTCTGATTTTTCTTGTAACTGTGGGTATCAATTTAGCTTTGCACTCCATTACATCAAAACGTTTTAGCATCTTTTCTGTAAGTCTCTTTCGACTCAGATGCAAACTTCTTTTTATATAGTCTCAGACAATATTAATTATTAGGAAACGTCTATGTTTTCTGCAACTTTTTATTTCGTGAACTAACTTCTTTGATTTTTGCACGTCTATTTCCTGATAGCACTGCATCATTTGCATACAATACAATAAAAACAACTTATCGTTCTTTACTTGAGGTAAATAGATAATATTTGTTTACTTCTTTTCAGTTCTAGTTTTAAAACTTCTACTGGGAACTTTTTGTTTCAACTTTTTGAACTTACTTTGAGTGTACAGAAGTATTTCTGAAATCCTGAATACGTCTCACATCTTAGCTTCTTAGTTGTAGGTGAGCACGTCTGAAATCTTTATGTATACTTCTATTTACAGGGTCCCATTAGAGAAAGCTGACATTGCATATGATTGTTCAGCTTTTAGGTTATGTCTGTTTAAAATACTTAAAACAGATCATATCAAAGGCACTCAAGAATTGGAGCATATGTTACTCTCAGTCCATACTTTCTTTTGCTTTTGAAGCCTTCGGAGACTTATTTTGTTTTATAGGAAGTATTGATTGTTTTATCAGATTTCTTTTTGAATACTTTTTTGAAATCTATTATATTAATCCTTTTTTTAGTTGATTCATTATGGGGTGCGTCTGCGATTTCCCGAACTTCTTTCCCATCATAGATTTTTATTATACTCGTTGTAGCTGCTTGACGACTCCCTCTTTCAATTGATTGCATGGAATCTTTGTATGAACTTGGGTTTGTTCACGTTCACTAGGATTTGGTTGCTCTTTTCAGACATTTGATATTTTTGGAACTGTTTGTTGTTTGATAAGGTCCTCTACACGTGTTTCTATCCATCTTTCTCGTTTGTGGATTTGGATGGTTTCTAGTTGTTTACTTCTGGCTGTACTTACATTTCTTTTTCTGTAACATCTACTCGCTCGCAGTCTTTTCTGGCACTTCAAATTATCTGTTCACTTTTTCAGTTTTGTTTTTGACTTTCTTATCAACTTCCAGTGGTCCGAATTTTTCAATGTTGTTTTTAATTTTTATACATCTTAGTCTATTAGTTTTTCGTTACACTAACGTGTCTGTACTGCTCTTGGTGATGTTTCAGCTGTTTTCAATTTAGTGATAAGTAGTCTGATGTATGTGGTGTAGCCAAACTTCTAATTTTGTCCTTATTTAGTTTACTTTCTAGTGATTTAACTTCTATAGAGATCTTGGAGTTTAATTTAGATGCGTATAGCTTTTTCCATTGCTAGAATTGACGTACCTCCTGGTAAGGCCGAATTTATCATCATGGCTTCAATTTTCGATTGAAGCGTCCCATTGAACTTCTCAGTAGCTCCATTCAACCTTGGTGAATACAACGATCCGAAGCCACCCTCCATGCTGTTCTCAACCATCACCTTTGTAGAACCTCCTCCGGTGAATTCAATACTTTTTTTTCAGCTTTGACGCGAAATACTCCGGAATCTTCTCCAAGTATCCTTCCTGCAGTCTTGAAAAACTTTTCAGGACGTCCTCCAATCTCACTCCCATTTTTGAGTATACAGTGATGAATCTCGAGCAGGCATTTACAAAAACATGAGCAATTCAGCTCCGGAAACTGACATGGTGGTAATCGAGTAGGTTCCATGACATCTTGTTCCTTTGGTTCTTGCTTCTTTGAATGGAAAGTTTTGCATTATATCCATTATACAAAATTCACACTCTAAAAAGGTTATCCTGAAATTTAATTTATTTTAAACAGTCTAATAATTTTTACAGCTATTTTAAACATCCGAAAGACACGTCTTAATCGTATATCTCATAGTATGACTTTGTTTAGTGTATTTGGTTTAACTTCTATTCATTTCTTCTCTTCCCACGTAAATCCGTTAACTTCTGGGATTCTAATTTTATTGAAGTCCATCATTTTCCTGGCAACGTGATTTTCTTTGACATCTTTTTCTTTGTAGGACTTCTGACACTTTCTCCCTCCCAATCTCTGACGGTTCTTCTGTATAATATCCTGATGATGGACAGTCTGAGATTGACTTAGGAAGTCCTCTGTATATATCATTTAGGCCTTGAAGAGATGTTCCTCACAGCTGTTCCTGATGCGTCTTCTTGGATTCTTGTGACATCTAAGAATTAGTAACGACTTGGCTTTTCTTCATATCTTCCTGTTTATTTTTTAAAAAACTTCTAAAATCTTATCAACTAAGTAAATTCTCAACTCGACATCTACGAATTTCCTTAGAGATATTAAGTTATGTGAGAACTAGGCAGCTAAGATGTTATTTAATTTTATTATTGTTGGGAATAGAGATTTTGTGTTCCGGCATCGGAGAGGAAAACACTTTTCTTTAATAATATTAAACTGGTTGATATATATTCTAATTATATTAAGTACAGTAATGTTCTTTCTTTTAATAAATGGCTGAGCTTTACTTTACATATGCTATTGTAAAGAGCTTGTCTTTATCGCTACATGGCGCTTGCTAGACTCTGTTCAACAGGCTGACTGAGCTCGACTAGAGCCTCTCTTTCTCAGCTGATTTGCTGATTCATATATATGGTCGAGTACGCATTTACCGACGGAAGGTGATACGCTTACAAATATAAGACACAACATTTACATATTACAACAATTATTATTTTACCAATATTTGAAATTAACATTAGATTACCTCTATCATTTTTATTAATATCAGCTGATTTATTTTAGCACTTCTAATCATTTTTATTTGCTAATTTACATTTGTATTAATATCAGCTGATTTATTTTAGCACTTCTAATTATTTTTAATTGTTAATTTAATTTATTAGCACTGCTATAAATTTTTTTAATTTAATTTGTTAGTACTTCTAATTATTTTATTTTCTTACTTCTGATTATTTCATTTTGTTGGATGAAACTAAACCTTTCTGAACTTTGTGTTCAACTGCTTTTAAATCAGTGAAAAAAAAATTTTTGATTCTATTTCTAATGATTTACTCATGTGTTTAAAAGTTTGGCAAACATTGATTGATACTTTTGATTGTGAATTATTTGTATTAGTATTATTTTTACTTCTAGTGAGAGTGGACGTACTCTTATTACCATAACCTACAATATTATGTGTGTTAGGTTATAAATTTCGAAACGTTACTTCTGCATATCTATTTCTCTCTTTCTCTCTCTCTTTAGATGGAAGAGGTTTTGTGTCTTTGAGAATTTTTCATAACTTCTTTTATTAGCACGTTTTGCACCTCCCTTCTGCATCTCATTTGTTAGCTCTTCAAGCTGTCTAAGACCATCTAATAGATCCCTTTACATCTTTTGCGAAGGTGTAGCTGATTTCAACTTCTGATGATTCTGTATTTTTGAACGATTTTTAATTATTTATTTTTATTTTTACTTGGTTTTACAACATCATTATATGTTACTAACGTGGATCCACTATCTAACCTCTGTATAAATTATTGTTTAATAAAATACAGAAATTCAAAACAAAAGGTTTTATTTTGTTCGTCAGTGTTATCTTTGGAACTCGGTTGCTTGAGAATTCATCTTTTTGTGCTCATCTTAGCTCGACTTCTGAGATAGAGAAACTTCTTTTATACAGTTGTATTTACATTTGTGTGTAACCATACAACAAGTTACACGATGCAATACATGCATAAAAAAAACTATTAGTATTTTTAGTACATTTATTTTCATGCGTAACCGTACAAAAAGTTATCGCAGATTTTTGTACTGTCCGAAAGATAAAACCACTGAACTAATTAAGACTTTTACTTAAACAAAATTTAAAACGTACGAAGTAAACTTCTATATTATAACCTCGAATACTTAACACGTCTACATATGTATGGTCTGTATACATATATCTCTAAAAGTGTGACGAAAATTATTCTATATGCACACAACTGTACAACAAGTTCTGTGCAATAAAATAATCAAGATATAATTTTATCAAAACACTGTCATGTATCGGGCACCGTGTACGCACGCTCTCTCACGAAAGCGTAACGAACGCAATTCCACTGTTAGTGCGAGAGAGGTGATCACGTGCACGTACGCAATATTCTCTAACATGTCAGAGATGAAAATAACTCATATTTTACAAACTTCGTTTATTGAACTAAATTAATAATACACCGCATTAGATGAAATGTTTAATTTAATCCGTATTTACTTTCTTACAAAGTGACCGTTTAATCATTCTATCACATCTGATAAAAAAGACACTGATAAGTTATAGAGAGAGAGAGAGAGAAACTAAAAGAACAAGCACGGATCAAGTATTGTTTCGGGCAAATTATTATTCAATATAATTTTGTATTAATATACATTTACATGTATCAGTATGTGTGTATGTATATATATATGTATATTCACATCTATGTACACAACTCTCTGCACGCACTTCTACAAATATACTCATTTATATTTCAAATATCTTTATCCTTTTATGTACGTACATAAACTGGAAAATTATACATCCATAGTCAGTTTTTAGTTTGTTGAAAACATATGTAAAACTGTACAACAATTTACACAGGATGTTTCAATCGATGCTCTTACTTTTGAGACAGAATAAATTAAGAAAGAAAGATAAATACATAAAAGTTTGACATTAAGATTTTAATGAAAAGTATTAACCTCAAAAAAAATTTTTAATTATCATCATCTTAAAAAAAATTACATCTTATTTTTAATATAAATATTTAACTTAAAACGGTTTTTACTTTTTAAAAAAAAATTAATTTTGAAAGAGTACACTTTAAAAAAAAGAATATTAGACGTCTAAAAAGAATACAACTTTTAAAGAACAAAAATATTTTAGCTTCAACAAAGATTTAACTCTAAAAAATTGAATTTCTAAAGAAAATTTAACTTAAAATATTTATCATTAATAATATTTAAATATCTGAGTATTTAACATCAAAAGATCTAACTCAAAAAAACTTCGGAGAAAAAGAAAAAAAAATGATGTGTACGCAACCGAACGTAAGTATACGTACCCTGAAAGAAAAAAAAACTAATTGAAACGTATAAGTTTTGTATATTCACTGAACTTCAGTTTTAGTACAAAACGTTATAACGTAGTCACAACAACACAAACAAAAAAAAATTAAAATTAAAATTAAAACATCTCCTGACTTTTTATCTTAACGTCTTTTACATCTACATCAGTATATGGAAATACATATATATGTTTATGCACAATACGTCTGTACACGTACATATGCGCTTATATACGTGTTTCACTTCTATAAAAGACATCTATTGATCACGCATGTACATATATGTTTTACATATAAATTCACGTATGCTTCATTTCTTAAAAAAGTAAGAAAAACTCAATATAAAATGATAGCTCCACGAACTTCGTGTCGCTTCCAAGAAAAAAAAACGGTTGCTGGTCTAAACCTAACAACGAAATACATCGAGTACGTGCCGTCTATTCCACGAACATCCTCCCCCCGTTTTTTTTATTTTGAATTTTGACATCTATATAACATTGAATAGTACAAAAAAATTTAACTCGTAGACTAACTATTTAATTCACTTTTAGAACTTATAAAAATTTTATTATTAAACACTTATTATATATTTTCTGATGGGGGAAGAAAACGTGCGTGAATGACGAAAATTGTTACTTCTACAACTTCTACATACAAAACACAACCTCCACACTTCCCTTCCTTTTGTACCCACGCAATAATTTTATTATACGCGCACTTACAACATCGCACAATTTATTTTACTTCTTTTTTTAATTCACATCAAACACAAGGCGCACTGTGAACAACACTTTCTTCTTTTTTTTCTGTATGATACTTACAAAAACGAAGACATCATGCCATGCACAGTGAAGCGTGGATCTGGGCCTATAACCTGTTGGATCTAGGAGCCAAAACTCAAATAAATCCCTTTTATATTTATAGAATAACAAATGACTTTATTAATATATAGAAACAAGTTTAAACGAAGAAAAAAACTATCTTAGATCTAATGCAACAAGGCAGCTCCATCGGGCACGTCAGGCGACGTCGGAACGAATAGTGGGGCTTGATTAGATTGCGCGCGTCAACAATCTTTAGGTGGCGCTGGGAAAGTTTGGTTTGTTAGAGCTCCTATTCTTAACATATATTTTATCTTATATTGCTTTCTCATAGAGAAAGCATTGTAATGATAAAAAAAGTTTTCGACAATTTATTTTGCTTGCGTAGTTTTAATTATTGAGCATTTCTGAAATTTTGAAAAAAAAATTGTATTTATTGAGCCAATTAAATTTTAAAAACTAATCGATAGATTTGCTTAAAATTTTGTATACCATCTATTTTTTTGTATAAGTAGGCGGGAAGCTATTGAATATTGGTTTTCCTAATGTAGTTTTAATTTTAGAACCATTGGTAATATTGAAAAAAAATTTTATTTTTTTATTTTTTTTTTTTATTTTACGCAAATTACTTGATGAATTTGCTTTGAAATTTGATCTGTCAAAAGAAGTATGACTTTCGAAAACCGATTTTCTTAGCATAGTTATAATTTTAGAAAAATAAAAAAATGTTGAGGAGTGGTTCATTTTTTATTTTTTTCCATTTTCCGTAAACTACTCGATAAATTTGCTCTAAAATTTGTATACACGTTATTTGCTACTGTTTTCATGAAATTAGCTTTTAACAAAGAATTTTCTTAGAATAGTTCTTTGATAATTTCTTTTGGTTTCTGATTCAACGCTTTCACTAACTCTTTCCTTACTTCCTTGCTTTTTCTCTGTCTTTCTATCTTAGATTGATCCTCATTTTCACCCTATTTTTATTCATTCCTGACTCTCCCTTCCTATTTCCTAATCATTCTCTCACACTCGCTATTCTATCTTGAATAAAAATTATGTTTTTAACACGCTTTTATTAGGCTTGCTTTCACGTCTGTCTACCTGTAATCAAATCTTACACGCTTGATTTGAAGCACTTTTTGTCGATGCAAATTTCTGAAATTTTACACAGACCTTGGTCTCCGATGACAATGCAATAATCCGTTGTCAGGTCGGCGATGACGAGTGTGCAAAGTCATCTTCAAGAAAGTTTAAGTAGGGAGGCTATCTTTGGGTCAAGGCGAGTTGATAGAATGTTGTTGAGTTGATATTTGTAGAAAATGCATAGGGGTTAGGGGAACGTATAGGGGATAGGGGTAAGTATAGAGGATAGGGGAATCATAGGGGGTAGGAGAATGTACAGGGGGTAGGGGAATATATAAGGAACAGAGAAATATATATTTTGTTGTAAAATTTTCTCCTAATTATTGCAATTAACGGTCAGTTGAAATCACATTTAAAAAAATAAAATCAAACTAGTCCAACTCAATGAGTTCTATGAGAAAGTATTGCGCCAAAGCACTTGGCAGCGCTTTTTTGACTGATGAGGAGAGTACCCGACCTTCGGGAAACAGATTTGGCTGGAACTGCAGAATATGATTTTTTGATGAAAAAAAATAAACCTATGTTTTTCTCATTTCTTTGAATAGGCCCGTAGACGGAGATATAAACATTTATAGGATCTTAAATAACAACTAAGACTTTTACAAAAAATCTATGAAAAATAAAATAAAGTGCAAAATGAATGCTTTAATTTAAGTTTTGTTGCATCAAAAGAGCTTTTGTGATTCAAAAGTTACTGACAATTAAAATATGATAATGAAATAGCGTAACAATTAAGCTTAAATTAAAGCATTTAATCTGTACATTTTATTTTTTATACATTTTTTTGTAAGAGTCTTAGTTGTTTGATTATTCAAAATCTTATAAATGCTCCTTTTTAATATATTTTCGAAAAAATGTCTATATCTTCGTAAGTAGTGCCTCCCTACTGAAAAAAATGACATGAGATCTCACGTGAGATCTCATGTGAGATCACACACGAGATCTAACATGAGATCTCACGATTGAAAATGAAACAAAATCTCATATGCCGCAAAATTTTATTTTTCCTGATGCCCGATCTCACGTGAGATCTCATGTGAAATCTCATGCGTGAAAAGTATAATTTTTCCCGATACCCGATCTCACATAAGATCTCACATGAGATCTCATATTAGATCTCGTGTGAACTGAAATAAAATCTTTTTGGACATGAAATCTCACGATTAAAAATGAAACGAGATCTCATATGAGAACTCAAATTTTGCGGCACATGAGATCTCACGTGAGATCTCATGTGCCGCAAAATTTTATTTTTCCTGATGCCCGATCTCACGTGAGATCTCATGTGAAATCTCATGCGCGAAAAGTATAATTTTTCCCGATACCCGATCTCACATAAGATCTCACATGAGATCTCATATTAGATCTCGTGTGAACTGAAATAAAATCTTTTTGGACATGAGATCTCACGTGAGATCTCACGTGAGATCTCATGTGCAAAAAAATTTGATTTTTTCCTACACTTATAGTTGTAATTAATGTCAACAAATATAAAATCTAAATTTTGGTCTATAATTCAATTCATTTATATATTATATACATTAATATAATTACGATTAAATGATTCTACACTACATCTACAAAACAATCGTTATCTAAAGCATGCTATTATGGATTATGGTTTTAAACTATATTCGAGCGTAATTATACTTGGCGATTGAATAATAATAGAAAAAAATTTTTTACGAAGATTTAGACGTTATTTACAAGTAATATTTAAAATACTAGTCACTACAATTATGCATATCGCCTTTTACACTCGAGAAGGCCATCACTTTTCAGTGAGGTCTGGAGCCATGACGTTCGTATACAAAGGTTTGTACAGAATTTGTTTATTCAAAAAATGAGATACTTATTTCATATCACAGACGAAATCATGTATACGAGGCTCGGGGTCAGTTCACTGATTAATGACAGTTTTTCTAATCAATAGGTAGTGTCGTTCTATGACGCACGCTGCATCTGGTTCAGATTTACGGCATAACACGTCTTACCAATTGTTACACAATTTGCATGTCGCCGTAAAAACAGTTGCAGCTTTATTTATGTCTTAGAACATTATGAAAAACTACCTTCAATGAACTGACAGTGACTTAGTACTTATTATCTTTTTTTTATCATACTGATAAATTATTTTTACATATCATTTACAATAGCGTCTTACAGATTTAAACAATATAGGTTCTTCTGACTCAAAAATTATTGATTTTACTTTTATTTTAAAGTATTATCGCAATCTTATTGCTTCTTTTCATAATTCAGTCGTGAATCTACCGTAATCTGAAAAATTTCAAAATCGTGCTCGAATATAATTATAAACCATGATATATAATCATATTCATACAGACTATTCACATAGTTTCTATAGTAAGAATTATATTTGCAAGCAATTTAAGTCCAAACATTAGAAGTAAGATGATAAATTGATCTTATTATTATGCTATTCGTCAAGAGCAGGTCGAAGCAGATTCGATACTGACCGAGAATTGAACATCCGTTGTTTAATTTTCTCCTACGAAACGTAATGGAATGCATTAAAATTTCAAATACATTCACGAAATTTATTTCTCTATTGCACTCACCAGAATAATTAAAGGAAAATTTAAAAATCAAAAAATTCTATACCACGATTGTTTATTAAACTGTAAGTACAGTAACTTACTTCTTGTTTAAAATATGATGAATATTATGAAAAAAACATCTATTATACAATCATGTATGAATAAAAAAGTGCGCTCGATAACAATTCCTTTTTAAAACAGTATAATTATTTAATTTATGATTAAATAATATTTTTACCTCTCGGTCGGTAACCACATATGCTCCAGCTTACTCTTGAAGATGAGGTATAGACCTTTTTTACCCATCGAAAGTAGATAAATAAGTAATTTCGTTTATTTTTGATAAAAATACATATCAAAATTTTTTCACTTGTAAATATCTATTTATTTTAACAAATGAGAAGCGAAAGTGCGTAAATTTGTCCAAACTCAAAGAATAAGCCAAAAAAATAAATAAAAACAAAATATCTTTTTTAGCTATTTTCGATCGGTAAAGTTAGTCGAAAGCTGATCCGAAGTGGAAAGTGACGCCATGAAATACAATTCAAATTAAATGAAGTGGCTAAAATAAGGAATACTAACCCCGGGCAAGATGCATTTGGTCTTGTGGCTCCACTAAATTTATCGAATATGATGATGTTCTGTATTTGAATACATATTTATAATATTAATGTAATTAAATACATTGAGGGCATAATGAGGCTCCCCCTTGTGATAATATTTGTTATCCAACTTTATGAGTAAATGGAGAATTTAATCGGTTTTTTTCATTTCAAGAAAAAAAGTAGTAGGATTCAACTTGAGTGCGGACAACTAAAGAAATCTACCGAAATCTTATATTTGAAAAGTTATATACAAGTTTTCAATTTATAGTATTTTGAGGTTAGTTTTGTCAACTTTGATGTCTAATTTGCGATCTGAGTTTATAAAAAATTAACAGCTCCAAAGGATTTTTTATTTCAGCTAAAATAATGGTATTAATATATCTAATGTCAAAATTTGTCAAAATTTAAAGAACAAGCCGAAAAAAATAAAAAAGTAATAAATATCTTTTTCAAATTTTTTAAATTGAATAAAATATATGAGAGATCCCATGTGAGATCACATATGACATCGCACACGAGACTGCATATGAAATGTCACATGAAATCGCCTATGAGATCGCATATGAAATCCAATGTATATTCGTTAAATTTTTAAAATAAAAAAAATATATGTGCGATCTGACATGAGATCTCACATATATTTATTTTATTTTCAAAATTCAACGAATATATATGAGATTTCATAGACGATTTCATATGAGATTTCACATGAGAGTTCATATAATATTTTTAGTAAGTGTGATTTTTCTCGGATTGTTCTTTATACTTAAACATATTTACACTCTTCAGATTCACATTTATTTAAAATAAGTTCATACCTATGAATACTCCGGAGCATCTAATGGGTCTCTCTACTAGATGTGTACCCAGGGTGGCTACTAGGGGAGAAATCAGGGATCTAGCGGTGCCCTTTATGCGTACTGAGGTTGGCAGAAATTCCTTCCAAGTTCAAGGTGCGCATTTTTGGAACTCCCTGCCTGCTGAGATTAAACATCTTCCATATTTCAGTAGGTTCAAATCAGCGGTGAGAGGGTACATGCTCGACCTAGATTAATACTTTTTACTATTAATTTATGTTAATTTATGTTAATTTATTTAATTTATTTTTGTAACGTCCTCTATATAGGTTTAAGGTGTGAGTGTATTTGTTGTATGAGTGTTGGCTGAATGGTTAGTGAGTAAGAGTTTTTATTTGATTTTATTCTTGACTGCGTTTCATGCTATTGCGTATGCTTGTTATTTTATTTTATTATGTATTAAATTTAATTCTTTTAAATTTTAATATTGTGACTGATAGATATTGTATGACTGATTTTTATTTATATGATTATTTTTATTTATATTGCGTGTATTTTATGATTACTATGTGATATCACTTTAATTTATTTTAGTTTGTGACTTACTTATTCAGTATTATTAGATTTATTGACTGACTGTGATATTAATTGTGCAATATTAACATTTACATATATATTTATACTTTTTGTGCAATATTTATTGTTTCTATATTTACAAATTGTATTACACGTTTTTGTACTCTTTTACAAAATAAAATAATATCTATCTACATCTATCTACCTATAAGTGGAATCGGTGGTAGCGAAGGGACTCAGACCCTTGGCTCATGCTGTAGTAGACCGGGGTTTAATCTCCGGGAAAATTTTGGAAAAATTTTTCTGAATTTTTCTCTGTTAAATAGAACTAGGAGACCAGGAGAAACCAATTAAAAATTCCCCCTGGCCAATATTTGGTACAAAGAAATTAATTAATTCGAAATATTTTTTATATGCATAAAAATATTTTATTGGAGGAAAAAAATTTTATTTTTATTACGAAATATTAATTTAAAATAAAATTAATAACTTCCAGTATGAGATATTTTTAAGTTTAAGAAATATCTTATGTATGTTGAGCAATATTTCATTGATATTTAAAAATGTTATTTTCACTGACGGAATAAATGATATTGATATAAAAAGTATTTCACCGATAACCAGAAAGAATCTATTCGATACAATAAAATTTTTTTCGTTACAAAGAAATTTTTTTTCCAGTGTAGCTATTAGATCTCAAGTAACGGTTTTATCATCTATCATTTATTCTCATCATGGAGCGACAAAGACAGAACTAGGTTCAAGTAACAACCGCTACTTGAGTTAGGTATATGAATAAGAGTCTAAGATCGTCTATGATAATGAAAATTTATATGGTTGGAATATATATTCAAAGTAGATTAAATAATAAATACTATTTTTTCCATTAAGAAATAATAAGTTGATTGAAAAAAAATTTTCTCTCATTTATTTTTTAGTCTATTTTTAATTATAATAAATTTTATTAAAAACGGAGCAATTTATTCTAAAATATTTTAACAATGAAAATAATACTTTCAATTTATCTCGAGATAATACTTTTAATCTTATTTAAGAGCAGGCCGGATTCGCTGTCCTTGTCTAATTGGCATTTTTGTTATTTACTCAAGTATTAATCGGTGTATCTGCAAATTGAAGGTTAAGCGCAATAGATATTATTATTACAAATACTTATGCACAAGAAAAAAAAAATCTATCGCTTTGTTTTTGAGAAAAGTAAGGAACGCGAAAATATTATAAACATAATCTTTTACTTCGGCGTTCCTTACTTTTCTCAAAAACAAATCGGTAGATTTTTTATTTCTTGTGCATAGATATTCATAATAATAATATCTATTGCGATCAACCTTCATTTTGAAGATACACCGATTAATACTTGAGTAAATAACAAACAACTCAATTGTTACTCGGTCGGTATCAGGTTCTACTCCGGCCTGCTGTTAAGAGTCAGCCGTATACCGATACAGTTACCTGTTTTACCGAATCAATTTAAAATTTATTTTTTATAAAAACTAATAGCTTCAGGCAAAAATAAAGAGATGGTTTCGATTCGTGTAATAGAAAGCAATATTTTCTCTGATAAGAATAATTTAATTCCACCGCTTTATTTTCAAGAAAAGTTGGAATAACTTGAAAATCCCATTATTTGACACTAATTTCTAAATTTTTAAGTTATTCCAACTTTTCTTAAGAACGAAGCAATAAAATTAATTTATACTAATCAAAGAAAATATTACATTTTATTAAACACATCGAAACCATCTATTTATTTTTGCCTCTTGTTACTAATTTTGGGAAAAAAGTCAATTTTTTAATTAGAAAAGGACAGAGATACAGCGGCCTCTTAAATAATGAAAATAATTTCAATTTATATAATTCATAGTAAAGGTTGAAATATTTTTATCTTACCTGCAAGAAATAAAATGTTGGCTCTCGAATATTCGCCTTTGCGACTCGAAGGATTACAGTGAAGTTGACGGTGATTATTTTTAACGAAGTGAAATCCGTCATTATCAAAGTCCTCACAATCGTCTGACACAAAAGACGCAAGAGTATCTTTTTTTCGTACTCTTCTTATACATCAGCTTTGTTCCAAATGCTTCTCGGGGTTGCGCACGCCGTGTTCACAAAATTTATCACGCGTTGAATAGCTCTAAAGAAGCTTTCTGATTGGTCGATACAGCTTATCTATAAAGAAACCCCTAGTATGTGCAGTAGATTTTCGGACACAGCAATATACTAAGCATCACTGGTGCGCAACTTCAAAAAGCGTGTTTAACACAACCATTTGTATGCGAACGTAAT